>JALMGJ010000001.1:233572866-234000366 GCA_023362775.1 Charina bottae | reverse complement strand
GAAAGTTACTTTTGTTTTAAAGTATGAATGAAATCTCTCTCTCTCATTCTCTCTCTCTCTCTCTCTCTCTCTCTCTCTCTCTCTCTCTCTCTCTCTCTCTCTCCTGACTTCCTGAACAATATAACTGAGCAAAATGTTTATTCCTCTCAAAACTCTGTAGAAGAAAGTCACCCTAATGCATGATGTGCTCTGAAGATTAGCTTTCAAGATGTATCTTTTATATCAGAGGAACAACATCCCAGAAGGATGCTAAGCTGGAGAAAGTTACATTTGGATGAGTAGAATAAGCCATTACAAAATGTATTTTGTATAACTTCTTGCAGAATTGAAAACAAATGAATTTATCTGAAGCTTACTTAAATAACAATTAATTGGACTGTCTAACAGGCAGATTAAAGGAATAAAGTTTTAGACGGAATTTTACAAAGACATTAAATTCTTTCCCTCTGGATTCTGTGCTCTTGCACTTGATTCTGTACCCTTTTACTCAGCTTTTGTACTTGTCACTGGCACCATTATGCCTATAATGGCAATTAGCATTCTTTTCCAATTAACACTGGAAATAAGCCATATTATCATTTCATAAAGAGTGAAAGCAATATCATATTTACCTTCTTTTGTGGAAGATTTGCATGTTATTTGAGAAATTCTCTATTACAGCCTTCCCTGTTTATTGGGTTATTATTCCTGCTGATTGCAGGGGAGCTGATAGCAGGTTGTGGAATTCTGCTTTACTAATATACTGGGGTTCAAAGAAGAGATTGCTAGTTTTTAAGTACTGTTTCAAAGAATATTTCTCTGAGCATGTGGCAGCTTTTCTCTGAGCATGTGGCAGCTTTGCCTGTGATTTAATTTTTGACTAGGCTAACGCTCCATTTCCTGAAACAAGACCACGCACACATACCTGATCTGTCATCAACTGTGTAGCTTATGTAGGCCCTGTGACCAGGGAGCGTGCTTCTCATTTCCAAGAGGTGACCCTAATACTCAGTGGGCCTCCATAGGAACCACTGAACCAGCCCACACCATGTTTTCACTGTGCTGAATTTCCTTGTGGCATTTGGAGATGAAGTCAACTCTTATGTGTCTATGGATTTCTGTTTTTCCTTGAAAGACTGAAGTTGCTTGATGAAAGTCCAATCCAACAGGAATGCAGAAAAAATTACACGTGATGAAAATGTAGAACAGTTGAAAGTAGATTTTGGGGATGTGTTTTCTTTAAGGAACATTCCTCTTGTTGTCATGGTGGATTAAAACTGAATTTGAAGGCTCATTCTCTAAAAGGTTTTAATTTGGTTTTTTTAAAAATCTTTTAAAGTTGTGGATAAACTTAGAATCAATGGACGCATCCTCTCCTACTCCTTTCATTTAGCAAGGTAGTTTCCACTAACTATAATATCATAAGAATAATGAATTACTGGAATGATTTTTTTAAATATATATATTTAATAGTGTAGCCTAGGTTATTGCTACCTGCAGTTCAATATCTACCCAAATGTCCTTGCTCAGATGGCCCAGGAATCTGTGAAAGTATTTCAGTTCTTAAGATTACTCATCTTTTGATGAATACTACAGAAAAGGCTCTATAGTGATAAAGGCATGTATATTTCAAAAATAGTCTTCAGGATTAGTTATATAAATGAGTCCAAGCAGTTTTGCCTTGATTCCCAATAACAAGTAGCATGTGGTTCCCACATACATCACATGAGAGTAGAAGCGTGCATCAAAGGTAAGATTTGTTAGGCAAGATACTATATTCCATATGTAAATTGATAGCAATGATGTGCTCAGAAAAGAGAGCTCACCCTCTATTTCCGTGCTACTAAATACAATTAAAAATTCCCAGCTCTGATTTATGAGAGTTTAAATGAATTTGAAATCTCTTTTGGGTAGGGCAAATAAGTGTTTTGTGATGTATTATTTTACAAAAAAAAAAGGAGGGGGAAGAAGAAAGAGAGACCATCGTTCTGGCTCATTTAATTTTGCGAGTGAATGATCTAAGATTAACTACAGACTAGTCAGTGCAGTTTAAAAGCTGAAAGCAATTTTCAGCCATCGATGGTAATGCCACATTTAGTCCACAACCGAATGACTCTAAATGACTACGCTGTAAGGTCTTTGTATATGGCCATAGGGCCTGATAAAGCCATAGGAACACAGTAAAAGCACAAAAATAGTTCCAATTTATTTGGTGCCATCACCTTAATGAGATTAATTCAGATGTGTTCATGTGCCTAATTGGTGATTTTGTTTTAACTGGTAATGAAGGATTAAACTTCAGGCAACCAGATAGTTAGGGGAAAAGGCAATCTGAGGGACAAGTTGTTAATTATACAAGGCCAGCACAGTAAGTGACAAACACTGGTAAAAATAAATCCTTAGATATAAGTACGTGCAGCGCAGGTGCATTCACATGTAATGTGAACAAGGGTCACATAATATTGAGCAAGGGTCACGGCATTGACAAGGATAATGCGGAATACTTTAAGTTTGAAGAAGACTTCTGCTATGCCTGAATCCACATTAGTATGAAAACTGAATTTAGGTGGAAGAGAAAATAAAGAAACCTGTACTGAAGCTTAGGAGGCAGGTTACAGATTTAACTTGTGCAAGAGGGGAGAGGAAACAGATCAGCAACTTAATACGGCTTCTTCATTTCTGAGTGGCTGTTTTTATAGACCCAAGTTTACCTGCCCTGAGTGAATTGATGCCAGGAAATTGACAGTAAGTAGTCTGTGTACATGAGGATGAAACACAAAGAGAAGCAAGAAAATACCCAATTTCTGCCGAGAACTTACATAAAACTGCCCAGAGTTCCCTGGTGTAGAGGAGATGGGCGGTGCTACAAATTTAAATATAAATAATAAATAAATAAATAAATAAATAAATAAATAAAAATGTTCATGATGACCACCGTTCAGTCTTCCATCTTTCAAAGAGGCAAAGCCTCTTTCAGAGTTTTCCAAAAGTCACAACTAAGTGATGACTTCTCAAAAGCGGAATGGAGCTCTTCTGCCCCTAGAAAGTGTTTTCTGAACTGAACTCAGAATGCCGCAACCTGCTGCCCCGTCGATATGCCGGGTTTCAAATCCTCTCGGCAATCCCAGGTGAGGACTTTGGGGAGCTGTTGTCCCAGTACATCTGAAGGTGCCTGGTTGGGGTAAGCTGAGTTAATCTGTACTACATTTCCCATGGTTTTACTTATGCAAAAGTTGTACAGGTGGAAGAACATTGCTGGCTTGAGTTTTCTTTGACTTGGGCAGTTCTCTAGCACCCAGGCTCACAAGTTTTTTCCAAAGACGATAGGATCTCAGTGTCTAAACTATGGCCCATGGAACTGGTATTCAACATTACAAGGAGCCATGCATATCACAAAGCCCTCCTAATTGAAATGCACCATCAAGATGGCAAAACAAAAAGAGCAGAGCCCAGAACCCAAACAAGTCAGCATAGTAAAAAGTAGAACAAACATAGCTTCTAGTTGAATGGATGATTTTGCTGCATTCTTAGTTTCCTGAGAGTCAGGATATAGGCTATGGTTACAAATTAGGGTGTGAGCTTTCTCTGCTCAGAAACAAGTCTCCCTATTCCAGCAGACCAGATCAAGCCTTCAGCCTGCAGGACAGAGAGGGTTTATTCCATCCTGTAGCTGCTGTCCACTGAATATCAGTTCATGTGACCAATCGCCATTTTAACAAAATCTCTTATTAAGAGCCAGATGGAATGCCTGGGTTCTGGCCCACCTTGAAAAGCTAAGCAGGAGTGCTGGTGAGAAGGGAAGGATTAAAATCCCTCTCCTGTGCATTGTGGTACCAACGTGGGTTGGAAACTGGCTTTATTTTTGAATAGGGAAAACTATGTGCTGTGGGCCCCATGTTAAATGTCATGCATGCTGCCTATGTACCTCAAATGGTTTTTATCCTGAACAGAAACATTTAAATGCCTGGTAAGACCACCTATCTAGAAAGAGTAGTTGATCTGAAGCTTTTGGCATGCTCCTTTGAAGAACATCAGCTCCTGCTTCACTGGAGGTTTGTTCTTCTACCTGTGAGATTGGAAAGGAACTGTTCAGGAGGTGCTTCAGTTTTCCTGATCCCCATATCTGAATTGTCTCTACTGACTCCATCCCTTTTCATGGAGTGTGTCAAGAAGGTCTGTTCTGTGTAAGCTTTGCATCTCATCTGGCAACAGGCACCCTTGGGAGCTCCAGGTCGGGTGCTTTGATAGTGACGAGGTCCACAGCAGCCACAGAAGTGGGAGATGAAAACTACAAGGCTGGAGAGGTGCACTGGCCTGCAAAATCTGAAATTTGGAGCCTGCCTCCATCAAGAAAGCTTGATTTTATTCTGAAGACCTTTCGGTGCTGCAGTGCTCCAGCCATCTCTTCCTCAAGGTTGGCTCAGCCCTTCATGATGCTGAAAATCATGTGACAAACAAAACCACCGGCGCCCGAGGAAATGCCCCTCCCCGGTAGGTTAAGGCAGTGCTGCTTTCCTTCAGAAGCTATTCAAGACCATTTAAATGCTAAAACTACTAAATGTGCGCCAAACCCCAAACATTCAGCCTAAGTCATTAAAATTTAATTATGAAGGGGCAGCTGAGCCCAATTGGAGGTTTTGATTCAGGCCCCACACAGGACGGAAGACAAACACATAACACTGAAATCGCCCAACCAAACCTGGGCCCAGCTGGCCATGGCAGCCCGCTCAGTTGCATAATTGTAGAGATAATATTTCCCTTCCTTGAAAAAAAAACAAAAAACAGGCCTATTTCCCTGCTTCTGGATTCTTCTGGCAAGCACATTCTTTCTTTCACACACACACCAATTCCAGTCAAAGACAGGCATTTCCATTTAAACTCTTGCAAAAGCTGTTGAAAATACCAAACGTGTGATCCCTGTTGTGTGTCTTTGAAAAGGAGAAGGTTTAGGCAGCTTGCGGTGAATAGACTTTCTTCGTAAAAATAACATTGCTCTTTATGCCTCTTTCCCACATTACTAGTGCCACAATCAGAACAATGTTTACAATGTTTCTGTGTTTCTTTTCCCAGCTCCCTTTCCCTGATCCTCAGGTGTTAATATTCAGAGGCTTTATTGGCAACAGAATCAAACCTCCTTTGGAGATCTAACATTTATGATTTGATCCTTGATTTTACATTCAGCACCCCTTTAAAAAAAAAAGGGGGAAAAAAGCGCCTCTGTCGAGCCATCTCCTCCAACGCAAGATGCTCGCTTCCCAGAGAATGAAGACAGAAATATATTTTACATTTCTTGTCAGATTGAACTTTAAGGCCTCTTGACTGCTTTCTCTATAATTTAAACATCAGGGCCCAAATGGCAACCGGCTTTGTTCAGTTCCAGTTGTGTGAAGTTGGAGTGCTTCACTGCTTCCACGGAAGCCTCTCGCTGGCCCCTCCGGTGGGGCGCCAGGAACCGTGCTTTTCCACCGCAGCATGTCAGGCTATTATAAGAGGGACCACGATGTCACCGTGGTCTCAATGGTTCGTCAGCTGACGGATACAGCTAACAAATGTAAAAACCAAACTTCAGAGGAGCTGCTTCTCTGTGCTAAGTGATCTGTATTCCCTCTGAATTTACTTTCCCCTAACCCCGTGAAATTAACAGTACTTTCTGACATTCGACCCCCTGACCTCACATATAATAAGAATTTAAAAAGCACCATGCATGAGTGTGCCTGTGTAATGCAAAACTGGGGAAAAATGACCATGTCACCCTTTTATTATACAAAACGCCTTCTGTGTCTCCATTGCATGCTTCATATGGCGAGTGCTTGGTTTGAAGTTATTAGAAGGGACGCACCCAGGCACCCAAGCACCCAGCGAGTGAGTTGGAGCCGTAATCATTCACTCTCTGCGACTTTTATAGACAATAAATTGTAGCAAATACATATTGCTACCCCTTCCCCTCCCAGGAAGGCTTTGCATCCCATTAAGGCAGATGTTTACCAAGCTAAGTGTTAAAACTGGGGTGGGGAGGGGAGGCCAGGCGCGGCCAGGCGCGGGTTCATGTGGAAGTGGCGTGCAGCTGGGGAGCCGGTGGGCGAGGGTGTAAGTGGGTGCACAAGGCAGAGGTCTCTGGCTGAAGAGGCAGAAACAGGGAAGGGTTAGGCAGAAATGATTTTGCAGTGCCTGGGCTCTGGCTATGACAGCCTACGAGGGGAGGAAGAAGGTGCGATGATGTGGCTTTTTCTTCCCGGTGAAGTCAAGATTGGCAGCTGGAAGTAAGGCTTACAGGCAGACCTTCACCCAGGACTCATAATCACTACTCAAAGGGAAATGCATTTACCAGTAAAAAGCGGCTGTAGCCATCCAAAGTGTGCTTAAAACACCACTTAAATATCACTTTATACGCTATTACTTGCAAACTGGGGCTTGGTATTAAATTATACTTGCATCGGCTTTTGCTTAGGTGCTGATAATGCTTTTGAGGTAGCATTGGTGAGGCAGCATTTAGGCAGCTTTAACGGAGACGTGACTGGAATCTTCCATCACCCAGAGAGTGACAGGGTGAAAAATGGCAGAACTGTACTTTCTTTCCCCATATAGATTGTAATTTTAATTGTCATTGTGGCCCTTCTGTTTTAATTATGGGCCTTCTTTGATATATACCGGGACATCATATTGAATGAAAATATGGTGCTATAATAGTCTCTTTATAATTAATGACCACATGTAGATCCTGGTGCATAAAGGGAAAGGAATAAATGCACAATTTATTTAACTAGGTTTTGGATTTCTTTCTGTCTTCCAGGGAATAGAAAGCGATCCCAGAGCTTTTGAGACTGTTTGATGCTGGGACTGCAAAGAATATTGAATAGAAATTACACTGGGGGGGGGCAATTAGAAAACATATTAATACACAGATTAATACACAAATTAATACACAAAACATTAATACAGTAATAGTCTACTAGGAAGTGGGAATGTTTATTTATTTCTGGCAGTCAATAAAAGAACAGTGTTGTCTCTTTTTTAAAAAAAACCCTAAGTTTACTTGCTAAAATGTCCCCCCCCCCCCCATACATATGGAAAGTAATAACCTGCAATTACTTCTAGCTGTTGAAACTTAATTTCTATTCTTTCTTGCAAGGTACAAACAGGACTTCTCTTAATTTTTGCTTTCTGAATAGGATGCCTTTGTGTTATATTTATATTAATCTTTAGTGGCTGCTAACTCTGAAACAGGAGTAGTTATAAAGCAAGTCAATTAAAAACAGAAAAGGGAACTGATTGGGATCATCCATTCAATACAGGGCAAGACATTTGAAAAACACATTGCATATTTAATATTTCCCTGGAATAAACCACCAAAGGTTTTTTTTAAGTATTTTTTTTTACCGGTATAGGAATAACGCTAAGCAGCAAACATGACAGAACCATAAGCAATTCAGGAGACGACAAATCTCTGTGGATTTCTGAAAAGCAGACATATTTGTCCAGCGTCTGTCACAGTAAAAGTAGAAAATATACCCTGACAAGCTTTTGCTAATTTTATTGTGGCATGGAGTCGTGGGCATACATCCTGTGTTGTACGACTGCTGTTCAATTGGAGAGCATGATCAAATTGGATCGGCAGAGACAGGGACTACCCTGGGGTCAGCTGTGACCAAGCCACTGCAATGTGATGTCTACTTGGGGTGATGGTGTGTAAATAAACGTAGAGAATTGCAAATCTTGTCATGGCCACGCAGAACAGCTCAAGCATTTAAAGATGGTTGCCCGCAAACCTAACTGGAAGGTGGTTGCTGTGTGTGGTGGCTTAGGAAATGGGGGTGGGGAGGAAATCCAAATCTCAGTTCTTTTGCTGTATTCTCTTCCTTCTTGACATGTCTGCAATCAGTGACCCAGCGATTTATTGCTGAAAGGAGATTATCTATATCTATATATCTATATATCATCTATATCATTATATCATTATATCTATATCTATTTATTAGTGGAAAGCAAAGCAGCTAGCTATCCACATTCAAATAATGTTCATTTGAGAGATGAGCTGTCTTGATGTGCAGATATGCCATTCTATTTATATTATCTTCTATGATCTCTCTCTCTCTCTCTCTCTCTCTCTCTCTCTGTGTGTGTATGTGTGTGTGTGTGTCTTAAAAGGGAGTAATAAATTTAATTACCTTACCTTTGTCATGAATTAAGAATACACACAAAGTTCCATGAGGTCTTTTCAGGGAACAGCGAACTTTCCTAATATTAGAAAATAAAATATGATAGAATTCACATTTTCAGCTTATGAATCTCGTTTTATTTCAGCACAGCCTGTCAAGCTCATTAAAATATGCTTACAGTTTTGCTACTTTTGACCAATAAGATGCATTTTTAACCACTCTGTGCAGTGAAATGTATCTGTTTTTCTGTTACTTCCCCCCCCTCACGACAATTACATTTCATTACAAATTTATAAAATCATTTACATTTTAGCAGTTTAAATGTTTCTGCTGACATTTTGTAACTATTACCCTCTTGTAGAATGGCATATGTTCAGGCAGTTAATAAAAAATTAAATGAAATAGCACCAGACAAGGTGAAGCTTTGTAGCCCAGTGTTCTGCACATTTCTGAAAATACCAACTTCGTGTTGCAAATGGTGAAGTGAGGTTAGGGCAATGCCAATGTATGTATTTGTCATAACTGTCACAGAGTCCGTGAACTAGCCAATCATTTTGCTCCTAATTAGACAGTTACTTTTTTTTCTGTTGTTTTTGCTTTTTAGAAAGCTTTCCCATAGAAGATGGTATCTCACATTCCAGAAAGGTGTTTTGTGGATAGAGGGCAGGAAATGCCAGCATAATTTTTAACTCATTGTGGGACTCCTTAATGAAGGCATATCCATTCAACATGATCAAGGACAGGAATGTTCTTCAAATTAAAGCACAGGAAATCTTGCAGCAGCTGAAGGGAACAAAATTTTGTGAGAACAATGAGGATTCAGCACATTTACTTGTCTCTGCCTCTCCGAGGATTATACAGAAATGAAGAAATAAACACTGTCTTCTATTTTGCACAGCCTAAATCTAAGGCACATTTCTTTGGAAATAAACCTGGGTGAATTATTCCCTAGCAAGTGTCCATGCGACGGAATCTTTAGAATTTATGAGACATCCATCTGCTGATTGTATCTCAAATAAGCATATCTGGGCAAGACGTGTCTCTCAAGAAAACCCTTAACAGTTTTCTCTGCTGATTTTAGTTTTTTATTCCATGGCGTTTTCCATTTTAATATGCTAAGGAGAACAAGGTGAAACAGTCCATTTTTTTTTTAATTTGGTGATGTACAGTACATTTATACAAGAATACACAGCCGGTCTTGTGGTGTTTTAGGTATCTCTCCTAAATAAAGCAGTTCTTCTGTTACTTTGCAAGATCCAATTAAAATATAAAGTTATATTGCCCAAATAATTTTGATTGATTAATCCTAGAAGATGATATGCTGACTCATGATTTGCTTAATCAGGGCCAATCCTCCAGCCAGATTTTACAGTACAGAATTAGTACTAACAGTATCAGTGCAAGGCTGTGGTGGATCCCATCATTTCCAGCTTAAGAAAGCTGGCGTGTTGCTATTCCAGAAAAATAGGACTATCTTAAAACATTCAATTTTTACCAAGGCTGCTTCACTTCTATTATTTTTCTTCATCTTTTAATCTTTATAACTGCTTTGACTTCAGGTACATGACTTGCTCAAAATAGTTGGCACTAACCTTTGACAGTTAAATGACAGGGTGAGAACCAATCAGATCACCCTTTGGGAAGTTTATTTATTTATTTATTTATTTATTTATTTATTTATTTATTTATTTTCTATAAGTTGACAAAACTACTTCAGAGAGCCCAGCTGGAATTTTAAAAAAGTGATATGTTAGGTTTCTTTTTTTTTTTTTAAGAAAAAATAGAGGAATTTGGAGTAGTATGGCTGCTTCAGACTCCCCCGCACCCCGCAAAAAATCCATTCAATAGCACATCCCAGAAGTTTTAACAGTCGGTAGCAGATTAACCTTGCCTGTACATTTGAAAGCTCATCATCTGATGAATTTACATGCTGCTGGATGAAAATGCTATTTGGAGAGAGATTGAGAGTTTATTTGATTAAATTCCTTTCTCCACTACTTTGACCTCTTTCTTGTGAAATAATCAGAACTGTTTAGCAAGAATATTCAGGCATTAATAATGAATTGCTTTGGAGCTGGGCTCTTTTTTTGTACTGCAACGAGCCCATTGGCGAGCACCTTTCCCTATTTTTATTTTATTGATTGATCTAGTTACCCACCTATCCATCCAGTTTTGGTCCAGGCACAGTGGGGAAGAGGACTGCTGAGTTCCTTCGTAGTGGGAAAGTTTTGTTGACAGTGGAAGTGGACGTTTTAAGAGCTGCAGAGCCACACCAGTTCTACGGCTCCTGGCTCCCTCTTTCAGGTGATGCCAGTAGATCTCTGCAGGATGGACTGTGGTGTGCAGGCATGTGTGAGCCTTCTCCCCACCACTGCCAGTCAGTGACAGAGGCAGAGAGTATGAAAAACCATCCCACAATAGCACTATGTGTAAGGCTTTATTACATATCCCCAGAAAGAGAGCATGAACAGGGGCGTTCTATTTTTTGAAAAAAATGTACTGTGTTTTTATCTTTAAGAAATATCTCTAATATTAATTTTCTTGATCTAAAGCTATTACCTGGTTTTAGGACAAAATGTCACTCCACTGGGCTTAGTGGCAATAATGTAAGAGAGGTACTCTAAGTTCCCAAAAAGCTAATGCAGTTTTCAAACTTTGCAGTATCACAGTCCTCTAATGGTAAATCTATTTATGTGACTCACCCATAGATACAATTAATAACTTCTTTCAGGTCATGGTTGGGTAAGAACATTCTACTTACTTTTAATAATTAATTTTAATCTAAACATCAAACAAAATAATGATACGATCTTATGACTTTATAAAAGAAAACTGTTCATCTGAAAGAAAAGAAAATCTGAATCAAATTTAAAAACCAATTTTTAATGGGGTGAACCTGCTTGCTTTTGCGTTACAGCCATTAAGACAAAACAGTGTTTGTGCAAATACAATTACCTTATTCTCAAATTTTTTAAAAAATGAGAACACCACTGTCTGTAGCTTGAATCATGTCAACTGGATTTCTATTTTCTCAGTGGAAACGTTTCGCTCCTTATCCAAGGAGCTTCTTCAGTCTGAGCAAAGTTAGAAGCTACCTAGAAACATATTTAGGATTCCCTTACCAACTTTGCTCAGACTGAAGAAGCTCCTTGGATAAGGAGCGAAACGTTTCCACTGAGAAAATAGAAATCCAGTTGACATGATTCAAGCTACAGACAATTCCACCTGGATGACTGAGAACCTTCATAGAGAACATAGACATATTCATAGAGAACACCACTGACACATTCTCTGTTGTTGTTGTTGTTGTTGTTGTTGTTGTTGTTGTTAGTAATAGTAGTTTTTGAGAGACAAGACAAACATATACAATAATTGACCTGAATATTGATTTCTGAATGGGATGAGAAATGGGAATGTGATGAGGAAATATAACTGATTTTGGTTATTACTCCCTTTCCCCCAATTCTTTATTGTGTCCAATTATTTTCACTTATCAAAGTCAGAAAAAAGAAAAAGAAAAGGAAGTTTCCTTTGCCTGGGCTGTTATGGGCAACAGGCAGAACAGTGTTTTGTTTTGCTTTGCTTTATTTAAATCAGTTTCTCTTAAATTGCTCTTGAAGTCCTGCAGCTTGCAAAATACAGGCAGGCTTTTTCCACAGTAGCTTTTGGCACTGTTTCCACACCCATACTGAGATTTTGCCCTCTTCCAACCTTCTGCTTAGGTGCTAGTAAAGCCCTCCAATCACTCCTGCTGTAGCTTCCCAGCCTCTCCTCCCTTCCCCTCTGCAGAATGTGGGTCAGGTCAGATGGTCAGTGGTTTCCATAGGATTTTTGTGCCTCCTTGGTGCTTAGCCCATGGTGTTTCTGGGATGGCCTCATTGGTGGGGTTGTGCCAATACACTTTTACCCTTCTAAGCATGCTGCCTACCACACTTTGCTGAAGGCCAAGCAGAGAGACACCCCATCCTTCGTGTGGAGCCTCAATGGACAAGGCTGGTTCCTCCCGTGAAAGATGTCAGATTGCTACCCAACTCTTCTTGGAACTTAGGAAAAAATGATAACCAATTTGTAAGAACCAGACCAAACTAGCTTGATAATATACTTGCCTAGCCTCTATCCCACTGTGCTGGACAACCTCCACCCAGTCTCTAACCCTCCCAGTTTAGGGAAGATTTTGGAGAAGGTGGTAGGCCTTAAGTTACAAAGGATTTTGGATGAAGTGGATTATCTAGATCCATTTCTGTCAGGGTTCAAACCTCCACTGGGAGGTGGGAGTAAACTCCTGGTTTCGTTAGATCCCTCAGTACCTTTGATGCCATTGACCCTCCAAGGTCCCTTCCAACCCTCTGATTCTATGATGAACATGGTATCACCTGCAAAGTGTATTCCAGTGGTGTCATTCCTTCTTGAGTGGGTGGTACCAATCAGTAGTGATGGGGGATGAGCTTGACCTTGGCTTTCCCTTTTTGGAGTGCCACTGTATCAGTGCTCTTCCCTAGGTTATTCAATAACTATGTGAAGCCGCTCATGAAGGTGTATTGCAGATTCAGGTTGAGGTACCATCAGTGCACTGATAATACCCAGCTATAAATCCTGACCCAGAACTGAATAGGAGATGCTGTGAAATAAGACAGAGTTGCTGTTTGATCAGCAAGCAAAAGGTGGTTGGCTGGTTCTCTTACTGGCTTTGGAGGGGTGACATTTACCCTAAAGGAATAAGTCTGCAACTAGGGGGTATTCTTGAGGTTCACGTAGATCAACAGGTGGCAGTTGTGGCCAGGGGTGATTTTGCCCAGCTATGCTGATAAGCCAATTGCAGCCCCTTTTAGAGCAGCAGGACCTGTCAATAGTTACCATACTCTCCTTACCTCTAGATTGCTGCAATGCATTCCACATGGGGCTGCCCTTGAAGAATACTCAGAAACTGCAATTGGTGCAGAACGCAGCCACCGGTTTGCTTATTGGGATGTGCTAATTCAATAGTGTAACAACCACCCCATGGGTGCTGTCCCAGCTTGCAGTAGGTTTCTGAGTAAAATTGAAGGAAGCCCTACAGGAATTGAGATATTTTTGGGGATCAACTTCTTCGAATTGACTCAGGATCACCTGCTTGTTCTGTATACAAGACAATATTCAATCTTGGATGCAAAGGGTTCAGGTTCCTGGAAGCAGGCTGGTTTTTTTTTTTTGCTTCCCTGGTGATGTAGAATAAGCTCCTCACTGAGATCTGAATGGCCCCAGTTCTGGTCAGCTACAGGAACTAATGTGATTTTAATTTGATTTGATCTTATTTCTATTATGGTTTTAATGAGGCGTTTATACATTTTATATGTAAACACCTAGAGTTTTTATAACTTGGTGGCATGAAAATACTGCAAAATAAATAAATAATAATAAATAAACATTAGTCACCAACAAAGGTTTCGTACATCGGAAACATTGTGTTGCTCTTCATTCAGCGTATTTCACGTTGGACTGGTAAACCTGGTTGAGGGGATTTCCTGTACCGCCCTTGTTCACTGACTTGCAATCCCTCCCCCAGGTGGTCCCAACTCCCAACTTTGAGACATGCTGGGCCAATACTCAGAATCTGGAACAGGCTGAGAAAGGACCAAAAATTCCTCATGTGCATGGCCAAGTATAGAGTGAGTATCTGATTCCATGGAGGACAAATCACCAATGAATTACTCAGACCTAGCAGCAACTCTGCAAGTCAATGGACCTCCTATTGGTTCTTCAGGTCATATGATCTGGTTCAATTGTACATCTCTGATCACTGCAGGGGACAGAGATAAGGCTAGAAGGCCTGTTTAGAATTTATTTATTTTTATTTATTTTATTAAACAAATGTATATAGCATCCCAACTCACACACGGCATTCTAATTTTTTTTAAAGCCTTGAGATGTAAGTGCCTCTTGGTCACCAGTCCAGTCTTGACCACAAAGTTCCTTTAAGCTCAGACTTCAGCTATTTATTATTATCCTAAATCAGCGATATAGTCGTTGGTTTGAAAATATAGTTGATTACTGGGATGTACTTGAACAAAATATGATGTTAAAGAATTCACTTGATTTTGTAATGGGATTACCTTTAAGAACTTACAGGAGCTTTTTGTTCTTTCCCATTTTAGGGACTGAGCAATGAGGTACAGTATATATGCATTCTTGCAATGACACAAGGAGACAACATGTTATGTGGCCATCTAGACTGAAGCTGGAGTATCTTGTCTCCAAACTACATTAAGCCTCATCATAATTTTTTCTTAATAACATTCACTTCATTGCAGCATGTGAAATGCTTGCCTTTAACTCTGTTGAAAAGCTGTAATACTTCATTTCCATGTAGCAATTATATTACTGTGAATTAAGCTGAACAAAGCCCACTTTAGAATTGTGCTTCACAATACTTTATTGTAAGTATGAAGACATTCTAACATTTATTTCTTACATAAGCCATATAATTTTTTACTTGCACCCATCAATTTCAAATTTACTGATTTTCACAAGCATACAGGGAGATTCCACTGGAGTTGGGTGGCCAATAAATTTAAATAAGTAGATAAATAGATAAATAATATCAGGGTTTATTTATCAACTTTGTATGCCATCTCAATCACTGATGTGACTTTTATGTCTTACATATTAGGAATAAAACATCCATAATAATAATAAAATACAAAAGCAAAAAACTGATAATAGTGCATACCACACATTGGGAGGATAATCAACTCAACAAATAAAACAAATTAGACTACCAAAGCAACTTACTGTACCCCAGGATTGTATATGTATGTTTTTCTGGTACAATATTCTTAAATAGATAGGAGTAGCTGCCCATAGTAACTTTATGATTCAGCACTGGTACTACCTCTCACCTATTCTCAGTAGTTAAATCCCCAAGGATATTGAATCAGAAAGAGTTTCATCAAGGAATGTCGACTGGTTGTGGCCCTGCCCTTGGTGAACCCTTCAGCAAGGCAGACAGTCATGGTTTATAGTGCCTAACAACGTACAGTTTGGAAGCCCATCTTAGTTTAGCATAAAATGGGAAAATGTCACATGTGAATGTGATTGTAGCTTGAATCATGTCAACTGGATTTCTATTTTCTCAGTGGAAACGTTTCGCTCCTTATCCAAGGAGCTTCTTCAGTCTGAGCAAAGTTAGTAAGGGAATCCTTAAATATGTTACTAGGTGGCTGTGTGACCTTACACCTGGGGCTAGGTCATGGTTATTTTGAGATGTTATTTCTAAGTCCCTTTATCATCTAAAGGAGGATCGTTAAGATCACCATGCTGCTGTTGAGCTTGCGAAATGGTCTTAATCTTCCTAGGCACAGAAGACAAAGCAGGGAGGAAAATAGGGGAAAGATTGATTTGAGAGAGGAAAGAATTTGAGAGAGGGGTCAAGGAATCCATTTATGCCAACTTGGAAAATCCTTCCTTGAATAGAGGTGGGGGCCTCAGGCACAATCTTTCCCCTATTTTCCTCCCTGCTTTGTCTTCTGTGCCTAGGAAGATTAAGACCATTTCACAAGCTCAACAGCAGCATGGTGATCTTAACGATCCTCCTTTAGATGATAAAGGGACTTAGAAATAACATCTCAAAATAACCATGACCTAGCCCCAGGTGTAAGGTCACACAGCCACCTAGTAACATATTTAAGGATTCCCTTACTAACTTTGCTCAGACTGAAGAAGCTCCTTGGATAAGGAGCGAAACGTTTCCACTGAGAAAATAGAAATCCAGTTGACATGATTCAAGCTACAGACAATTCCACCTGGATGACTGAGAACCTTCATAGACATGTGAATGTGATGTGCGTGCCTGCATCTGCCAGCCAAATCATTCTAAATCGTGCAATTATTTTCTCAAATTGTGATCCTTTATTCAGTATGATTATGATTCATGTTACAATGATGTAATTCTAGCACAATTTCTATGGAAAAGAATATTTATGTCCCAGTCATTTGCCTGTCATACCAATGAGGTCAAGGCGATTGGCTCCTATTTTCAAGGAAATCATATGCAATCACTTAAGTGAAGAGGTTGTGATCTTCCTTGGGGATCCTCATTCATGAGAGTAAAAGTTGGACAGGTCAGTGAACATGTTAAGCATACAAAGTCAATGTGCTATTCTCACAACCACTTTATCTGACAACTTGGCCCTCAGAGATTCCTGCCAAGAAGAGTAGACCTTTATACGGCTCTGTGGTAGAAGTTATCTAAAGAACAGAACCTCTTCATATATTCATGCTCATATTTTCAAGACTGAAGCATTGAGTGTAGGCTTGCACTCAGAAGAGCCACCCCCACTTTCTCCAGGGTTAAAACCACAGTTTTATGTTAGATCACATGCTTTGCAACACCCAATGTTCCTTCCTTCCATCTCCAGGTTTTTTTTAAAAAAATGATCAGCAGATGTGGAACTTTTACTTTTAACTTTGAATGGTCACTACCTGTCTAAATAAACAACTTTGAGGTAGACTGGCAAATAGGTGGACCTGGTCAAGAGTGTTGGGAACTATAGACAACTCTGTGGCAATAAGCCACTGTATATAGCTTCCTTTGTGATGAGTCACTACATATGGCAGCTCTGCCCAATCAGGCAGTCTACTGAGTCTCTGTGATCAGGAAAGGATATTAAAAGGATTTCTGTTCTAGAAGAGATTTCCTAAAACAGCAACAACAACAACACGAGTCTTTCTGAGTCTTTCTATCTTTGATAGCCCCTTCCTGTTTTGTCTTCTATTTGTCCTCGCTTCTCAACAGCTGACATTTGTCTCACTGTTACTCTACTAGTGTGGTTTAATGGTTAAGGTCTTGGACTTGACCCAGGTTCAAGTCCTCCCTTAGCCATGAAAACGCACTGGGTGGCTTTAGGGCAGTCACCGACAGCCCAACTTACCTCATAGAGTAGCTGTTGTGGGAATAAAATTAAGGGAAATCTTCATTTGAGGTGCCTTTCAAAGACAAATTTATCCATCTGTACAGAATGAAAAGTTGTGCTTCTCCAATGGAACTTGAACCTGTGATTCCAGAGAAATTATATATGTCATGCAATAGATTGCTAGGCCTTCCCACATAATTTATTTTAACCAGCCAAGAAGCAGTGAGATTTCTAAATACCACCATAATGTTTCTATCAAATCATCTACCAGCATATTAACTGAGATAAACCTTGTCAAATTTAAATGACCTTGGGCAAAATCCCCTTTCTGTGTAACCTCACTTTGGGAAAGTATACTTGTCTGTACTCAGACTAATTCTGAAAGAGGATTTAATGCACAAATCAGGGGGACCCTCAGATGAACGATTTGAAGAAATGATGTTCCTGAAGCAACATAAGCTTTCAGAATGGCTTCCCAGGGTTGGAATTAACTGCTGCTCATCATCCATTTTAAATTTGACTTTAATCTCATGTTTTCCTCATGTGTTTTATTTTTTATTTTATACCTGGTCCATGCTATGTGGAGTTTCAATTCAGGAAGAGGGTTTCACTTGACAAACTGTGCATCTGTAAAGTGTCTCCCTTTATCCTTCCTCATTCCTACAGATGTAATTTCCCCTTTGATTTGATGTCATTTAATGACACGTTACACATCGATGATGTGATTGGTGAATATTTACAATGTTCATGTCATTTTTATTTTCTAATCCAATTTATATTGTCTACTTTTTTATGATATCATGAATTCTTCACTCTTTTTAAGACTAATTATTCCATTAGTTTCCTGGAGCCACTTCTGCTTTGTCAGTCATTTCCCTTTCAGTTTGATTGCATATCACTTGCTGCCCTCAATTCCGAAATCTTCAGGATACTGTACCTAATCCTTAGAACAAAATGTAGTGATCATCCCCTCCCCTTTTTATTTGGAAAGATAACATTATTTAAAAATCCACAATTTATAGGTTATAATTCTTTTCACAATCAGAGCAGAGGATTGCCTCAACATTGCACAGGGCAGAAGTCTCCCTTCCTTCCTTCCTTCCTTCCTTCCTTCCTTCCTTCCTTCCTTCCTTCCTTCCTTCCTTCCTTCCTTCCTTCCTTCCTTTCTTTCTTTCTTTCTTTCTTTCTTTCTTTCTTTCTTTCTTTCTTTCTTTCTTGAATAGTAGACATTATTTATTTACCAAATGGCCTGCTACTTACATATTTATGCTTCTTATTTGCAGAAGCCTGGCTCAACTTTTTAAACATGTTTGATTATTAATATATATATAAAAGGATTAAATTGTTGAAAAGCAACCTTTGATTGCATCCTAGGCACATTTTTTATTTGGCTAAAGTATTATTCCTCCTATTCTCTCTCCTCCCTGCCCTCCTCCATTGTTTACTAAGGCTACACTACGTTGCCTGTGTTGTCTGTTGCTGCCCTCTGTAGTGAAATTTTAGAGACCACAAGATTTCTCTGAAGCAAAAGGATTCAGAATGTACTTAGTTGACAGATACAGGATGTTACATCTTTGAATAAAAACTGGCTCCAACATTCGGATTTTTCATTGTGCTTCTTTTCTTGATCCTTCTAACTTTAGCATGACATAACTGTTCCCTCTATCCCTTTACATAACTGTGACTCTTAAGTGCATTTTTAAAGTTGATGAAATCTGTAGATGTTTAGCCCGAGGAGGATTGATTATGGATTTTGAGAAGTTGGTTTTTGTTAAAGGAAGCGGAGGCAGGTAGTTCTTGTCAGATTTGGGATCAGAGACCAACGGGGGCTATCAGAATGGAAAGAGATGTGAGAGGATGTGTTGGAAAGCTGTGAGGGAAAGGAAGCATGAACACAAAAGCCAAGACTTGGATCCAAGAAGTGATTGGGTTTCTGTAGTTGAAAGTAGGCTCTTGCCTTCTTTTTCAGTTGTGGGCGAAGTTGAGGCACCCCTGGCTCAAATTGTCCATTTCAATGAATCCCTAAGTGAAAAGAAGCTGAGACAAACTCTACATGGTACAAAGGTACAGATGATATACCTGCCATTTGAATATATTTATTTATTTATTGAATTTCTATAACCGCCCATCTCCCCCTCAAGGAGGGACTCTGGGCGGTTCACAACACAATATCAACAAAATATAATAAAAACTATGATAAAAATAGAATTACAATAAATTACAATAAAATACAATAAAATAAAATCCAAGAGGCAGATAGTTCTAAAGTGACGTTGACTATGATTAAAATTAGATATCTAAGGTGGCTCTAAGGAATCAGCCATCCCCAGGTTTGACTGCTTTCCTTTTTGCCCCAGGCGAGGTCACAGAGCCAGGTTTTTAATTTTTTTCTAAAATCCAGGAGCGAGGGGGCCTGTCTTATCCCTGGTGGAAGGATGTTCCATAGGGCAGGAGCCGCTGCAGAGAAGGCTCATCTCTGGGACCCCGTTAGGTGGAATTCTTTCATAGACGGGGTCCGCAGCATGCCCTCTCTGCAAGATCGGGTGGGACAGGAAGATGTCATGGGGATGAGGCGGTCCCTCAGATAACCTGGTCCTGTGCCATGTAGGGCTTTAAAGGTGATAACCAACACCTTGAATTGGACCCGGAAGCAAACTGGCACCCAATGCAGCTCATGGAGCAGAGGTGTTATGTGTGCATATCTTGATGCACCTAAAACTGCCCGTGCCGCCGCATTCTGCACCAGCTGTAGCTTCCGGATATTCTTCAAGGGTAGCCCCATGTAGAGTGCATTGCAGTAATCTATATGAGAGACAACCAGGGCTTGAGTGACCGTTCGAAGGGCCTCTCGGTCAAGGAAAGGGCGTAATTGGCGCACAACACAAAGTTGAGCAAAGGCCCTCCTGGCCACGACTGCCACCTGCTCTTCGAGCAGGAGTCGTGAGTCCAAGAGGACCCCCATATATGAATATACATATATGGACCCCGATATATGAATGTACATCTACTATTTATGTGCAGCCTTTGATCAATTTTTTTAAAAAAATCTCCTAAAGAGGCCACTTAGACATTGCACCATGCAAAGAAGGAAAGAGAGACAGAGAGAGGAGAACATCTCAAAGAAAGAGAGTGGATGGCCCCATCTCTGTTCTAGGCTACCTTCTGTCATATCAAATACCGGTGCATGTCTATGCCCATAATGTAATAGTTTCTTGAGAAAAAGTGACCACTTAGGAACCTTTTAAACCAGAGTAAGCTATTAATAGATTAGAAGAATGCACAACCTCAGGGCTCAAGCTTGGTTCTTATTCCTGAAAGTTTTGTTGCGCTACCTCACAGCCCTTCCAAAAATTACTATCAATTGTAAATTTTAATGTAGCAGAAGACAAAAATCAATAAATTCAAGAGACCAGTCATGTCAACTGTTTTTAATTCAAAGGTAATTCAGTATAAATTAAGTCTCCTTTAGTTTTTATTGATTTATATTTATTTATTTGTGTGATTTGTCATTTCTCTGACCTGGCCACACCCACTACTTGGAAAGCAGTCATGATACTCTTAGTTGGCAACTAGTTTTAGATCAAATTCTCAAAATGATCTAATCAAGCAGGAATAGGGGAGGCAAAAAGAATAATCATTTGCTTTTTAGCTGACATGCAGCAGGATGCCAGTAAAAGGCTAATTCTTAATCCATTCTTAGGTATAATCCATTTACATTTTTTTATTTTCTCTCATGTTAGTCAAAAGGTTTCCAGGCTGCCTCATTTTCACCCACAGATTCTAGTAAATATAAGTAAATTCCTATTTATTCCAGTGAAGGGGGCAGTGAATAGACAAGGTCATGTATACAGTTTTGTAAGAGCAAAAAAAAAATCTCCCTTTTGGATTTTCTGAATCTTTTCATGTCCCTCTGAATGTTATTAGAGCTACATGTGGATCCTACTGAGTGAACGAATAACACCAAAGTTTGGTGCTTGTGTCTTTTATTTCATAAACAAAGTAATCCAACATGTGATGTGCTGGTGTGAAAAAGTATTTACCTTCTTAGATTCAGTAACTCATTGCACTACTTTTAGCTATAATAACTGTAATCAAATACTTCTTGTAATTGGTGATTAGTCTCTCACATGGCTGTGTAGGCATTTTGGCTCCTACATAGCAAACTGCTTCAGCTCAGAATATTTGGGGTTTTTCTAGCATGCTGGCAATTTCAGGTCCTGCCACAACATTTCTATGGGTTTTGGAACTGGACTTGGCTTGTCTATTCAAAAATAATGCATTTGTTCTTCTATTCTCTTGCACACTTGCTTGTGTTCAGGATCATTATCTTGCTGCATGATGTGCTTGCACTTTGGCTTCAGCTGATGGACAGATTCTCCTGCAAAATTCTCTGATGCAAAGTAGAATTCATGTTTCCTTCAATGAAGGCAAGTTATCCAGGTCCTAAGGCAGCAACCATACTGCAGAACCATGACACTGCCGCCTCCATGCTTGACAATTGGTATGAGGTGCTTATTCTGGAACACAGTGTTTGGTTTCCAGCAGACATAATGACACCCATACAGCCTGAAAACTCCTGTTGATTCATCTCTCCATGAACATTCTTCCAGAAGTCTGGAAAGTCATCCAGGTGCTTTTTGGCAAATTTGATATGAGAATCAATATTCTCCATAGCTTCTCTTTGTCATTCTCCCAGGAACCCCATGTTTACCCAGTACTTTTCTGATAGCAGAGTTAGGACCACTGACTTTAGCCAAGATGAGAGAGGCCTTTAGATGCCTGGATGTTGTTCTGAGGTGCGTTGTGACTTCCAGAAGGATATTACTGTATGTTGTGCTCTTGGAGTGATTCTGACAGGATGGACAATTTTGGGAAGATTTCCTTATTGTCCTAAATTTTATCTGTGTCAAGACAGTCTCTGACCAGTGGCATCCACAGGGTGGGGCAAATTATCAAAATACATGTAGCATTGCACTATTATGGCACAAGCCTTGCCCTTTTGTAAATGTGTTGTGACTTTGCACATAATCTACAAAGGGATAGAATTTGCATTGCAATGGCACAAAGCTGATCTTATCACTTCGATGGAAGTGGTAGATCCTTATATGGTTCTTTCTGACTGAGAATCAGTGGAACCCCAGAGTTTTAGAAACAGTTTTGCATACTGATGGAGGTCTTCAGAAGCTTCCTTTGAACAGGGCAGGATATGCCTCATGAATCTGCGTGGTGATGAGAAGAGCCAAAGTTTGTGAGATATATGTAGGATATCTCCTACGTATTAATTCTTTGGTTAATGAATACAACTGTTTCACTTATGAAATAAGATGAAAAAAGGATGAAACTTTGCTATTACTGCATTTGTACACTCAGACTCCTTTTATATTTTATTAGGATTGTTACAAAACCCTGATGACATTCAGGAGCAAAAATAGGCAAAAATGCAGAAAATCTAAAAGGGGGTAAATATTTCTTTTGCAGAACTGTAGCTGTGTTAAATCTCTCAGGCAGTTCACAGCCCTTACACACAAAGCCCCTTGATTTGTAAAAGAAAAAGTTAGATGGTCCTATGGACATTATAGCCAAAACGTTTGCACTCCAGCCCTCGGACATTCTGAAGATCCACCGTGCAGACTGTGCTACATTACACGGCTGCACTCTAAGCCCTTGTGCAACAGGTAAGCAAAGCGCCCATTTCAACAAATAGGTCTTTCATTCTTTAAGAGGAACTTCACACGCTACTGTCAGCGTTAACTTCTTTCTGCGCTTGGAAGCCTTTGAACATAACAGCTTGACATTAGGACATCTAGTTTTACTTTCAGAAAAAGAATTCAAATTTAACAAAGAAGTATGTGCACAAATGGGATATGCAGATTGAAAAAGCGCTTAGAGCCATTTCTATAAGATCCTGCATACTATTTGATTTCCTTTCCTTTCCTTTCCTTTCCTTTCCTTTCCTTTCCTTTCCTTTCCTTTCCTTTCCTTTCCTTTCCTTTCCTTTCCTTTCCTTTCCTTTCTTTTCCTTTCCTTTCCTTTCCTTCTCTGCTCTCAAGGCATCAATGCAAGAACGCTGCAACTGTTTAAAAACATTTGTCTTCAAATATACTGTAGAATGTCTGAAATCAACAGCCTTGACCCTTTCTAAATCAGGAAATGCTTGAATTGGGAAAGAGTGAATAATGGCATGAACCTGTGGTTCCGGTCTCTGTCTAATCAGTTGTCTGTGTTGCCTGGTACGCAGTGTCAAGGGCCATTCATCTGGCTCCCCCGGGACTGGTGGAAGCCAGAAGGAGGAGCAGAGCTGGGACAGAGATGTATAACCATGTTGACCACTGAAGTATCTGGTTAACGGCTTAATTATCGGAGTTCAGCTGTCAGTCAGCAGCCAACTGGCACCATTTCAACATACTTTATAATTTGTGACAGAAATGGCATAATAATAAAGATCCTGTTGCCAGCATATGAATTTGCATGAAGCCTGTTTTAAATTTTTCTAATTATATTTCCAGTAGATTAGATCTGTGCACGGATAAAACAGTGGGTGAGCTACCTGACTCTCTCTCTCTCTCTCTCTGATCCACATGAGCTTAATGTAGATGCTTGAAGTTTCACACCATCAGAATGACCCCACCCCTCAACACAACCCTCCAGTGCTGGTAGATGAAGGGCTCTAATTGAGACACTATAATGCTGTACTCAGGCAGGTTGCCCGTATAGTTTTGAACGCTGCACCAGAAGGGTTTTGTGCATTTCAGTGGTCACTGCCTGCTACCTGGCTAGAAACTTGGTGAAGTGATTGTTATGGTTAGATTAGAATGTCTTCGGCCTTCTCCCTTCAGAAATACTGTTTCGTGTATCTGATCCCCAGATGAAGCATTTCTGGTTCCCCTGATTTGGGTGAGAAAGGATTGTCTTGCAGCGTGCAAAGCTGAACAGCCCTAATGGCCTTGGGGGTTCTGCAGTGGACCCACAGCCTTGCTGGTTGCTTGGGCCACAGCAGAACATGGCCCTGTGGATTTTTTCTTACACTCCTCCTGCTGTTGTGATTGTTTTTGTAGTGCTTGCTGTGTTCTCCTTCTCTCTTTAATTTCTAAGTTGGTAGAGAATACTATTGTTGCTTTTGGATATCACTCTGGCTGCCCATTCTCCCTGATGTGAAAAAGTTGGACAGGAAGTGTTTTTCTTGATGCTTTCCCTTGGGAGGGAAAAGGTTGAAGTATTGATGATAATCTTCAAAGGCCTAAATGACTTGGGACCTTCCATTTTTAAAGTCCTTTTGCATCTCTATTAATTGGCCTAGATTCTCAGACTAAGTGCTGGATTTTTCTCAGGAAACCAACAGTCTGGTGAATTCAAGAAGAAGGCCTTTTTTGTGGTGTTCCTTTTTGTGGGTTCCTTTCCCCCCTCTTCTTTGGGAAGTATGCTTCAGGTCCCCATTGATGGTTGAAACATGGGTCTTTTCATTCCGTTAACTGAATATTGAGGCTACACTACATTTTATAAGCAGAAGTTTCAATTTCTGTACTCAAGGAAAGGCTGATGCTCTGATTATTAATTCTATTTTCATTTCTGTAGCCTCATCCTTCTACTTCACAAGCAGCCATAGCCATTTTTGATTTGAAACATCAGGATAAAACATTCAAATAGTTTTAAAAGATGTACTACGCCTCACTTCTACTGAGACATGTGTCGCTGAATCCCCTCACTCTCTTGCCATCTTGCGCCTCCTGTCCCACAGGAGGTGTTTTTCAGCCTTAGGATAGTTGTTATTAGGTATGGGAGGGAAAAGCATTTCTCCCAACCTAAATAATGACCATTAGAGAGTTTTTATTAGGATCCAGTTAAGCTTCTTCTACACATATCCCACAAACATGGGCTTGACAATTGCTTTTGATGGCATACAAAATCACCAAGATAATTGGCCCATTAGTGACATTTTGGGGGTGTGTGCTTCGTCTGATTAGCAGGGACCCTTCTGCATCTCAGGCGGAGGTCCATCTGAGCCAATTTAACAAGAAGTGCCTGGGATTAAATGTAACGTTCTGCATGATTGCATGAACTTCCACTCAGAGGAGACTACAATGAACCTGTCTTTTTCTATAGGGTGGCCTCCTAGGCATCACCACGCAAGAGGACAGAGGAGGGGGAGGATTTTCATAGCATTTGCATATGCTAATCTATTTCCATACATGCAAAAAATAAAAAAAATGCTGGAATTTAAAGAGAAAGATACCCTAAACTGGAACTAAGTGAGAAGCATCCATAGACTCCTTCTTCTGTATTTCAGCAGTTGGAATACTTCAAGCTCTCTATCTTTGAGGTTCCTTATCTATGCTGAAGACCTGGGCCAGAGAGCCATTCTAGTAAAAGGCACTCTCAGAGAGAGGGTGATCCTCTGACATTTTCTCAGAGAAGGGGGGTCTTCCCTCTAAAGCAGAACACATACATTGGCTGTAGTTAACAGCTTTTTCCCATTGGATAAAGGACTCTCATCTCTCATGGACGGAATGAATATTTGGTGAAGTTGAGAAGAGTACACTGCTGGCTGGTGGAGCCTTGATAGCTCCGGAAAGTAGAGTGAGGAACGCCAAGCCTTGAGCTGAAACACAGCAGGAGGATCTTGACCCTTGACCCTTGAATCCCCCTCCCAGGCCCTCTGAAAATGGCTGCCCCTGCAATTTTTTTCAACTGGCCAGTTCCTGCACTTCTGTGAGAAACACTTTTTGTTATAATGCTTCATTAGAGTAGGTATCTCCAGGACAAGTGAGATGTGTGAGGAGAAGAAGAAGAGATCTGTCTTTAATTACAAAATATACTACTTCTCAAATAAAACGCTTAAATAATTCAGTTTGATTTGGTCTAATTAGCCTGATTTTCCTAGTATTTAGCCCTAATTATGTGGTACATATACAGTGTGCTCTCTAAAGTTAAAGATCAGAACGGATACTGACTTAAACGATAACATATGTTAAATTATTAATTATAATTAATCTTACAAAATAGGCATAATTAGATTAAGCACTTTAGATATTGTACTTAACAGTGTCATATTTCCACACTCTCCCCCTACCTTTCCAACCACTGATTGGAAGTGTGAAGGAGAAGTGGGGGTGGGGTGGGGGACCTATTGCTAGATGCTCTGATTTCTCCACAAGTATTTGCTTGGCAATATAGTTTAGTTATAGATGGTATAATTATATTAAAGTCACTAGGGCATCTTGGTGGGCTTTTTAAACATTAACTAAGTGATACTTGCTTAACTACAAATGACAGTGGAATCATGCATCTTTTCCCTTAAAAAGATGGATGTTTTTGCTGAAAATTAGAACTCTACCTTGCTGCAGAAAATGAGGTATCTCAAAAGCAGAGGAAAGCGACCCATGGTTAGATGATCCAATGAAACTTGGCTTTTGGACATGAAATTCCAAAAGCCAAACGACCTTGATGTTTCCCAGAGTTGTGTCGCAGGTAAAAGTTCTAAAATGTTGTGGCTGAAGCTGAAGGAGCTGAACAAGCTAAATAAAATCCAGCTATTCTTGAAGAGAAAATCCTAAATCTAGAGGGAGCAGCCTTTGGCCCCAGATCTTCCTGCTACCCCTGAAAGACTAAGGTATCTTCATGCTCCCCCAGAACTTCCACTGGACAGTAATTTGAATACAACAGAAGGGGAAAGGAATACATGCATGAAGACGAACTGCATTCATTATGTTTTGTTTGACTTACATTATATGTAAATGTATTTAAATTTAGTTTTGTTCAGAAGCTACCCTCTTCTTTAGCTAGGTCACCTACTTTTTGGAGAGCTGTCTATAAACTGAATGCAGCCCCCAGCCCTCTAAATGTTGTATACTCTGCTTTAAATTCACCAATAATACAATTGGGCTGACTTCCTGCAACTCTGAGTACCATCCTTTGTTGGTGGGGCTGTAAGAAACCAGCAGGCTGTGGGTTGCTGACCCCCAGCTTTGTCTCACCAATCTACTACAAATCATTGCAAGATTAATTGGTACATCAGATTGACTTTCTGCTTAGCCCTGACCTGGAAATCCTGCTTCTGTGCTGTTTGGGATACATACAAGCCACCTAGACTTTACCTTTGAAGTGCTACAGACCTTGTGATCTGCTGTGTCAAATCACCTTCCATGATGAGCCTGTTGGAACATAGTGACTTTGACCATGATTGGAAGACTTTCTCCAAATTCCCTTTTTGTCCAAAGTGAGAGTTGAGGAGTGAGAAAAGTGGGGTAAGGAAGGGATCACTACTAATAATCAAGTATTGTTGCTGCTGAGTTCAATTTGTAATGTTATGACCCGCCATCTTAGGCACAGTCATTTGGAGAGGAAATCCTAGTGAACTCAGTGGGATGTATTTCTGAGTCACTAAATGTTGGGTTGTTTTAGAATTAGGCTACAAAGCTCCTGGCAGATGTTTTACACCGAAGGGCAAGAAGGCAAATTGAAAGGGCTTTCTCTCGATTATAGCAGCCTAGGCATGCAGTGGTGCCTTCCTTATTATCTTTCTGTGCTGTGGGAATATCCTTTTTTTCCTTTTAGTCCCCCCCCCCACCTTTCCCCCAGATTTCTGTGTTATTAGTTCTGTGTTCTACTTGCTGCTGATGATATTGCTTTACTTAGAATGGATCAATATGATGTTTCAGTAGAGAGCTTCACTACACAAGAGCTTTTTGAGGATAAATAGATTTGATCCAGACCTATCCTCATCCAAATTCTTTGGGTCTGAAAATGGAGGCATCTTTTCCTCTGATTTCCCCTCCCCTCCCCTCCCCCAACCTCAGGAGACAATATTTTGAAATGCTGTAAGTCTCAATTTAATAGTTGTTTTAATTGTCGGATTTTAATTTTTGTGTTTTGTAAACCGCCCAGAGTTCCCTTGCGGGGAGATGGAGCGGTATATAAATCGAAACATAAATAAATAAATAAATAAATAAATAAATAAATAAATAAATAAATACTATTGGAGCTAGTGGTGGAGGCTGGACAAATTGGAGAAAATATCCATCCTGCCCTATTTCTACACAAGAAAGACCCACACAAGATGCTGGTTTCAGTCTGACTTCAGGCCAGGGTACAGGACAGAGACAGCATTGGTCACACTTGCTGATGACCTTTGGCGGAGCTGGGATGGGGATGGTACATCTGTCCTAGCGCTCCTTGATCTCTCAGTAGATTTCAATTCTGTCAACCACAGTATGTCGATGAAGGTTCTCAGTCATCCAGGTGGAACAGTCTGTGGCTTGAATCATGTCAACTGGATTTCTATTTTCTCAGTAGAAACATTTCACTCCTTATCCAAGGAGCTTCTTCAGACTGAAGAAGCTCCTTGGATAAGGAGTGAAACGTTTCTACTGAAAAAATAGAAATCCAGTTGACATGATTCAAGCCACAGACTGTCAACCACAGTATCCTTCTGGACCAGCTGCAGGGGTTAGGAGTGGGAAGCACTGTGCTCCAGGGGTTCACCTCCTTCCTCAGTGGCTGGTTCCAGTCAGCATTGACTGGGAGGAGAGATCACATCTGCAGCCCCTGATGTGTGGGGTGCCTCAGGGCTCTACGCTCTCCTCTCTCTAGTTCAACATCTACATGAAACCACTGGGTGAGCTCATCCACCAGTTTGAGGTGTGGTATCATCAGTATGCTCTACATCATGGGTGTCCAACCTTTTGGCTTCCCTGGGCCACATTGAGTGAAGAGCAATTGTCTTGGGCCACACATAAAATATATAATATAGTTAATGTATATAAGTAATAAAACTTCATTTAAAGTTTTAAATGAAACTTTACAATGCTCACAAATGTACATGCTGCCAAAAAGCGATGTCATGAATAAGGCGTGATTGTAAAGTGAGGGATATTTTTCTCTGGGAAGATAGGTCTTATAAAAGTCCAGTAGAGAGACATGATCAAATTTTTCTTTGAGTTGAATGTCTGATTGCAACTCTATGCATTCCATTTGAAAATTTGGAGGTAATGTACTTATGTCGACTGAAAATGGAGTGAAAAATATACCAAAATATTGATGATTTTTCCGGAAATCTTGAAACCTGTTCTCAAATTCCTGTATCAAACCGAAAAGCAAGGCTGCATATTTCTCGCTGTTCACAGGACTGTGTTTAGCCAATGTATTAAAATGTATAAAATTATTTTCCGTAACTTGAGCTTGCCATACATACATTTCATATGCTGTTATGCTTTGAAACATTGCAGTGATAAGTTGGTTTTCACCTTGAAGACACTTGTTTAACTCATTTAAATGAGCGGTCAAATCCACCAAAAATGCTAAATCTGTGAGCCATTTTTCATCTTCAAGTTCTGACACAAATTTTCTTTTTGATTCCATAAACAACTTGATTTCATTTCACGAATCATAAAATCTTTTCAGCATTTTACCCCTACTTAGCCACCTTACTTCAGAAAAGTAAATTATGTCCTGATAATCAGCATCCATACTTTTAAGGAACTCCTGGAATTGGCGATGATTCAGTCCCTTGGCCCTTATGAAATTCACTGCTTTGATGACAATTTGCATGACATTATCCATTTTTAAAGCTTTCGAGCATAAATTTTCTTGATGTAGAATGCAGTGATACTTCATCAAACGTGAGTTGCCGGTGGCACATGCATCGTCTTCTATCAATTTTGTAAGTCCCTCACTTTACCAACCATTGCCGGGGTGCCATCAGTAGATATACCAGATATGTTGACAATGGTTAAAGAAAATCACTTTAATGTCATTTTTACTGCTTCGTACAAATCAAGAGATTTAGTTGTGTCTTTTAATGGCACCAAAGAAGCCATTTCTTCAGTGACATTATATTCGTTATCAATACCTCTAATAAAAATGGCAAGTTGAGCCGTATCTGTAGCATCAGTACTTTCATCCATTGCCAAAGCATAAAATTTGAAATTAGCAGCTTTACTCTTCAAACCTCTTTTGATGGATTTTCCTATTTCTTCAATTCGCCTGGCTATAGTCTGGTGAGACAAACTGATTTTAGAAAAATCAGGTTTTTTTTATCAGGACAAATTATATCTGCCACGCTTTCCATACATTGCTTAATAAACTCACCATCGGTAAATGGTTTTGATTTTTTGCTGTCAGATTTGCTACCAAATAACTAGCTTTTATAATAGAGTCCTTTTGAGTTGTGACTTTTTAAAAAAAAAAATTGTTGAGACGACAGACTTTTTTTCAGTTCCGCTAATTTGTCTATATGACAATTTTTTTTAATCTTATTTATACCCCGCCTATCCCCTATCCCCTATCCCCTCCCTAATGGAGGGCTCTAGGCGGCTTACATTCATGTAATTTCATATATTATACAATCATATAATCATATCTTACACAATGTTAACCGCATAGATGAAGATAAACTGCTGACTCTGGTCCTGTGGTGTTACTTCTCCTGTGTTACTTCTCTCTTCATCTAAAGGAAAAAGGACACTCATTTGAGGACATTAATGTTCACATTTTAGACAGAGAAGATAGGTGGTTTGAGAGAGGGGTCAAGGAATCCATTTATGCCAACTTGGAAAATCCTTCTTTGAATAGAGGTGGGGGCCTCAGGCACAACCTTTCCCCTATCTTCCTTCCTGCTTTGTCTTCTGTGCCTAGGAAGATTAAGACCATTTCGCAAGCTCAACAGCAGCAGGGTAATCTTAACGATCCTCCTTTAGATGATAAAGGGACTTAGAAATAAACATCTCAAAATAACCATGACCTAGCTCCAGGTGCAAGGTCACACAGCCACCCTAGAAACATATTAAGGATTCCCTTACTAACTTTACTCAGACTGAAGAAGCTCCTTGGATAAGGAGTGAAACGTTTCCACTGAGAAAATAGAAATCCAGTTGACATGATTCAAGCCACAGACTGTTCCACCTGGATGACTGAGAACCTTCATCGACATATAGCTGTTTTTATGTTTTTTCTAGTTTTGTACGCCGCCCAGAGTCCACTGGAATTGGGCAGCCAATAAATTTAAATAATAAATAAATAATCCTAAACAGAAGGAGCTATTTGGCTCATGACATGGAAACTCTGAGGCTGCAAAAAACATAAACAAACAAAAAACATTTTAAAAAATAGCAAAGAGTGGGCAACTACTGTTTATAGCTGGGAACCATTGTTAAAAGAAATGGGAATTTAAGCTCCATATATGCACTGATCACTAATGCATTTATTTACAGCTGCCACTGCACAGTGTAGTGCTTTCCTAGCATCCTGGAGGGCAATTCCTAGAATTCCTAGCCATCATTGCCTGAGAACTCTGGGAGTTGTAGTTCAAAGCATTTGGAAGGCATCAGGCTGGGGAAATTGACTGGATACAGTTCTCTGTTGGAAAGGCTTCAAATGGAGAAGGGACTCCCTTGACCAGCAGCAAGTTTGGCAGAAAAATTTGGATGCTGTGCTTAGGAGGACCATGCATTGTTAATCACTTTTCCTTACTACAGTAGGAAATGAATTCAAAGGGTAATACTCCGGTATTTCTCTGGTGTTTCTTTACACAGGCAATCAGGAACCTATCAAGAAATCCCAAAGCCTCTCTCTGTAAAACCAGTTTTTAAAAATTTTAAATGTATTTCCTGCAGTATATCAAGTAAGCCCAAAAGGAAAATGCTGTAGATAATTATTATTATCATTATTATTTATTTATTTACTATCCCGCCTTAATTATTTTTATAAATAACTGAAGGTGGTGAACATACCTAATACTCCTTCCTCCTCCTCTTTTCCCCACAACAGCAACCCTGTGAGGTGAGTTGGGCTGAGAGAGAGTGACTGGCCCAAGGTCACCCAGCCGGCTTTCATGCCTAGGGCGGGACTAGAACTCTCAGTCTCCTGGTTTGCTATTAGTTCCTTCCTAGGGCTGAGAGAGAGAGTGACTGGCCCAAGGTCACCCAGCCTAAGGTGGGACTAGAACTCACAGACTCCTGGTTTCTAGCCCGTTGCCTTAACCACTAGACCAAACTGGCTCCTTATTTTATTTTATTTTTTATTTTATTTCTTAAATTATTTAGAATATAACTTTTATACATCACTTCAAATAAACTCTAATTATATAAAATTCCTCCAGGCTGAGAAAACATTGTAGTTGTCTACAACTGAAATGGGAGAAAATGGAAGCTGTCACATCTATTGCACTTTTTCACTTTGTAGCGATGATGCATTTGAATAATGCAAGAGACCTTAAGAGCGACTGTCTTCAGATCTTATGTAAACAAATGGGATTTGCCATCCTGGATGAGACCAATGGTCCATCTACTTCCATGTCCTGCCTCTAGCAGTAGCCAATCACTGAGGCCCACTGAGGAAGGGGTTCCATTTTCAGCTATTTCTAGTACCACGACACTCTTTTATAAAGTGATGCTTGATGCAAAGGCTGTAAAAAGGCAGTGACATGAAGAATGGGTACACGTGGTTTATATACTCATCCCACCCCCATGCATATCTATACAGACACACATTTTTAGAGTACCAGTTAACTCAAATTGGTGACTCAGTTTGGTGTAGTGGTTAAGGCATCAGGCTAGAAACTGGGAGACCGTGAATTCTAATTCTACCTTAGGCACGAGGCCAGCTGGTGACCTTGGGCCAGTCCCTTTTTCTCAGCCCTAGGAAACAGGCATGGGCAAAACAATTCCAAAATCTCGCCAAGCAAAGTGCAGGAACTAGTGCAGGCAGTCGCCAGGAGTCAACACTGACTCGGAGGAGGAGGAGGAGGAGGTGGTGGAGGAGGAGGAAAATTCTTATTTCAAACTTACAGATAAATTTCTACAAATTTGTTCTCTATTTGGATGACATCATGTGGGCAGGACCCAGATTTTAGACTTTTGTTTTTCTATTTGGGGGAGGGTGGTTTTATTTTAGGGCAGATGTTACAATTTTCGTGTAATCCTGATGATATTTGGCAATTATTCAATCAAACATTTGCAGCTTGGTTAGATGTGGGTTCAGGAACAGGAAGAATATAGGTCTGGGGGCCATATGTAGTCCTCTGGCCTTAGTGTGTCTACTCCTTTAAGGGGCATCTTGCAACTATTTCTGTGGTTGCATCCACAACAGTTACAGTGAACTGGATGCTTGCAGGTACAACCATATGCATGTCTTAATATTTGTGATACCAGTTAATATATCTCACTCCATGAAGAATGGTATTGCTGGAGTCAAATGTTAGATCAGCTGATACACATTTTTCTTAATTTATGTACTATTACTGAGCTAATAATAATAATTCACAATGAAGTGGTCCAAATTTTGGAAATGGAACTAGGGGTGTGGGTGAGGGAAAGCTTTTTTTTATTACATTCTTTCTGGTGGGCCTTAATTTGCTGAGTTCAGTTTTAAACAGAGAAGAATTTGCCCCTTGCTGGTAGTGGGATGGGAGGGAGTTTCAGTGCACATATTACCTTTTTAAACCCAATATACAAGAAAAAGTGAGCAAATTTTAAAGACAGAATGAACCTCTAATATTAGAATTAAGCACGTTATAAATATTTGGATGATGTTAATTACCATTCAATTACAAAAAAAAAGCAGAATGTATCCTTAAAATTCTGTAAGTACACAATTCTCCATCAGGATTAGGTATTTTAACTTGGATTTACCCACAGACAATACATGTGGCAAGTCATCGCTCAAAATTTGGCTACACTCCTGCGAACAACAAGTTTTAGTTTGATCAAAGATAAACCGCATAATAAGTTCCAAAACATGGGTATAATTAAAGTTGTTTGGATAGCTCAGGGGTCGGCAAACTTTTTTTGCCGGGAGCCATTTTGACATGCTCGTGCACATTTTGAAGTGCTCGAGAGCGAGGGGGCGGGGTTTGCGGGCAGGGGCCAATCGCGTGGAAGGGGGCGGGGTTTGCGGGCGGGAGCCAATCGCGTGGAAGGGGGCGGGTTTTGCGGGCGGGAGCCAATCGTGTGGAAGGGGGTGGGGGAGGTTTGGAAAAAGAAGGGAAAGAGAGGCTCGACTGCTCCAGTCGCTTCTCTTCCAGAGCCGCTCACGCTCCCAGTCCAGGCAAAGTAAAGCTGGTGGGGAATCCAGCGCAAGAGCGGGGTTTGCAGGCGGGAGCCAATTGCGCACACTTAGGGCTGTGGGGTGGAAATGTGCTGCTTTTGCACGGAGAAAAAGAGTAAGCAGAGCAGCAACGAAGAGGTTAAGGCAGGGCTTTCCAAACTTTTGCCGTTGGCGACACACCAACGGCCAGCCCACAAAAACTGGAAGCACCGGCGGCGGTGCTTCCAGGTTGTCGCTGCGGCGGCAGCGGCTGCCCCTTCGAAAGGGCAGGCTCCGGGGACCCCGAAAATGCCCTCGGTTCTGGCAGGGAGGCAAAAGCCTCCCTTCCCCTCCCCGCACGCACACGCTGCCCTGGAGTGGGGTGGAAGTTTTCCCCGCAGAACAGCTGAGCGCTGCTTGCGCGCAGCCTCCCTGCCTAAACTGAGGTGCTGCCCCTTCAAAAGGGCAGGCCCCGGGGACCCCGAAAATGCCCTCGGTTCTGGCAGGGAGGCAAAAACCTCCCTTCCCCTCCCCGCACGCACACGCTGCCCTGGAGTGGGGTGGAAGTTTTCCCCGCAGAACAGCTGAGCGCTGCTTGCGCACAGCCTCCCTGCCTAAACCGAGGTGCTGCCCCTTCAAAAGGGCAGGCTCCGGGGACCCCGAAAATGCCCTCAGTTTAGGCAGGGAGGCTGCGCGCAAGCTGCGCCAGCTGTTCTGCGGGGAGAACTTCCACCCCGCTCCAGGGCAGCGTGTGCGTGCGGGGAGGGGAAGGGAGGCTTTTGCCTCCCTGCCAGAACCGAGGGCATTTTCGGGGTCCCCGGAGCCTGCCCTTTTGAAGGGGCAGCACCTCGGTTTAGGCAGGGAGGCTGCACGCAAGCAGCGCTCAGCTGTTCTGCGGGGAAAACTTCCACCCCACTCCAGGGCAGCGTGTGCGTGCGGGGAGGGGAAGGGAGGTTTTTGCCTCCCTGCCAGAACCGAGGGCATTTTCGGAGTCCCCGGAGCCTGCCCTTTCAAAGGGGCAGCGGCAGCAGCAGCAGCAGTGCTGCCCCTTCGAAAGGGAAGACTCCGGGGACCCCGAAAATGCCCTCGGGTCCGGCAGGGAGGCAAAAATCGCGCGTGCAGGCTGCCGGGCTTCCCGACGCACAGCTGATTGGCGCGGAGAATTTCCACTCCGGGTGGCCTGGCAGCGCACGCGCACGCGATTTTCACCTCCCTGCCAGAGCCGAGGGCATTTTCATCAGCGCTTCCGGCTTGTCACGCGACACACTTGGGGGCCCCCGACACACAGTTTGGAAAGCCCTGGGTTAAGGCGATGGGCAAGTGCCCGTCGTCAAGATGGCTGCCGGAGACGGAGGCTTCCAAACTCCCGCGAGACTGTGTGAAAAAAGAGGAGGAAAAAGAGAGGCTGGGCCTAGGTTGCCAGGGGTATGCCCACAGCAACGCACACCATGCCCACTGCCGCGCCTGCCCCCGCCACGCCCGCCACGCCTGCCTGCGGAAGAGCCACACTCAAGGGGCCAAAGAGCCGCATTTGGCTCGCAAGCCGCCATTTCCGACCCTTGGGATAGCTCTATAAAAAGGACAGCGTAGGAGGCTACGAACTACCATGTCTATTTCTCGTGCTTCACAAGGGCAGAGACACTGGGCAAAAGGAAAGTTTTGATATCTAAACTTTCAATAGTGCTGAAAAAACATTGAACGTAAGGGTCAACGTAAAACAGATATGTCACCGCTATAATGCAGGAAGCTTAATAGGCAAGGGTAAAATTATTGTTTGTGACCCTTATAGGAGGGTGACTGGGAATTGAACATAATTTCTTTATAGATCCATGTCCTGAATTTGTTCCTTAATAGTTTGTTAATGTGGTAACAAATCCAAAGGGGAATCTATAGAATGGTAACTTTTTCTACAAAATTACAGAGTAAATGAAACAAAACTAGGTATAGCATGAAAACTAGTTTTAAGTAATAAACAGAGCCAAACACAAGCCTCCAAATCAATTTAAACAAAGGAAGCCAAAAAGACGATTCATGTATGTCACATATCAAAGAGGAATAACCAAGGTTGTGACCATTGTGCCAAAGAGGGAAGAGGTTGTTCACTTTAATATGATAACATTTTTGGTGCAATTGTTTTGTAGGAACAAAGAGCAGGAATAAATGAGCAGTTTTCTCAGTGGTGGCAAGTAAGAAGTGCAGTTCCTCAAGAATCTATGTTGGGACCAGTAGTTTTTAACTTATTCATAAATATCTTCTTTTAGGAATTAGCAGTGTTTGCCAAATTATTCAATAATCAAAAGTGATTGTGAAGAAATCCAGGAGGATCTCTTTAAACTGGTGAAAGATCAATCAAGTGGCAAATCCACTTCAATTTTAGTAAGTGGAAGGTGGTGATACATGCTGGAGCAATTCCCCCCCCCTCATTTCATATAAACACTGATGGGGTTGGAGCTGTCTGTAACCAGGAAAAAGATCTTGGAGTCACAGTGAATAGTTCCATGAAGATGTAACTCAATGTGTGGAAAATGTGAAAAATGTAAATTCCTCACTTGAGATCATTAGAAAATAAAACTGTCAAACATTGTAATGTCCTTATACAAATCTATGGCATATCCACATCTGGAATACAGTGTAGTTGATTGCCACATTTGAAAAAGGATATAATAGAGCTGGAAAAAGTAGACAGAACAACATCTGAAATTATCAGAGGCTTGAACATCTTTATGAGAAAAGCTAGAAAATTTGGGACACCAAAGTTTAGAAAAAAGATGTCATTCCTTCTCATAGATGTCTGCGGTGTGATTGTATCAGTCATACCAATAGTTTTGTAAATAGGCAAATCATCATGAAGCAGTCATTTTGTAAGAACATCCATGGCATGTGTGCAAAATATGCTCCAAAAGGTACTGTACTGTAGTGGGGTGAGGGGGGAAATCACCCAAAAACATTTAAATGCTATTGTAATGCGCTCTACATGGGGCTACCCTTGAGGAGTATCCGGAAGCTTCAACTGGTCCAGAATGCGGCTGCGAGGACAATTATTGGGGCCAGAAGATCGGCCCATGTGACACCGTTGTTACGCGAGCTGCATTGGGTACCGGTTTGCTTCCGGGTACAATTCAAGGTGTTGGTTATCACCTTTAAAGCCCTACATGGCATAGGACCAGGTTACCTGAGGGACCGTCTCATCCCCAGAACATCGACCCGTCCCACCCGTTCAGCTAGAGAGGGCTTGCTACGGACCCCATCGCTTAAAGAGTTTCACCTAGCGGGGTCCAGGAAGCGGGCCTTCTCTGCAGTGGCGCCCGCCCTTTGGAATATCTTACCCCCGGAGCTGAGGCTGATGTCCTCGCTCCCAGCCTTCCGGAAAGGCTTAAAGACCTGGTTCTGCCATCTTGCCTGGGAGGGAAACGTCAACAGTTCCTCTTGGGGATGGCTGGCCCCTTGAAGCCTCCCAGTGACTTATTTTAATATTCTTCTTGGAATTTATATTTTGTATTTATGTAATTTTATATATTTTAATCTCTATTTTGCTGTGCACCGCCCAGGGTCCCCGTTGGGGGAGATGGGTGGTAATATAAATTTAATAAAATAAATAAATAAATAATGAGCTACCTCCACTCTCCATTGCAAGAATGGAGAGCCACTTTTTCCTTCCTGTTTAGACTGAATGTAGTTAAAATGAAGAATCACAAAACTCCATGAATTTCCAACATCCAGTTTATTTGTTCCTCAAATCATTAAAAGTAAAGCAACCCAAATGTTTTCTTTACAAAAAATTCCAGTCATAAATATATTCTTGGCTTAAATCAGAAAGTCCTGTTTTCAGTGTGGAAAATTACCATACAATATTTTGCAGGATTATCAGCTTGTGGTGACCTGAAATCTGTGAAGTGATCATGACAATAATTTATTATTTCTAGAGCACTTAGCATATACTAAGTACTTATGTGATGAAAAGTAATTTTTGCCTAATGCTTCTCTATGGAAACGGATGAATCATCTTTAGGTTTATAGCTGCAAACTTCTGCGCATAAGCAGTGTTAAAAAACTGAAGGCTACAGGCACCTACACAGGGAAATGATTTTTCATTGTTATAATTAATATTATAATATAATATAATATAATATAATATAATATAATATAATATAATATAATATAATATAATAATATAATATAATATAATATAATATAATATAATATAATATAATAATATAATTTTTTTAAAATTTTCCATTCAGTCGTATCCGACCTTTGGTGATTCCATAAGCCAGCTCTCAACATGATTTCTGATCTTGTACAGCTTCTTCCAGTTGCTTTAAATTTTGGCCTGTGTCTGCTTTGATTACATCCAACCAACACATTCTTTGGCGTCCTCGTCATCTTTTGCCACTGACCGTTCCAAGCATAACGTCTTTCTCTAACAATGTTGATCTCATGACGTGACCGAAGTAACTAAGTCTAAGTTTTGTTATTTTTCCTTCTAGTGACATGTCCGGTTTTATGCGCTTCAACACTTCTTTATTCATTATTTTTGCAGTCCAAGGGATTTGCAAGAGCCTCCTCCAACACCATAGTTCAAAAGAATCAATTTTCCTTCTATCCAACTTTTTCATTGTCCAACTTTCACAGCCATAAGTAGTTATGGGGAACACGATAAACTGACATCCTTGCTTTTCCAAATTTGATTCATACTCAACATTGCTGTACGACCCAGCATGATTCGGTGTTTAATTTCTTGGCTACATTTGCCATTTTGATTGGCCACTGATCCTAAAAAGGTGAATTCTTCCACGCATTCCACCTCATCTCTATCAATTACTATTTTGATGTTTCCATTCTTTGCAGTTGTAATGAGTTTGGTCTTTTTGATATTCAGAAAGAGGCCAAACTTCTCGCTTTCTTCTTTGAGTCTCATTATTAGGTGCTTTAGGCCCTCCTGGGTTTCTGAGACGAGGGTTGTATCATCTGTGTATCTAAGGTTATTGATGTTTCTTCCGCCAATTTTTACCCCATTTCTGATTCGTCTAGCTCCAGTTTTCTGATGGTCACTTCGGTGTACAAGTTGAATAAGAAAGGTGACAGAATGTAACCTTGTCATACACCTTTCTCGATCTTGAACCAATCAGTGTCACCATATTGAGTTCGTACAGTGGCTTCCTGATTTACATACAATTCAGCAGGGATGTTGTCAATTCCTGGGGCCTTGTTGTTTTGCAGTTGGTTCATTGCCCACTTGACTTCTTCATCAAGGATAGCTGGTTCTAGTTCTGTTTCCTTATCTTCCTCTCTTTGATGTTGCTCCTCTGTACTAGTAGCATACAGCTCTTCCGCATATTCTAGCCATCTATTCATGACACCTTGTTGGTCAGACAATTCTTTCCCTTGCTTATCCTTGATGATACCCTTGCGAGCCTTGAACGGTGCCCGAATCTTTTTGATTTCTGCAAAAGCATTCCTAGTGTGTCCTTTTGTATAGTCTTCCTCTAATTGTTTGCAACGTTTCTCCCAGTAAACTTTGCTATCTTTCCTTGCCGCCCTTTGGAAAACAGCATTCAATCTTCTTACTTCTACATGATTGCCCACTGCTTTAGCTGCCTTTCTCCTCTCAGCTATTTGGATGGTATTCTCTGAGAGCCATCTATACCTTTTCTCTGCCTTCTTGCGTGGTATGTAATCATCTGCTGTGCCAATGATAAGTGATTGAACTTCTTGCCATAGTTCAGCAGGCATTTTCTCAGCAGTGTCCAAAACTTCAAACCTATTTTTAACTTCAATTGCGTATGTGGAAGGAATTTTGGTGACGTCAAACTTTTTTGGTGGCGTTGTCCTCTTGATGTTACAGAGTTTGACTTTGATCTTGGCCACCAGCAGTTCATGGTCTGAGCCACAGTCTGCACCTGGATAGGTTTTGACTGCCAGAACTGAGCCAGTCCAATGTTGATTGCATAGAACATAGTCTATTTGATTGCGATGAAGTCCATTAGCTGAGGTATATATAAACAATGCTTATGCTGTTCAGAACATGTATTCATGATTCAAAACTGGTTTTCTTGGCAAAATTATACCAATCGATCGCCTGCCTCATTTCTTTCTCCCAGCCCAAAACTTCCAGTGATTCCTACCTCTGTTTGGGTGCTGATTTCTGCATTAAAATCACCAAGTAAATAAATAATGTCTTTTTTTGGGATTGTCCTCAGGGTAACTTCAATAGTGGCATAAAAATCCTCAATTTCTGACTCATTTGCATCAGTTGTTGGAGCATAAACTTGGACAATGGTGATGTTGATGGGTTTAGCATGAATTCTGATTGTCATTATGCAATCGTTTACTGTGGAAAATCCTTCTACTGCTTGGGCCAATTGTTTGCTTGCAATGAATGCCACTCCATTCCTATGCGTGTTGTCATGTCCTGAGTAATGGATGGTAAATTCCTCGGACTGAAAATAGCTGTTGTTTGTCCAGTGTAATTCACTAATGCCAAGGAGGTCAATTTTTAACCTGACCATTTCTCTTTTTACAATATCTAATTTACCTTGGCTCATTCCTCTGACATTCCAAGTTGCTATTCGTTGTATTTTCGTGCAGGCAACGGGCTAGAAAACAGGAGACTGTGAGTTCTAGTTCCACCTTAGGCATGAAAGCCGGCTGGGTGACCTTGGGCCAGTCACTCACTCTCAGCCCAACTCACCTCACAGGGTTGCTGTTGTGGGGAAAATAGGAGGAGGAAGGAGTATGAGGTATGTTCGCCGCCTTGAGTTATTTATAAAAATAATAAAGGCGGGATAGAAAATGAAATTAATATAATATAATATAATAATATAATATAATATAATATAATATAATATAATAATATAATATAATAATAGCCCCCCAATTTAATGATATAATACTGTGATATGGGACCAGAAGGGAAGATTAGGAGTTAAAGGGGTAGTTCTTGATTTTCAACAGGATATCCTTGATGACTTAGCAGCTACCCTGCCAAAGAGGGGTGGAGCAAGACTGGGGAATAATCCCCATATAGCAGGAGTTCTTAACTTTTTTGTACCATGGACCCCTTCCATGGGGTGGGTGTATGTGCTTGTGTGAACAGCCTCAAAATAGTGGGTGCATATAAAAAAGGGTGGGGCTTTGATCACCCTGATCATGCCTGACATTTTGATATTGTTGAACCCCCCTGAAGATACCTCTGTCTTCCTTTTTATTGTCAATGTATATGTGACCATATGCAGAAATCCTCTTTTATGTGGTTAAAAATAATAATAACAACAATGTAATATAATTTATATTATTTCATATAATACCCGAAATATTAAAGCATTTGTATTCCCAAGTATCCATTTTAGAAACTTAGTTACATGATTGATAAGCTTAACATAACAATGTAATCCAATGAAGGCTTATTTCTTCTTTGTTCTATTACTGCATAACCAAAAGATCTTTGGTAAAAGGACAAACCTTTTTTTTTTTTTTAAATCTACATTACAGTGCTTTTTGTAAAAAAAAAAATGGCCCTCTGGCTGACTAATGTTAGTTTGATGATTATCTTGATATTAACTGCTTTACTTGAGTAAGCAAAAAAGAAGTAAAATACCAGTCAGACCAGCTGTCAGTTCACGGAGTATTGTACTATGGTTATTAAAAACACCCCAAAGATATACCTTTGTGGTTCAGTCTTTTGAATTGGAATCAGAATATTAATTTAGGCCAGAAGCATGATTAAACATTGAAAGGCCCCTAAAGAATTTTCACCAAATTTTCCTGGATCTCTTTTTATTGGGTCTTCTTCCCGACTCTGTTTAGCGCTGTAATTGCTTTGTTCCATTGTTGATAGGTTAAACCACAATGTGATTTTCTCTGTGTCATAATATTTAAGAGGAGAGCTCAGGGTTCCACATTCACAATGAGATGCTGGGGAGCATAGAGGAAGAGTTGCTTTGTGCCGTCTGCAAAAGAAGAAGAAAAAAAAGGAATGAGTTCTTCACCTGTGTATACCTGCATCAAACTGCCTTAAAATGTAAACTTAGGTAGAGTTGGTGCTTGTAATTAAAGGTACCAGGCTATCATGGGACTCTCTTGCCTATCTGAAATAAGCATGAGCAGGAAGCTTCACCATCTGAGCCCCAGACAGATCCAAAAGCTAGTTTTGCATGATTCTTGCACAACAGAAAAGAGGGAAGAGGGACATTTTCAGTCTCTACCACCAGTGGAACCTTTTTTATTTTAAGCAGCTCCTCCCATTACATCAGCTGCTTGTTTGGGGACATGCTTGCAGATCCATAACATTTCTCAGCGTATTCCATGGTCTGCCTCCTTTCCCCCCAGTATTAAAATCAATGTTTTTCGAAGGGGCTGGGAACAATGGTCACAAGCTCCCATCTCAGAGGGTGGCTATTTTTCTCTGTGCTCTGAGGGAAATTCTATGTCCCTGGGACATCCCTTTGCAGGAATGCTACCAAATAATTAAAAGCTGGGATCTACTATATTTGATGAATATTAGATAGCGGTCATATGTAAGAAACTAGTTTGAAGCAGGTGTAACAGAATGTGGGAATGACCTTGGGAGACAGTGGGAAGAGCCACAGCCAGGGGAATGGTCGGACAAGAGGCAGATTAGCCCACAAAAGGAATGTGGGTGTGGCAAACATCTCAGAAGGGACCCTCCCTAGTTTCTTGGGCTGTAAAGGTGACGGGGGAGAGATGTACTTTCAGACTTGCAAGATTCTGTTAATGTAATCTTACAATAAAGTAGAATTAGTTCATCTGGGTGTACTTCCTATCTGGACTACCATGCTAGGCTGACAGCAGATCTAGAAAAGTCAGCCTGGAATGAATGTAAAATGCTACTATCAAAATATTGACTGGTTTGATCTATGTTGGTTGTTTGTTTGTTTCTGGGCCCAGTTCAAAGTGCTAGTTTTTGAGCAATGGACACTTTCTGGCCTGCGTACTTCAAGAACGTTTCTTCTATAACTTCCCCTCTGCATTTTTAGCACCTGCAGCTCTGTTTTAGGCACCTCAGAGCACAGAGCAGATGCTTTTCATATAAGTTTTTCCATGTTTGACCTAAACCTGGTTGTTCAGGAACAACTGAAAAAAATCCAAACCCTCTCCTTTGTATGTTAGGATGCTTTTCCATTTCTATGTTTTGCTTTATGAACTGATTGCTCAGAGAGCTTAGATGTTTCTGTTTCTGTGAAATTCGAAATAATTTTATGATGCATTGTTGAATGGCTATGTACATTGCATGACTCTCCCAGATAGTAGGATGAGGGCAGCACTATTTTGGCCCACAAGGTATATTTTCTAGAGTAGAGTAGAGATCCTAGCATGCATAGAATAGAATGAGCCTGCTTGGAGTAAATTGGTGTCATATAGGTTGTTACATGTGTTTATGACAGGAATCCATGCATTGGTGACAGTTGCGTGTTATGCTTGGTTGAATGGTTATAATGAAAGAACTAGAGATGTTAGGGGAAAACTGTACAACATTAGGAATGAATGCAATCCAAAGGAAAATTATTGAGTTGGATACAGACATTGTTTTAGCTCTTCTGGAATATAGATAATGGAGAACTGCTTTAAAACTGTATAAAATTATACTAAGAAACAACATTCTGTTGACAAACAATAGAATAACTAAAGCAAGATAAAATATGAGCTCTGTATGAAAAAGTATTAGCAGATTAATCTCATAAAAGAATGAATGGAAAGTGAATGTTAATGAAAGAGGATGCAGAAGCTGCTTAGAATATAGAGTGAAAGAATTATGTAAGAAAATGCTACTGAAGTATGTGGGGTTATACTAATTGGAAGTATGAAAAAGGGTGCCTGGTGGAATGATGAAGTGAAAGAGGATGTGGATGAGAAAAAAATTCATTAATGACTATGATTGCTACAAAAATGAGGATGAGAGAAAGACATAGCATAAAGTGTATATATAAAGGAAAAAATAGTTGCAAATAATAATAGCTGAAGAGAGGAAGGAATAGTTAAAAGAGGCAGAGAATATAGACCACGTTTGATGGAAATGAAGATTGTTTTGGAAGTGGATGAAAAAGGCTAAACAAGGAGCCTCCAGAAGAGTGAATCGAAGTAAGAATTAAAATGATAAACTGATTTGGGATGTAACTGAAGGGAAAGAATGCTAGAAGGAGTATTTTAGATTTTTTTTTTTTTAGGAATGATAATGATATGCCAGATAATGGAAATGAAATGAATGCTATAAATATCAGCATCCAGAAAAATGGAATTCAACAAAAAGGAAGCCATAAATGCTGTGGGAATGTTGAAAACTGATAAGGCTAAAGGTGTAGATGGGGTAACTGGAAACATATTAAAATATGGATACATCTTACTTACGGAGATGCCGTGTGACTTGTTTAACAAAGGTGATGACTGGAAGAATGCTATTATTATTCACCTAGACAAAGGGAAAGGTGGTGAAAGTGAACACAAAGCCTATATGGCAGTAGCTTGTTAAGTGTGTCTGGGAAAACATTTGGAAGAATTCTGATTGAAAGGATATGAGAGATGAAAATTAATTTTGTCCAGTAAAATTGTTTATGTGGGGCAGACATGTGGAGTTTCTTCAGCAAGTCACTGAGAAATCTCTGTCCCTTGAAAAATGTTTTCTGCAAAGATACTCAATAATCTAAGTAGCTGTTGGAATCTGCCTTGCCATTTCTCAAACATTTTCCTTTTCCTGCAAAGAAGGCTTCTGGTTTTCTTATCTTTCCCTAAGGCTGCTTATTCTAAGGGTGCTTTCAAATTTCTCTTAGTATTTTTGTGCATCTTTTATTGTTGGAGGTGGCAGAAAGTAATACTGCTGTTGTTTCCTGATACTTATCTTTCCATCATTCTGCAACCTTCCTAGCTGCTCAGAAGGGAAAAGCCAAAAGGAGAAATGCCTTCTTTTTAACTGAATCATGGGGAGTCAGGGAGGTGGCAGACTGTTGGTGAAATGATTGTAACATAAAAGAAAAGACATAATTAGGCACTCCTTAGTGATCTTGAAACCAAAAGTACAAGAAAAGGAACATCACACACTGTGAGATGTTCTCCAATAATTATTTATTGAATTGTTACCCTGCCTTTTTGATTATTTCAGCATGCAATATGGCTTGAAACTAAATACACACAATTTAAAGCAGAAGAAAAAAATCATACAATCAAAATCAAAATTCTTTGACATAAACTTTAAAAGCAAAGTCTCTGTCATCAGGCTGAGTAAGAGCTGATAGGGAAAAAATACATAGCAATCTTTCTGCACAAAACGAAATGAATTTCCCTTTTCCTTTAATTTCCCACAATTTCTCAAAGCAACCCTATACAAGTAGTCCTCACTTAATGTGCACTCGTTAAGTGACCGAAGTTATGATGGCACTGAATGAGGGGGACTTATGATGGGTCCTCGTAGTTATGGCCTTCACACCATCCCCACAGTCATGTGATTGTGATTCAGGTGCTTGGCAACCAGCCTGCAGTTACAACATCACAGCATCCCACAGTCACGTAATTGACATTTGCAACCTCCGCTGCTGGCTTCCCCCAAGCAAAGTCAACGGGGAAGCTGGCAGGAGATCACAAATGGAAACCATGTGATCATGGGATGCTGCGACTGCGCGGGATTCATCTAACAACGGCAACTGGGACTGCCAGAACTGCTGTCATAAGTTGGCACAATCATGTGACATCACGTTTTACAATCGTGTCATTTAGTGATGGGGTTCCCGGTCCCAATTACCGTCAGTAAGCGAGGACTACCTGTATTCAAATGTAGCAAATGAAATGATAGTATAACCATCTGTCCACCATCACTCACCAGGTAATCATGTCAGCAAGACATGGAACCTCCCCAAAGCATGGCCTCTTCCTTTGGCTTGCTCCCAAGGAAGTCTTCACCAGCCTCCAGATGTGTTGTGAGAGCAACTTCCAGAATACCCACCCAACACGACATAAGAATTCTGGGAGTTGTAGTCCCAAAATATTTGAAATTTATTAACTTGGAGAAGGTATTAGAACAATAATATTGACTAGACTACTGCCTTGACTGAAACATTTTTAAAAATTTAGACTAGGCATCAAACACCAGTTGAGCTTGATCAATCTGATTAATATTAGGTTTTAACTGTCTTTTCAGTTCCACTCTACATAATGAGATAATATTTTGCCTTTACTGTGAGCTGTTTCTGAAGCTTTTGGCAGGGTGAGAAGCTTGTAGTGGGGTGTAGCAGAGTCCACCAATGACTTTTGTGATCCTCGGCTGCTGGTTCAAGCTGCTGCTAATTTAACAGTATTCTTTAATGTGTACTTTAATTGGTATAGCCTGTAATTCCATAATGATCACACAAGCTCACTCTTCATACCTTCTGTTCTATTATTGCTCATTTCATTAAAAATCAAGAGAAGCTCATAAAAGGTCCCACATTAAAAAAAATGCATCAATATTATTCCATGCCATTATTTATTTAACTATCACATTAATTGCCAAACACTTGATATTGTGGTACAAATGCAATTATGAGCTGAGGAGAAGATAATCTACAAGAATAAAGGAAAGGGAGAAGAACAGATATCCCTGAAAGACAGTTGGAAAACCCTTCCCAATTGCAGAATAAATATGGAGTGTCGAAGGCTTTCACGGCCGTTAAATATGGAGTGTTGTGACAAACTGCAGGGTTCACACAAATGATTCTGGAGACTCAGTGTTCTCTCTTTCCCCATGTTATCATTTTCCCATATATGAGCTGGAAAATTGTTGTGAGTGTGCTGAACCAGATAAGTATGCCATGTCTGGCTATCTTCTTGAGATTATGTGCAAAATGTGCAGGGTTTTTTTTAATCACTTGATCTAATGGACTTCCAACAGTGTGCAGCATCAGTATGATTATTTTGTAAGTTATTTATATTAGGCTTCCTGCAAAGAAGACAGGGGAACTATAGATTGATGATGACGTTCCTGCCACTTCAATTATAGCCCAATGGCTAACTTAGGATGCGTCTTCACTTTATAGTCTAATTTAAATGACTGTCACACAGCCTGCCAGTGGTCAAATAAGAGAGATAAAGCATAAGCTGGGTCCTACTTGGCAGGGAAGTCTTCTGGGCCTCATGGTGTTAGCATCCTAGTAGCAAGAAGTTTTAGTTGTCACACAAAAATTGAGATTTGGTCACTCCTCAGTAGGAACATAGAATAAAGACATTCCATGATTGTTATTAACATTGTTATTGATAACACTTTTTTAGAAACCTGTATTGCAGGATCTTTAAAATACTCTCATTTTGTGCTTCAAGTGTGATGGTAATATCTCCACATACAGGTGGGCTTTTAACCAGCCCCTCAACAGGGATGCAATTATAATGTGCTCAAAGTTAAGCAGAAATATGGGAAATCTGTTATATGGAAAACACTGATTCAACCAATACTGAGAAGCAAGTCTACAGTGATTATCCATTTGTTGGTTTGCTAAGTTAGTGCTCTTATCTTCCACAATGCATTGAGTCATTTTAAGTTAGAATAATGCAATTAAAAACAGAGTGTACAAACATACATATTGAACTTTCCAGCCTTCTAAAAATTCCTCTGGAAGGTAAGAATCAGGAAAATGTTATAGGCTGAACATAGTTATTAGGGGAAGATGGAATCACCCTAAATTATTGTGGAGGCATCTTGAGATTCCCAATTCTCTGAAGAAAAATTGAGATGGGTACAGGTGCTAGAACGAGTAGAGAAGTTTTCCTACATATATTTCCTTCTGTTTGTGCTTTTAATTTGTTGATGGTGCTGTCTGAAAGGATTCATTACCACAGGCCTGCCCAGTTTTGATGGTCCCTCTAATTGTCTTACTAATCTGGTCTTCCAGGTTGAAACCCAAGATGCTCTAAATTCAGAAATGTATTTTTCTTTATGTAGCATTAGTTATTCAAATAGAAGCAGATACCAAAACCTTCCTGCCAAGGTGATAAGATTCCCACAAGTGTTGAATAATATCCTTTATTACTGCCTATATCGTCTTTTGGAGGGAACAAATGAAACCAGATTTAAGATTACTTTTTTAAGATTAATTGGATCTGGAAAATAAAGTTTCTTCAGTGACTCATGCATGCTTTTAAAATTGCTTTTCGTATCTCTGATATAAATATTGATTTAGAACAGTTAGATTGGAATAGGCAGTTGTGTGTAAAATTCCAGAGCAAAGCTGAAGCTAATACTTCTTCCAAGTTACTCTTGCGCTACAGTTTTGATCAGTCTTTGGGCTTATCCTACCAGGACAAAGAATTTTGTACTTCTGTCACAAGCAGTGTTGTTACTTCTTGCATTTTTCATGTGCAATTGAAGCACAAATGAGTGCATTTACCTGGTTGTATATCTTGGAGTTCTAATGGATAGAACTGGTCAAAGGAAGTTCTACAACACAGGCCATGATTCTACATACTTTCAGGCTTACTAAATCCCACTACCTTAAACAGCTTCAGTGGAATTTAATCACCCCTTCTTCCCAAAATGTCTGAAGAGATGACAATGCAACCCATGTGAAGGAAGAAACACAAAACATTTCTCAGATGAAAAACTGAGTGGTCTAAATGTGCAATCCTGAAAGGAAAGCGAGATTATGTAACAGACTCCTACTTGGAAAGACATGTATAATTCAGGATGTTTTTGAGGAAATCAACGGGGACTATGACTCCCTCTCGAGTTGGGGGTCAAATTAGTCAGGAGAGGTGACTGCAAGTTTAAGCAAAGGTATCCAATTCCTTCCTGCTGCTGATTTGTTCAAAATAGAAAAAGGGGTATTAGTACTAGGCATAGAACTTATCATTTTCCCCCTACCAGTTCTTATTCAATTTGATGGAAGAGGATTTGTTTTAGAACTACTTTCAAAGGAGAAGAAAATCTGAATAAAATTCTTTGGGCTAGAGAGTGGTATTTTTGCACAGTTGAGTTAAATTTAAAGAGAAGCTAAGTTGACTGTCCCAAAAATGTCCTGTCCTGTAGTCATCATTCTTACTTTTATATCCTACCTCTCCTCTGGGAGTTTGAAGCACCTTACATGGGAGACTTCCTCAATTTATCCCCACCGCAACAACCTGTGTGGTAGGTTGCACTGAGATATAGTGATTGGCCCAGAGTTATCCAAGAAGTGGGCAGTCAGGATGTCCCGCTAGTCTGACAGACTTCATGGTGGGGTGGGGGGTGGGGAGAAGGATAAAGAGAATACCCTTGAAGACTGTCTTTTGCTCAGGAACAGAAACTGACCAACCATATACTGTAGCTGAGAAACTTTTTTTGATTGAGTGGTCTCATTTTGCTCATACTATTTATTAATTGCTATGTTTGTATTCTTTGAAAGCCTTTTTTTTATGAGATGGGCTGAGAAATACAATACAATAAATGTGCAATCCTGAAAGGAAAGCGAGATTATGTAACAGACTCCTACTTGGAAAGACATGTATAATTCAGGATGTTTTTGAGGAAATCAACGGGGACTGTGACTCCCTCTCGAGTTGGGGGTCAAATTAGTCAGGAGAGGCGACTGCAAGTTTAAGCAAAGGTATCCAATTCCTTCCTGCTGCTGATTTGTTCAGAATAGAAAAAGGGATATTAGTACTAGGCAGAGAACTTATCCGTTGAGGTTGTTTTCTTAATGAAAAGGGCGATAAGAACTAGAGCTGGGTATAAATGGCTTCCTGAAATTCTCCCCCCCAAATGGATGGGCAGAAAAATTAGGTGGACAATTTCTCTCGTAGCAGGAATGAAAACAAGGCCAAAATGTTATGAGAACCATTTGTGGTGCCATTCTGTGCCTGAAGGACAGGTGAAAACTGCAGGGAAGAGAAGAAGGAAAGCTGCATACTCTCTTTTGTTCAGGCCCAGATGGCAAGTCAAAGAGTGTGGTTGTCTCAGGTCAGAGTAGCTCCTAATGCTGGTGGACTGGTCCTATTGTCAGGTTATCGTATGCTGAAAACTATCCCACAGCCTTTTTCAGAGGGGGGGGGATCTCTCTTAAAACTCTTTGGCTGCCAGTGGCAGCAGCTTTGAATTTCACAAGAAAGTGTATTCTGATCGTAAATTCTCAAGAAGGTTAAACATAAATTAGTCATAAAGCCGGCAAAACTGGGCAGTTGTAAGATGATCTCATTTTTCCCCCCAGTGTTTTTAATCTTTCCCATGTTTGTTTAATTAAAAAGGGGGTTGGGAGAGATAAGAGTAATTTCTTTCTGTTCGTTCTTTTTTTAAATGCTCCCCTTACATATAACCTCCAACTTTCATGTGCAGAATGCTATGGAGCACTGCAGATCTGAGCTCCATTTAAGACAACAAAGTGGCATTTGATAGCCCGGCTCTTCTGGAGACAGCGCTCCTTCCTGCCTTTGATGTGTGGATGGTTTATTTAATCAATTATTAATCAAAGTTATGGCATTCTTCTTATATATTTAGGTAAAACTAAAAGATAGCTCTCCTTGCTTCCTTGGTTAAATAAATGTTTAAACAGATTGTAGAAATCCTTGGGGTTTGATTAGCCATATCTCTGTAGGATAAAGATCTCAGGTGGTGTGTGGGGGTAGGGGTGTGCCTGCATATGTGTTTGTATACATGCATGCATAGGGGTGTGTGTGTGTGTATGTATAGGTGTGTGTGTGTGTGTGTGTGTGTGTGTGCATCCACATGTCTGTATATAAAGTGTTGTTCTATATTTGAAAAAGAAAGCTGGTTCATCCTATGATCAGTCCTAAAACCTATCATTCCTCCAGCAGCCTACCTTTCATTGAATGCTGGACACAACACAAAACAAATCGTCGTATTGGTAATTCCTGTGCACAGCAGCTTGGCAGGCAGCACTTGAACGACATGTCATGGGGTGAAGAGGTGGACAGCTGGATCCTCTGAGCAGGGAGAATCTTGAGCAGTTGGCGATGTTGGCAGCTTAATACAGAGTTAGGGTGAAATGACTACTAACAAACCTCCAAAGCAGCTAATTAGCAGCAGTGGACTCTGGGTAAGGATGGTCCATTTTAATGCAAGAAAAATTTTACAGTAAGCACCACTTGGGTGGGGGAAGGATACAGAAGCAAACACTCCCTAGCTGACCCTTGTGGCAGTCTATGTTTCACGTTGCAATAATCCTGTAAATTACTATGCTTTCTTATACAGTAACTTGGAGTTAATTAGTAATTTAACATTCCTCGACACTACTAAATGTCTTTCTTGCATTATATTATGTTTTTCATGTTCCTACCTTAACACTAATGGGGTTTTGTTATATTTTCTCAAAACACTAACAGTAAAATAAAACTGAATGAGAAAATTAATTAGTTTCCCTTTTACCTTTGATTTACCTGTTATTAACAATTAAGCAGCGGTGCTCTTTTTTTCTCACTCCAGAGTGCTGTGTGAGACTGTGCAGAGATGAAGATGGAAGGAGGATTAAGGAAAGGAATTGAAAGGAGGAGTGGACGAGCTTTGAAGCCTGTACTACAAGCACAAGAACAGACACACATACCCTCCCAAGCTGAGCTACTGACAGGCATTCAATTAGTCTTTCTCTCACAATATTACCATTTTATTCACCTTTATCAGTAAAGAACTCTTTACGTAATCTATCACCCCATTTGTAAAGAAGGAATGAAAAATATTATTATTATTATTCATTTATTATATACTTTTTATCATTCTCTTAGTTTTAAAAATCTACTTTGGAGGAGTTGTTAAAAGTTCTTTTAAGCAAGCAAACATAGTCTTAAAATCCATTGGAGGCCTTCAGAGACCCATCGAAACAGCATGATTTTTAATATATCTGTAAAATTCAATAGGGATGGGGCCTTTGTGAGGAAAGATCTGTATTTAGGCTGCTGCCCCAACCTAATCTACCAACCTATTTATTTATGGGTTAGATTTAAATGCCACATTTCCTCCAGAAACTCAAAAGGGCATACATAGTACTCTGTGTGACGTTTGTTGATAAATGACTAGTCTAAGGTGACCCAGTGAGCTTCCATCACTAAGGTTGAGACTTGAACCTGGATCTCCCCAGTTCTGGTCTAATACCTTAACTGATACACCCCACTGATTCTCATTTTGACTCCTCTTATGGAATGGACAGAATCGCTGATGAAGGATATAGACCATTCTGGAGATAGTAGATTTTTAGAGATCTTGATTTCAAGGTATTTAGGACTATGGTTGAAAATCATAACATAGAACTGGGCTCAGAAAGAGATTGAAAGCCACTATAATTTGCATTTTAATATAGCTGTAATTTTAAAATATTTTTTCAAGGATAGTACAGGATAGAGCATGTTATAGGAATCTAAGGAAAGCTTGGGGTCGCTAAAGCCAGATCTCCTTTCCTTAGGAAGTAACACACCAGCAAAGAAAATAAGTGCCCTCCTGACCAGCTTGAGTTTTGATTTAGTTCCTTCAGAGGAAATGTGATGCCAGACAGAACAGATTAAACCCAATTCAAGATGATTTATCTAAGGGACACCATTCTTACCTGTACTGAGCTTCAATTATAGTCTCCTAAGCATTCAGAATTTCTATAATCTTCTTGGTGCTAGCTGAAAAAGAGAACTAGATTTGGGTTTCTTCAGCTTTTTTATTTTAACCAATTATTTGCTTTAAAGATGTTTCAAAATGTTGTTACAGCCAACTCAATCCTACTGGCCAGCCCTCCTTTAGAAGTTTCACCAAGATAGTCATGGTCTAACAATAAACAGTAGGCCATACTTCTTCCAAGCAATTTCTAACATCTTGAAGACAAACAGAATGAAACTCATCCATTAAAAATAGATAAGGATTTTTCTCAATTATCTCAGCAGAGACCTTCCATGTGGAGTGAGCTTAGAGTGACCATGTACCTTTTTGGTTCCCCAGATGTTCCATATGATCAACAGTTCTAACAACTGGGAAAAACCCTCAGAATATTTAAAATTGCTTTTGAATTCCTTCGTTTTTCAGGATGGGTCACTTTTGCAGAAGCAAAGAGGTCTAGAAACTGCCTTACTCTGAGTTAGATCATTGTACAGCTCACTCTGTACACACCAGGTTCACACATGGCATTAAGCCATTATAGGATTTATTTGGTTTTGGCTTGTCTGTTATGTGAATCCAGTCATTGCTGTTAGTAAACTACAACTGACAGTTTAATGAAAAGCCAACTGTGGTTTATTCAATAAACACTAGCAAAACAACCATGGCTTAGTGTAATATATGAATCTAGCTACTACCCCCTATGTTAGGCATGGGGTCTATGGAATCTCAGGCAGGGTTCATAATTAAACAACTTCACAAGAACCTTTGGGCACAGATGTTGGGGATTATAGTGGAGGCTGGTGATTTTAACATTGACTTTTTGATGCCTCATCTTTTGCAGCTAGGAGGAAAAAGAACTATTTAGGATCATTCATTTCTAAGTTACTGTTGAATAGAATGATCTTATATCCTTGTTAGAGATTTTTCACTCTTTTTATTTTCTTCCTCTTCCTTTTACCTATAGCACTTTAATTTTCTCTCCTTAAAGATCAGGGTATACAATGGACTGTGCTCTGTGTGTGTACGTGGGTTTTAAAGCAGAATGTTTCTAGGGAAAGGAAGTATTTGGAAAGGCCCTGTGAATTCAACACAAAACATTTCCCGAAGATTTTGTCTCAGGGGACTTTTGCTAAAAGAAGTGTTGCTACCATTTAAAACCTCATTCTTTGCAGCAGGATTTGAACATTCCATAAAAAATTCATCCCTGCTTTAAGAGATTTCTGCTTTTCTGTCCTCTCTATTGTTAGACAAATTGAAGTGTGCACTCTGAAGGAGTGTGGCAGTGAACTGAGAATTTATTTACTCATTCGATTCTAATATTGAGAGAATCTACTCTCTCCGTTCAAAGGGTAGAGCAACAATGCAAGTGACACCGGGGTCACTCGGCACTTCACAGCTACCTGTGAGATAGAATTGTTCTCATGGCAGATAGGAAGTGACTGAAACCTCTTTTTCTCATCAATGTCTATTATGATTGATGGCTCTGTGGTCACATTGAATATGCCCTTTTTAAATAATTCACAATGTCATCATCATAGTACTAGTTTATAACTAGCCTGTTATTTTTACCTTTGTTCATTCACTATCTGAGGGTTTGATAAATTAAATACTGTGGGTTTTACTGGGTATTATAACATACAGAAGAGTAAGGTTTCTTGTCGTGTGTGTGTGTCTCTCTGTGTGTGTAATCTGAAAGCACACTGCCTCTCCACATATAGACACAAGTATACATACAGTATGTACTTCATCAATGTTGATAATTTGTTGAATGAGGATTTATCAAATGGAAAAGTATCTTTCTTTGCTATGATAAATGCATAATACATGCAAAATGTGAAATGTTCTTTTCCAGGCCTCATGTTGGATTATGAAATAGCTTCACAATTATCCATCATGTATTATCAATGTAACAAGTGTCTGTTGTGGGAAATGACTAACAATTTCATTCCCAATGTCAAGATGATGTATTAATTGTAAGTGTCTTTAGGATCTTTAAATTCACTGGTAGGGTATGACAGCTATTATAATCTATACAATTTTTTTACAATGAGATTTGTCAAAATATTTCACTGAGAAAAATGGGAGTTATTCATTTTAATTCTTTGTCTAAGAAATACATGTGATGACAACTTAGCTCTCTGACTTTATTTGATGGGGGGCAGGGAATCCACTCAAGCATTTCCTTCCATTTCTCCTACATAATGCAAAAGCCTTCTCCAACATGGTGCCCACAAGTTGTATGGGACTACAACTCCTAGAATTTTATGTTGCCTAGGAATTCTGGGAATTGCAGACCCAACACATTTGGACTGGGGAAGGCTGAGTTACATTATTAGGATAGGGCACAACACTGGTGGACCCTTAAAAATACCTTAAAAATAAGTTTATGTTTATGTTTTTCCTCTGCATTATTTTCAGGATACCATTCCTTTTGTGTGTGTATGTGTGTGTATTTAATATAGGGGACCTTTATACCATAAAAGGCAATGGCATATGGATCATTAAATTAAGAGAAGAAGACTGAAAACCACTTTATACAGTACATAACCAAGAATGTGTGGAGGGCATAGTGGAAGGACCCTGCCTATTCCCAAGGGTTCAGCAACCATGAGTTTTCCTGAAAGGGAACGGCATGATGGGTCCATTCTTTCATTTTGGATGGCAGTCTTCAAAAGTGTAGGAATTCTAGAACATGGTCTTGATTAAGATCTCTGCATTAGATTACTAGTAACTCCTAAGCTTAAAGCACCAATAACTCCTAAATACTGTAGTTATGTTTCTTACTGGAAAGTTGATAGGTGTTTGCATCGCCACACCACAATGCTGTTTTCGTCAGACTTCCCCCTTGCCCCCCATCAAGGATGCTAATGTTATATCCAACCATCTGTAGTTGGTGAACTTTTCCTTAGGCTGTTTTACTTTCACTGTTGTTCCAATTGTTTTATATATGCTCCGTTCTGGTTGTTCTTTTGTTGTTGTTGTCTTTTAAATACTTATTTCAAAATGAAATATAAATTGGGTGTTTATTTATAGATCTGCATCCTCCCCTTCTAGGAAACATCCTCTGATAACCTAAGGAACGGAGAATGATGATGAAGTATACTGGTATACAGCTCACCCAGCCAAAGCAGCCATTGGGGTGAATCAAGGGCAGGAAATGCTAGCTAAACAGCATGGAAGAACACTGCATCCATATCTCATCAGGGCACTAGGACATTTTGCCATTTTTAGAAGGACTGCTGATGGCATGAAGTGGTGGAGAATTGATTTCTTCAACAGGGGTTGTGGCTAGTACTTTTCTCCATATCTCTTCAAAACACAAGGGATGCATTATACTTACATACTGTATCACCACAATACCATGTGGCATCTGGCCACCTTGGAAAGCAGAGCTACTCCACAACTGAATCGGTTCAACTCTTGTTCCTGAATAAATGGCAGTTTCATAACATTTTTTCTGGATCTGTTGGGTTCAGTGGCATCCCCCTGGCAGGAATTCCTACTTCATCTTAACTCCCATCTCTAAGTCCCCTGCCAAAACAGAAGTAAATGCACTGTGCAACCTTGCTTTCCTCCAAACCCCTCCCCCTCCCCACCCTGCCTTCCCTGTATGGAGGATCAGCTTTTTCCTTCCCCAACAGTGGCTGCCTTGGATATTTTTCTTTCCCTTACTGTGAAAACATTAAGAATAAGGAGAAGGCATGCTGAAAAATAAGGAGATGATCAGGGTGAAGATGAGGTAAGGGCCAGGGTGCTGGCTGCTTCCTGTTTTTGGTGCTGGCTTACTAGCACAAAGAGGGAGTTTCTGTACAGCAGCATGAAAATAATCCTTACAGGGAAAAGGATAAAGCTGGTGGACATGTGGATGAGCTGTAATCTTGGTGAAGTCAAAACCAGCTCAGCTGGTTGGCAGAATGAGGCAGCTGCTTTGGCAGCAAATGCTGATGGTTAAAATATGAATGTACTTACTGTATATGTGCCATGGGTGCCATGTACTATGCTGCCCTTTAATGCAGATACAGCCCTGCTGTTGCTGTTGAAATGCATTTCAAATGGTTGGCCTTTCATGAAGTGTGTTTTATCTCCACCCCACTCCACTTATAGCAAAACCCAACTTTAGAATTGTTCTTACATTCATCAGAAAGTATTTTCATCCCTGAAAATATATGAACAATTATATTAACTGCTCATAATTTAATTTAAATTTAATTACTATAAATTCAATTATATTTGGTTTTTGTCTTGACCCTGTCCTGGCTCTGTCTATTTTTCAGAGGATGGGCTCAGTCAGCATACAGGCTTTGACTCCAAGATCAAGTGCAATCCTTGGCAAAGAAAAAAAAGTTGTGCAGCCTGTATCCATTTAGTCCTTTCCTGGGAACAGGGATTTCTATTTTTGAAATACTCTATGAAAAGCCATTCATGAAGAATGAATCATAAACCATTTTCATGTGATAGTTTATTATTTAAGCCAGCACATCTTCGCTCCGAATGGACAAAACATATTGCTTAGACTGCAGCTCTGGAAAAACCATTCCCTCTTTCTGAAAAGAAAAATCCTGTTATGTAATGAACTGTTAGCACCATGGGGCCATCAGAATAATAATTATTTGCAAGGGTTTATGCTCAGCCTTCCTGCATCGATGGAAGCAAGCGGGACTCACCTCACTGCATTGTATGACGAAGGCTGTGTGGCAGGGAACAAATTTATAAGAAATGCCTGTACTTTGCATGCTTCATTGCAGACCAATGCCCTTAACATGACCAGAAGATGGAATGCAAGGAATCTTTGCATGCAACTTATGACTTGGCTTATAACCTGTGCCACGTTCTAACCTTCATTCATCTGTAGAGCATATACTAAAAGGATTATGGGGAACTCATCTATTCTCACTTCCACTGAAACTGTCTGTTTACAGCAAGAGTGCATAACTTTGGGGGGGGGGGTGTAGTCTGACAACCACACTGGGCCTTTCAGTGACACACTGGAGCCATACTCTAAAAGCCAGGTGGAGCCAGGGATGTTACACACTGAAAAGGAGTTCTCTTTTGACCTATCTTTCTGCACAGCATTCTTTACTAGGGATGCTGAACAAATTGAAGGCTATTTGCTCATGTCTATTGCTTTCAGCCACAATTTCTGGTCTCAGTAACCCATCAGCTGACTTCCTTTTTGGATACCCTTTCTAAAGTTGGGTTCTGCTATAAGTGGAGTGGAGCGGGGATAAAACACACTTGCATGAAATGCCAACCAACTGAAATGCATTTCAACACTTTGATTAAAAACTAAGTTTAAACTCCATGTTTAGCAATTAAATGCAGTTAGTATACTTTTAATGCATTTACTGCAGTTTTCCTTATTATTACATAAAAGTGTGGCAAAGAGTTTGGAAGGGCTGTGAGACCCAGGGCTTTTGAAGGCCATATGCAGTTATGGGGCTTTAGATTGTGCACTCTACTTTTATACTGCCCTTATGTAGAATTTACCTCAGGAACTCAGGCATTTGCTGCTAGGTGCAATGATGAAAAAAAAAATGATATTTATTTATAATTCAAATTTATCACTGCCCATCTCCCAAAATGGGGGACTCTGGGCAGTTTACAAAATATCAAGATATACAAGTGGTGATGTCACAACACAAACCCTCCCCTTTTGTAGTTGTCTCCCAATTTGGGGTGCAAGTACAGTATGTCAGTCACATACTTATAGTATGTGACTGACATTCTTTATTATAGTATGGCTCTTCGGCTAACAAACGGAGATGAGCACTGGCCCCTAGAGTCGGACACGACTGCACAAATGTGCGGGGGGAACTTTTACTTTTACCTATGTCAGTCACAGGGGTTACACCATGTCATCATGATGCATATTTCATCTCTTCTGTTCCCCCAAACAACTATGCCCCAGAATCCATGGAACATATATATGCTAGGACTCCCAGATCTGAATTGCAAAAATCCAGGGGACTATGTGGTGCCAGCAAAATGACACAGAAAACTATTTGCTGCCAACTAGTGGTTACCCATGTTTTTGCACTGCAGACGTGAGAGCCCAACATATTCCTAGGCTCCCTGTGCCAAAACACATCCCTGATGCACAAAGCCCTGCTGAGACATGGTTTCCAAGACTCTTGTCCTCTCTCTCTCCCCCCTCCCCATTACATTCACACCTTTGGTCAGAAGATTTGTTGACATTCCAGCTCATGGGGGGGGGGGGAACCCAATCAGGCTTCCTTAGGCAGTAAGACATTAGCAATGAGAAAATTAGTATTCCATGTTTTGCAAGCCACAACTCTGTATTGTGCTTTGGACTAAGAAGAACTGTACTGGTGGCACATGTCTTATGTTAACAAATTATTTATTATGTTTAACTCTATGTGAGCAATTGCCATATTGATTGAAGTGCAATTGCAATTCCAACTGAGAATATTTTATTCAGTTCAAATCACTGCAAAGAAATTCAGCCCCATGGAATTCACATGGGGCAGAAGTTGTAAAAGTACTGGGATTCCAAAGCAGTTGTATCCTTTTCAGTAATAATTTACATACTGGTAATAGACAATATGTTAGCCTTTTCTTAATTTTGACACTCAGAATTGCTTAATTTTGGAATGCTAAGATCATGCCTGCACATAAGCTTGAGTATGCAAACTGCTCATATGTTTTGAGTCAATTGCTTGTATGATGCTTAACCTTCATTTAGCTTTGCCTCTTCCACTTTTGGGAAGGGCAAAGTTGAAGCATAACAAATGTTAGCTGGAGGGGAGCAAAATACTGTTCAGAACTGAGGGACAAGGGAGATCACTTACTTCTTATTCACTTATCATTTTCTTCCTTTTTTCTCTTCTTATCATTTACTTCTTATTCACTTATCATTTTCTTTTCTTTTTTTTTAAAAGGTCCTTCCTTTTTAAAAAGGTCCTTCCACCAATGAGAGAAGTCCTCTTCCGCTCCCTTCTTCCAAATTACTAAATGGTCACATGACCATTTGCCGTTGTGTGAATGTACTGTCAGGTGACCATTTAGTAGCTAGGATGTGAGGACATTTGTGGGGTGCAGGGTCAAGATGGCAGTCATGATGTGGGATTAAAGCCCCACCCCTTTTTACCTGCATCACATGTGCCTCACGTAAAACGGGTGGAGCTTCAATTGCAATTGCCTTCTTGACTTTTTCGACAGTCCTGCTAGGTTACAAAGCTGGAAGAGAGAAGCTCTAATATGTTAGGGTCTGTTTTAAGAAGAAGAAAAAAAAGTAAATGACCTTTTGTTTCCCCATCCTCATCTTAAATACATTGCAAAATTATTTTACTTCCTACAGACAAGAATTAAAAGAAAAAGTCCCTTTCACAGGGAGCAGAACCCATTTTGATGGGCATTTGTGTATGATAGCGCGCATACACACACACACACACACACACACACACACACACACACACACACAAATAAAATAAAAAGAAATGCCTGAAGAAGTTGCAATATGACCTTGGGATCAGGATGTCGTTCCTCCAATAGTTTATTAATAGTTTTTAATAATCTCAAATACTTTTCATTCCCATTCTGAAGAACTGAAGATATTTTTAAATTCTCACCTATCTGCTCTGGCCAAATTCAAGAGATACACTATTTTTTATTGGGAGAGGACCATGTTGCTCTTGCTTTCTATATAGCTGCTAAAGGTGAGGCTCCTGTTGAAAAATTGTGGGAACCCTTATCCAGTGTCACAAAGTCTTGAAGGCACAACAGTTCCAACCCAGATCTTTAAAAGCAAAGGAGCAAAAGTTTTCCATGTAGATGAACAAACCTATCATTTTTGCTTTCTTGTGCATTTGATTTTTTTAAATCTGAATTATTTCTGTCCAATTTAGATGAGAATTTGCAGATCTGCAGATTTGCAGATTTCATTAATAAGACAAGCCACACAGAACTATTACAGGACCCTAGTCCCTGCAAATCAAAACACCATCTATTTTCCTGGTACAAAATATGATGACCCTTTTCATTTCCTCTTGGCTATTTGGTAAAAGTCACCTATATGTGCCCAACACTTTGCTTCACAAACCATCCAACTACTTTTTAGCCTCACATGAGGTCAGCCCATGGGGTTACTTTATGCTCACGGTGTGGTATAAATCTAGAAAACTGGGTTAATTGAGCAAACCATGGGTAATGTAACCACAAGTAAGCCTGTTGTACTAACATAGCTGGTGAATAAAAGTCTTTAAAATCTTTGTTGTAGTTGCTGAGTTTTTGGCCAGCTTGCAGTCTAGAAAAGGAGAACAGAATTGAATTGAATTTCTCTTCGATTAGAATTGAATTTCATGGCATTCCATACATTGGTGAATAAATTTCTTTTAGTGCCTGTTGATGAATATAGTTTTCATGTTTTATAGTTGAAGACTTAGTGCCTACTGATAAATATTGTTTTCATCCTTTATAGGTGAAGGTTCCAACCTCAGAAAATCTACATAAACTACATACAGTAATGTATTATTTATTACAAGGGGATTTTATAGCACATTTATAGAAACCCTTTTCTGATGCATCCTAATTATCCACTGACCAAATATCCTGCCACTTAATTGGTGACAGAGTTAATATGAATGAAACTGTCCATTAAAAGAGCCCTGAAATGGGCCCCAATGACAATGTTGGATGATTTCAAATCCTTTGAATTGGTGACGAGAGTCACAGACTAGTCTTCATGTAAACACCCTGTTAGTAGGTGAGGGTTGATGTCAAAAGGACTTAGGATTTGTGTACAAATACCAGAATCTTCACACTGATCTCCAGTGTATCCAGTGCATATGAAGCAATATGCTGATTCTGTTGAGAAAAAAAGCATTAAGCATACTGTTGTTCCTCTTTCTCTTTCTCTCTCCACACATATACACTCCAAACACATTGGAACAATTTGTGGTGTCTGAATGGAAGTCTTTAGTTTATGAAAATTATAATTATTTTGATTTTTTTTTGGTTCACAGTCAGCTTGAAATGTTGCAAAACTCTGCAGGTGTATGCTGGTATAACAAAACCAATGAACAGATGGTAGAAGGTACCAGGCCAGCTCAAGGGATTAAATGCAAGGCTTTTGAAATTTAAAATTAAAGCTAGTTGATCTTGGGGAAAAACATGCTTGCCAAAAAAGCCTGCTGGAAGAAAAGAAAAAAAAAAAGGGGGGGGGAGAGAGAAGTTCTTCAACTTCTCAAGTCAAGCTAACTCTGATTCAAATGTGGCTATTTCTCTCTCACACGCACACGCACACACCCATTTAAAGTACTTGATTCGGTAGAAAACAAAAGTGATCTGGCCAAATAAATGTAATCAGTGGTTTGGTTTATGATTATCTGTATTTTTCTCCCTTTCCCCCCAGTACGCTTAAGCTGTAATCCTTCATTTCTTACATGGTTTGGACAGATAAAACTGCCTTGTCTTTGTGGGTTCTATTAGTGGAATATTACAGTGGCTCACCATCCAGTTCTAGTTATTCACATTTCAATGGAATCAGACTCTGACTGCTCAAATTTGCATTACAGATGAAGGACAGCTGAAGATGTCTGTTTCCCTCACCCATCTCATCTCATTGGATGTGTAGTTAATATCTCCTTATATTTTGGCAATATGATATACATATCATAGCCAGCTTTGGTTAACCTTTTAATATGTAGAATTAAAAAGAAGTTCAGATCTGTAACCAAGATCTGAACTTCTTGGTTATCCAAAGCTAGATATTTCACAACTCAATCCTGTTCATGGTTACACAATAGTAAAAACACTAAAAGTGGTTAAGCTTACTTATAGCACATCTTCCCAAAGGTTAAGCCTTAGATGACTAAGTGTCCAATCCTATATAGATTCACCAACCCTTTCCCCTGCTATTCTCTTCTCTTAGCAAAGAAATCTGTGCATGCCATTATACCCTGGCCTCTTCTCCTTAATCCTCAGGTACTGTGAAAGATACTATCCATCATCCAGTATTAAAAGAAGATTCAGTGTCCATTTAAATTATATTTTGTGCTGCACAATGGAGAACGAAATGTCCTCTTGTATTTTGTCTCAACAGCAAAATGTGTTTGGCTAATCCTGATCTGTGTGATCTGAATTTAAAGATATGAATAGGCTCTCTAGTAAAATTACAGAGAAAAGATTCTCCAGTGCTTCTTTTCTTAGAAATGCAAATTAATATTAAAGTCACTTGTGCATGTCTTCATTAAATGGGCTTGACCAGAATTACTGCATACATTCTAGTTTTGAGGCCCATCCATTCATTTCCCCCCAAAACTGAATAGTTTTCTCTCACAATCTTTCCCCCCAAATTGTAAAGAAAATTAGTTTTGGAATAACCATCATAACCCAGGGACTTTATGTTCCAAATGTCACCTTTATGTCAGAAGCATTGTGACCTGCTCATGGAGCTATTTCAATTTCTCACCAACATTGAGCATTGTTTTGTACATTTTCCTCCCTATATTATTTTTATAGTTATTCTTAATTGGGAGCCTGATGGGAGCATTTAAGCTTACAATGAAGAAAAAAGCCTACTGGGTGGAAAAGCAGCAATCTCAGAAGCTTTGATGGCCTTGTTGGCCAGAATTTGTAACTCTGGTGACCTGTTTGCTTACAGCTCTATTTAAAATAGAAATGGCTAGTAGTATTGTGCTGTTTGCTAGAGCCCTTGTTAATACATTGGATAACCTATTAAACATAACTTTATGGTCCTATGCAAAATGTGCCTGGAGAACAATTTAATAATTAACTACAGGTGTTTTATGTATTTCCTTTCCCTTCCCCTTCCCCATCATAAACAGCATGTTCGTTAAGAGCAACAACAAAAGGTTGAAGAGATATAGGCCAAGCATGGAAAATTCATTGTTTCACCAAAGGCTAAGACCTCAAGATAGTTATGGCTGCAGGTATTGCCTAGGAAAAATACAGTCCCAACCACTGCTAATAGTTTGGGAAATAAATGAGCAAAACCACTGTCCACCAAAAGCTTTAAGGATGGATATAATTTGATCGCAACTTGGAGTAGGAGACAAAGAAACCCTGGTTTCCATAAATGAATAACTGCCTTTCATTCTCACTTGTTTGATTTTTGGTTAAGGAGGTTTCTAAAACTATCTTAATTAGTAATGTTAACTTTGAGGGAAAACTTGAACAAATGTCGTAGTGTCTTCAGTCCAAACTTGAAAACCTTCAGCACAAGACAAATGACTGCAGATGATTTAGTTGGCAGCTTCTTTTTTATATAAGAATGTTATTAAGTTTCAAGCAAAGATAAAAGCTACAGAAAAACAGAAAACTACAAAGAAGAAAGAAAATAAAAAAACTAAAAAAGTGTAGAAACACAAGAGAAAATTTTTCAAAATTACAAAAAGAGGTGACTTCTGACTTTTAACAGCAAGGATATACAAAAATTTTCCATAATCAATCCCTTACTCTATATTAAACCAAAATCACATTATTTCTATAAATCATTCCATTAGCACATTATAAAAATCATTAAATACAGTTGCTCCCTCCCCTTATATTAAAACAAAAAAAATATATAAACCTCCTAATCAGCTCCCCCCCAAAGATGGCATTTATTTATTTCCTTCCTACTACTTTTCTATACATTCCTGTCTACTATAATAAAGATCAAACTAAAAAACCTATAAATTGTCTGCCATTGTATTTGATAATACAACAATTTTAATAATCTTAATCATATTAAACCCAAAACCAGACATTTATTATTTTTGATTATACCTCAATAATCTTAATCCAAATTGTTAAAGATAAATGAAATCAGCCAAACCCTAAAAGCAATCCAGATAATTATTCTTAAACCCTTATCCCACTTCAAAATGAACCAGAGCATTTACATATCCCCACAATGGGCACAGAGTTTTCTTTAAAAAATTGAACAACCCCTCAAAAACTCCGACTTCTCTTCAGGAGACCTCCCATACATAATAACCCCTTCTTTTCCATGGCGTTCCATCAGAAGATCAATTTCACTTATGGCTTGCAACTAGATCTCTCCCTTTAATTTCTTCAACTCCACTATCCGATCCTCATCTAGCATTTCAACAGAAGTCCCAATCTCACTCTTAGAAGAGACATTTTTGTCACTGTTAAATTCCTCAGTTTCATCCCCAACATCCCCAACCAGATGACACATTTTAGATCTCATATTTTCCACAATGTCCTGAATGCCTTGCATAAAAACTTGGTAGGAATCAGAAAGAATCTGTTTAAAATCTTGTTGAAAGTCAGAGAAAGTCTGTTTAAAATCCTCCATGTCTCAAGCAGCAGATTATGGTGCCCCCTTGGAGCTTAACCAGTGAAAGTCAAAGATATGAAAGAATTCCGAAATGTGTTTACATAAGTGAGATATGCAGACAGTTCCCCAGGGAAAGTAGAAGCAGAAAACTGTAAGTTCAAAACAGCCGATTCAATGTGTAGGAGAATGCTAATATCTTCAAATTTAGTATAAAAATAGTAACAGGGAGACAATTATTTACTCTCAATCCTCCTTAATATTTGGTTGGAAAACAAAGTCCAAAACTTAAAAAAAATATTTTTAAAAAATTGATCCCCAAAATAACGATAAGCACCAAGAGAACCCGCTTCTCCTTGCTGTAGAAAGCCTCTCTTAGGGTACGCGTACTTAAAAGAAATATAAATTGGGTGATTTAGAAATGGGGTGGCCAGTCTTAGTGTTCCTTTAAGGCTACAGCACAGCTTGGAAATGGTGACATCCCAGCCTCCCGGCTAGCTGTTATTAGGCTGACCATATTTCCTTGATACAAAAACGGGACTATGGGATGGCAAAACGAGACGGGGTCTTATGTAATATTCCGTATTCATGAAAAAGGCAGGGGTCCCCATCCCCCAGTCCACACGTTTGGCTCCTGCCTACAAACCCCGCCGCCGGTCCGCGCGATTGGCTCCCACATGCAAACCCTGTCCCCGGTCTGTGCGATTGGCTCCTGCCTGCAAACCCCGCCCCCCAGTCTGCCCTCCTCTCCGCCTCTCCGCCCTCCTTTGCCGTGTGCTGATAGGTGGGAGGGCTTCCTCTTCTGGGCTGCCTCCAATCGGCAGCTCCGACTTGGATCCTCCTTCCATGCCATTCCTGTCAGGTTTAAAAAAATGGGACAAAATTGAGATTTTTATCAAAATGACAGGACGGTTGAAAAATGCTAAAAGAACAGGACTGTCCCATTCAGAACAGGACGTATGGTCAGCCTAGCTCTTACCAGTCAAACATGAACGCTTCTGGCTGCAAGCAGCCATCCGGAGGACAGATGGGGTGATTCCAGGTGTTTTCCTTTTTCTGGAAAAACACTCCTGGGCTTCAGGAAAAACCTGCCTGAGCCTGAAAAAACTGCCGCATTGTCAGTTCTGCCTGCTGAGCCCGTGGGCACAGGTGTTCAGTCTGCCATGTCCCCACCAGAAGTAATTTAGTTGGCAGCTTCTGACTAGCAAGTTAAAGAGAAAAGTTAAGAAGAAAAGGTTAAATTAGAGTAAAATCAATATCTACTATCTATTAGAGTAGCATCAATATCTACAGGCTATAGTAAATTTTGATCTGAGGCCTTCGCTCTGTTCTTTTTATTTAACTACTGTAAATACATCTGTATGACGTCACAGCAAACTCTTTATAAATGTGTGTCGTCTTCTTTCTCTGCCAGCTTTCTTCTTTGAAATAGCACAAAGAGCTGTACTTTGAGACTATAATTTCAGCTTTTAGTTTTCTTACTGGTATCTTCATTCACAAGTAACATACTGATTTTGCTATTCTCAGACTGACCCTTATAACAGTTGATCTTTTTTCCCCGTTTGTGTGTACCAAGGAACCAAATGGTGCTCCATCTTAGGCCTCTGAGTAGCAACTTGGTGGAGGATATCTAAGCAGATGATTGGTAGAGGAAAAGAAAAAGCCAAAGTGTGTTACTGGCCAATCAGGGACAGGGCTTGGCTCTGTATTTAGCGCCAAGGATGCTCCTGTGGTTCATCTACAGTTCTCTAGTAAGGTTTCTGCTTAGAGTTCCCGCTGCACTAGAGTTCCTGAAAGCACCAAGTGGCTTTGGAAATGAAACCGCCTGGGAGTAGCAGGCGACGTGCTGCAGGATGCGATGCAGGCATTGCAAGGAGGGCCCAATGCAAAGAGAACAATCAAAGCAAACTAGGCAGTTTGATTTTTTTTTTTCTGGCTTCAAAACTTTACCAGCTCTATGTATTGTCGAAGGCTTTCACGGCCGGACTTCGATGGCTGTTGTGGGCACAGAGATTTCGCTTCTGTCTGTGCTCCTGCCCTCTGAAGATGCCGGCCACAGATGCTGGCGAAACGTTAGGAACCACAACTTCCAGAACACGGCCACACAGCCTGGAAGACCCACAACAGCCATTTACCAGCTCTGCTTTCTATTTTACACTCATTCACTACCTCTGCATTGTTTCCAGTTACCTACATTGTCCCACCCTCTTTCTCTTTTCTTGCTTTAATCCTTTCATAGTAAGAATACTTAGCCTGGGCTAAGAGTTAATGAGTGATACAAAATCATCCAGTGGGAGTTTTTCAATTGAGGCTGGATTGAACCTGGTCTCCCCAGTCCTAATCCAGCACTTTTTTGACCCTGAGATTTCTTCCAACTCTATTCACAATTTTTCTTTTTCCCCTTCAGCCCAGCAACACTTCCCTCTGTCCTCGTATTTAAATTGTGCCTGAAGCCTCATCTATTTTTTAACCTTCACTTTAGGCCCCTATCAAGAGAGTTCCTGTCTCTTAATTATTATAAAATGCTTATTTTAACTTAAACGCTATAAACTGTTGCTGTTGTTGTTGCTCTTGTTAGCAATAGCAGCAATACAAGAACTAATATTAGTAACTGCTATTATAGTCACATATAGTATTGTGGTTTAAAATGTGTTGTCGTTTTATTCATTTCCTTTTTAAACTGGTAAATGATCAACACTTAATTAGAAAATGTAAACCAGCAAGAAATAATAAAAACTTCATATGCATTAAAATATGCCTGTACAAACAGAAGAAATAGGGCAGAGATCTTGCTAATCAGAAAATCTAGGGGTTCCACTTAACAGCACTGGAATTATTAGTTTTATTTCCTTTTTTTTTTTTTTTTTTTTGCTTCTCAGGGATTGTTAGGGTTAATGGAAGAAAGGTTATTTTCTCATTTTCTCCCGTATTTGACATTACTGTATATATTATGTACACAGTGCATAAGACTACAGCATATGAGAGTATTCATTGCATATAAGAGAGAAATAGTGTTTACCATCTCAATGGGAATTTCAGATGGAAAACTGACAGTATTTGCAAAATCCAAATCTCATAAATTTTACTATGATTTGTGCATTGGTATAATTTGCATTGCTGTGATGGAATTACTACTGAAATATTCGAGAAGTGAGAAATCTAGCTAAGATGTCAAAGTACCACACTAAAACCAAACAACTTCCTATTTGGCAAAATGTTTTTGTTTTTATTAATCTTTAATATGTTCCCCGCTTCCCCGCTATTAATGTGGATTTTTGTTTCATTTTGTTTTGTTACAAAGGGTTTCTGTTTGCTGTTACATTTTATCCCATTGCAAGGATTATATGACATGTAATCCTATGAAATGATACTGTCACTAATTTGAAAATTGCTAGGGAGTTAATGTTTAAGACCATAATTACTTGCCACTGTTAATACCTTGCTTTCCATTTTAGTTCGTCAGATTCTTACAATAGCTTTGCAAGAGGTGTGAGAGTGGAGATAATAAGAACCTTTTAGTGTAATGCTATGGAATATTAATATCTAGCCCTTGCTAGTATATAAAAAAAAGATTTACAAAGTACGAGACTTGGAAAAACTAAATTATGAACTAGCACACAAAGGCCTAATTTGCTGGGAAGAATGCAAAGATGCAAAGAATTGGTTCTTTAAAGCTCTAGAGGAATACAGTACATTTATCAGCTTTGAGTGGGTATCATTGTGTTTATAACAGAGTGGAGGCACCATGCAATTTTGCTCTTGAAATTGGTTTATATAGATGACTGGTTGCTGTGAAGTGTATGTCAGAATTCCATGCAGCTGTTATGAAGTAGTACAATTGTCATTGCTTCTTACATGGTTGTTGAGAAGAGCCTGGGAGCCCAGCTCAGTCAGCTGTTGAATAGATAACCCAACACAGTTAACGTGGCATACATTGTAAAGAATTACATGCCTGCTACAATGAGCTTTGGGCCTTTGGTCTAGATAATAATCCTGGTGGGTGTACCACGTGTAGCGGCTGTCTGATCACTCCGATACGACTGATGAAACATAAAGAAAAATGTCAGTCGACTCAAAGAAAAATGCTGCTGCAAGTTTGTTTAAGGTTCATGGTAAACGGCGCAAGGTGTTTTTTTTTTTTTTTAAATTTAACCCTGGCTCTACTGAAGTCTGAGCTGTCAGGCTCAGTACATAACTATAAGTAAGTAAGCCAAGGATGGAATTCCTTTGAAGACTGGCAGCAACTTTTTTTCAACCGCTGTGTCAAAAAGCACTGACCGGCTCTTCCGATCACAGCAGCCTTGTCTCAGCAAACAGAGTCTTGTGTCAGCCCTAAAAGGATAATGATTGCAACTTCCTAACTGACAGGGGCAAGTCTCCTTTCAGTTATAAACTGGAATAAGATGTGTGATAATGTGGACTGAAGCTGAGGAATCTGTAATTAGCAGTTATCACATTTTTAATAAATGACTCCATGCTGTGACAAGTTCCAGAGAGCTTTACAGATGGAGATAATTAACAAGGTAGGGGAATCCTGCAGAGCCTGGCTTCTGGAATTCTTTCCAATCGCTAAACTGGATCCACTCTGCATCATGCGACCAGGGAGGAAGGAGGGGGCTTAGAATGGAGCAGTTGGCAGCATTCTGAGACACTGCCCAAATGCCTTTCCTATAGGCAAGAATTGGGGAAATTTATCTAGGAATGTTTCTCTCCACAGTCCCAAGCCAGATCTGGGCCGTTTTCAATTGCCGTCTTTCTTTTGTGGGTTTCTACTTCCACCCCAGATTTGGTCCTGTTCTGTTCAGTTTTCAGAAAGTCATCATGCTGAGAGAGAAACAGACATGAAACAAAGCCATCACATAGTTTATTTTCAACATTCTCTTAGGACAGAATAACAAGTTGGGGAAAGCATACAGAATATGGTGTTTGGAATTATTGCCAATCGCTTTAGCGGCAGTGGCCACAGAAGGCATCTTCATTTTTCTCTGTATAATGAAGTAATATGTTGCGTCTGCGTGCATGCATGTTACTTCTCTGTGTGTTTATCTTTGTGAGGGTCTAATCAGGATGGATGCATATGTATTATCTATCCGTGTGTGTGAGAGCATCTAATCAGGATGTGTGCATAGATTGTGTGTGTGTGTGTGTGTGTGTGTGTGTGTGTGTGAGAGAGAGAGAGAGAGAGAGAGAGAGAGAGAGAGAGAGAGAGAGAGAGAGAGAGAAGAGAGAGAGAAGAGAGAGAGAGAGAGAGAGAGGGTCTAACCAAAACAGCCCTGGGTTGCACCTATGCTTGCATTTCTGCTCTCTCCTCGTGCTGCATCTGTGTGCTTGTGGTGTATGGGTGCACTGGAAAATACATGGTGGGCTCTGCTCTGGGTCATGTGACTCATGGGTCTTCGAATGGAACAGTCAGCTGCATGCCAAGCAACGGTCCAGCTGCTTCTCCTCTAGGAATGCACTGGGGATTTTTTTTTCTCTGCAGCCTCCAGCCAGCTCCAGCCTATTTTAAAAACTCAATCTTTCTTTTGTTGATTTCTCCCACCATGCCAAGTTTGGTCCAATTCAGTTCTGTTTTCAGAAAGTTAGCCTGCTAACAGACAGACCAACAGAATTCTGATCTCCGTTATATAATTTCTTTTCATCACTGCATTGATTTAAAAAGAATAAACAAGAGTGTAGACATTTTCTGATAACAGCATTTCTCATTCATAATTTGCGCTTGGATAATATGCCATCATTGCTGAGTTCTTTCTATATAATCTCTGGTTGGAACCCAAAATATGTTTTCTATGAATGGGAAGTATCCATCATGAAAGATTTTTGATTCACTGAAAACATCTCAAATTAAAAAGTAAAACAGACTTAATGCACCTGTTTCAAATACCTGCCCCCCATCCCAAAATGGGTTGAAGTCTCAACTTGCCTAGAAAAATAGCTATAGCTGCTGAAAATCACATGAAAGTATGTGATTTCCCAATTATATAATTGACAGCTGCGAGACCTTATAATTAGTGGGGGATATATTCAAATACTCACGGAGAGAATCTATCTATATGGTCATAAAGAGTTTATACCAACTTAATGGCACATAATCAATTAATCAATATTCAAATATGCCATTACTATCTATGCCTCAACATCATGTTTATTATCATAGTATGTTGAATGGGAAGAGTAGCAGAGGAGAGGGAAAGGTGAAGTCAGTTCTGAGCTGGAGAATTAATAGGCTGGTGCTTCCTTCATGCCATATTCTGGGATAAAGATGCTATTTGCCCAATAAGCAATCAGTAACAGAGCTTGTCATTCATATTTATATAAATATATCTCCTTCATTCCAAATTGTTGTTTCTGGGAATAAAATAAGATGTAACAGCTCCCACTTTTCCAGACTAACTTACAGAACAGCCTCAGGGAAATCATTCATTTAAAAGTTCCTCTGTCCCTAGCGGGTAACTTTATTCATTATTTTTAGACTGTGCTTTTAATAACGTCCTATCACAATCACTAATGAATGCCTAAAGTACATGTATATTGTGAAAAGAGGTGTCTACTTGGATTTAGGCTTAGAAATTGCCAGGTTTTGCTTTGCTTTCAATGTTGCTGAAATAAAAGTAGAGACCTTTTTGTTTCATATTTCTGCTTGTTAACAAATATTGAAAAAAACAAGACATTGGAGTTAACAGGACTTTGGAGGCTCTAATGTTAAAAGGAATGGAGTGGTTCACAAAATGTAGCATGATGTTTAGCTTTTTATAGCAATTGATCTAAAAGGCCCTAGAGTGGATTGGATCTTCTATTTCCATTAATAGAAAGCAGAAGCCTTCTCTGCCTCCTGGGGAAAAAAAGAGGAGGAGGAGGAGGAGGAGGAGGAGGAGGAGGAGGAGGAGGAGGAGGAGGAGGAGGAGGAGGAGGAGGAGGAGGAATGTAACAGTCACTTCCACAGTTGAAAGAGCACTGTGGATCCAAGTCATTATGAATGGAAATAGTCCTTGTCTGCTCTAGTTTACAAAAGGACAAGTGTTAAGTAATTAAGAGCATGTGGTTCTCCTTTTTCTGAGTTTGTCAAATAATTACTGTACAGGGACAGATCATTTCCATCTGGACAAAATGCATTTGCTAATCTTTGTGTAGCCCCTTAATCATTTTGATATTGATAGGTACAGTTCAAGTTACTATTGTTCTCTTATGAGACTGTCCATTGCCTTAGATTTTGACAGAGTCTTCTTTTAAATAATTATCAGAATGATAAAATAAATACCTGAAGTTCTTGGAGTAAAATGAGTTTTGCGGCAGCAGCAGTAGTAGTATCTTTATTTTGGTCATCAACCAGGATAACACAACATTCAAGAATAAAATTACATCCCATCATGCTAGTAGTCTATTCTATAAATTGTATGAAATTACTAAAATCACAAGCACAAACTATAAAATTGTGGTACCAATGCCATTAAGATTGTAAGATTAAGACAAAAGTGAAAAGTGAGTTTTACATAGTTTGGGTAAAACTATGGGCTAATACCTACAGATAAATAAAAATACCTAACATGAAATGTAAAAATCACCAAATCGTTAAAATCTATAGGTAAAATATAATATTAATATTATAATTATAAGAATTATAATAAAAAGGTAAAGGTTCCCCCGGCACATTTTGTGCAGTCGTGTCCGACTCTAGGGGCCAGTGCTCATCTCCGTTTGTTAGCCGAAGAGCCAGCGTTGTCCGAAGACGCTTGCATGGTCATGTGGCTGGCATGATGCACGCGGAACGCTGTTACCTACCCACCGAAGTGGTACCTATTCATTTATTTGCATGCTTCCGAATTGCTAGGTTGGCAAGAGCTGGAGCTAGTGCGGGAGCTCACTCCGCATGCAGGGCTAGGGATTCGAACCTCCGAACTTGCGATCTTCCGATCGACAAGCCTGGCGTCTTATCCGCTGAGCCACCATGCCCCTAAAGAACTATAATACTATAATATAAAATAAAATAGTATATAAAAAGGAATGACAGAACTTAAAAGGCTAAAGAGTTTAAAATGACCAATAATATGTGAATTTATAGGCATAGTCTTCATCAGTCTGATAGCTCTGATGGCTATGGGTAAGTGGTACATAATATTGGTACTGTATATCCTGAACTATACATAATAAAATAAGTACCTATGATTTGGCTTTGTATTTATTATACTGTTTACTGAAGTCAAACAGATCCATCTAAAGGATTGTTGTTTTCCTGTGATCTTTTAAAAAAAGCTCTCTTGGTTAAAAATTATAGCAAAAATGTCTAACTTTCTCAAGGATCTACAGTGGGATATCCAGTCTGTGGCCATATATGACTCCTGAAGCATCTTCCTCACAGCCCCTCCATTTGTAACTTTTTAATGCAGTAGAAGTAGAAATGGTGAAAATGTGAAAATGTGAAAATAATCATGCTAAACCAACTTCATTAAATTCAATTAAATTTTGCTATAGCTCTGCCTTTTCCTGGATCGGCAGTCCCTTCGAACGGTCACTCATGCCCTAGTCTTCTCCCATATAGACTACTGTAATGCGCTCTACATGGGGCTACCCTTGAAGAGTATCCAGAAGCTACAGCTGGTGCAGAATGTGGTCGTGCAAGCAGTCTTAGGAGTCCCAAGGAGGGCACACATAACACCATTGCTGTGCGAGCTGCATTGGGTGCCAGTTTGCTTCCAGGTCCAATTCAAGGTGTTGGTTATCACCTTTAAAGCCCTACATGGCATGGGACCAGGGTACCTGAGGGACCGCCTCACTCCCATGACATCGACCCGTCCCACCCTGTCAGGTAGAGAGGGCATGCTACGGACCCTGTCCATGAGGGATTGCCGATTGGCAGGGTCCAGGAGGAGGGCTTTCTCTGCCATTGTGCCCGCCCTTTGGAATAAGTTACCCCCAGAGGTAAGACAGGCCCCCACTCTCCTGATCTTCCGGAAGGGGGTTAAAACCTGGTTATGCCACCTGGCTTGGGGCAGGAGGGGTGATAGCTGTGCATGGAGGTGGTTGGCACCATGATGGTGCCAACAGCAAGATCTTGGCCATCTTGTATTTATATTTTATACATGTATTTTTATACTTATATTTATATATTTATATTGATATGTTTATTGTATTTTTATTGATATGTGATTTTTATGATTGTAAACCGCCCAGAGTCGTCGTATACGAGTTGGGCAGTCGAGAAGTTTAATAAATAAATAAATAGCTCCACAAATGTATTCTAGTTTGGAGAGCAATTTCCCAACTCTCAAGCTCTGTTACCGATTACTTATTGGGCAAATGGGATCTTTGTCCCAGAATATGGCATAAAGGGAGAACCAACCTATTCATTCTCCAGCTCAGAACTGACTTCATCTTTCCCTCTCCTCTGCTACTCTTCCCATTCAGTATACTATGATAGTAAACTTGATGTGGAGGCATATATACTAAGGGCATATTTGAATATTGAATGATTATGTGCCATCAAATGTGCTTCTGAAGGGCCAGCAGCTGCCTTGGCCAGGTGTGTCTCATCAGCAGCAGGAGGAAGAAAACGGTGAAGGTCAGCTGGGGCGGCAGGGGGCAGCAGGGGTAGGGGGGCAGTAGAGTGCAGGGTAGCCAAAAGGGCAGAGATGGGGGGAGATAAACGGGTGGGGGGCGTTGAAGCGAACACTGTGGTCGTAAATGTGGGCGGGATGCCAAGCACCCAAATTTTGACCACATGACCGTGGGGGTGCTGCAATGGCCATAACTCCGAGGACTGGTTGTAACTACCATTTGTTCAACACCGTCGTAACTTCGAACGGTTGCTGAACAAACAGTAGTTAAGTGAGGACTACCTGTATTGCTGTTTTGATTGTTGTTATTTTAATATATTGTGAGGTTGGTTTTTTTTACTATAGATATTTCATTTATCGTACTGTGTATTGTGTTGTAAGACATCAAGAATCTGGTAGGAGTCGGCAGCATACAAATTTAACAAACAAACAATAGTTATCCATGTGTTCTTCACATGCTAAAAGCTTAAAATTAAACAAATATAAATATTTCCCAGTGCTGGCAAATTTAGGCTGGTTCTTTCAAACACGCAACATTTGTTGAAGGAAGAGTCTGTAAAGGCGAGTTCTCTTTTTCTAAAGTTACTGCATCCACAAAAATGGTTTTGCATGCCATCATGTATCCAAAAGTCCAACAGTACAGAGAAAATGTTTATGTAGTTATTTATTTTCAATATTTATATACAATAGCATAACTTACTTGTATATTTTCCAATCAACCAACTCTAATTACCCTTCACTACACACAGTCGTAAACAACAAAAATTGAATGTTCAAACCAGCAGAGAAGTAGAATGGAAATGTCTGTTTATATTTTTACCTTGCTCACCGTTTCTCTGTTCCAAATATCTTCCTAGCCATTTCCCATCTCCTCTGCCTGGAACTTGAAACATTTACCTCAGAAATTTGTTTGAATCACCACCCCATGAAAGCAAAAGTGGATTAGGGTCATGATCTCAGGTTAAAAGGAAAAATAAAAAAAGGCAGCAGATGGGAAAAGGATTAAGCTTTACTTTCCCTGCTGCTTTTCCAGTCCAAAGCATTTTCTTTTGAGATAGCAGTCAATGATTGGGGTTTTGTTACATATCTTTAGATGTAGGCCCTAAGTAGTTTGTTTGAATTGCTTCCCATTTATAGATACTTCTTGCTTCTGGCAGCATTTAGCTGAAAGAAAGCTCATTTTAGGGGTATCTACAAACTTTCTCTCAACTTCCTTCCTTCCTTCCTTCCTTCCTTCCTTCCTTCCTTCCTTCCTTCCTTCCTTCCTTCCTTCCTTCCTTCCTCCCTCCCTCCCTCCCTCCCTCCCTCCCTCCCTCCCTCTCAATGATCCCCCAGTTTTAACGCTCTGAAATCTTGTACCATTGTTTGCCCTATTTGTAACCATAAAAAAGAAAGTTGGTATATTAATGTAAGTCTTTGTGTACTGTATGTCTCTCTCTGTGTGTGTGTTTGTGTGTGCGTGCGTGTGCACTAAATGAGATACAAAGTTCTCTGAAAGTTGCCCCTCCTCCCCCAATCTTTAAAATTCTGGAACTGTGGTGCATCTTCCTGATAATATCATTAATTTATCAAGAGTAAATAAAATGTTTAGCGGTGGTCACATTAATTATTGCCTCCATCTACTGGTGTTTAAAACGAAGAAATAATTAAATGCACTTTTAATAAGATATGGTTCCAGGAAAGCTGGATCATTTATGAATTGCTAGAGGTGTACCGAGCTGCCTTTACCTAGAGAGACAGAATTTATGCCAATACCCTGCTGATTGTTCCAAAGGTAAAGAACCAATAGCCGCACGTACAGAGGTTTAATTTAAAGTGTGTTTCTCACTAGGCTGCTCACAACACTTAATTAAACTCTGCTGTTTTGGCAATGACAAATGCTGTAGTGCACAAGGAACCCAAGCAGCAGTGACTGAGAAGCTATTGTAATTTCTTTCATGTGCACCAGCAGCCAGGCTCAGGTCAAAAAAGAAAGGAAGGGGGGAAAAAAAAGATTTATTTGAGGCACTTGATGGGAGTTGCCACATTTAAACCTTGCCTTTAAGTCCGATGGAAGGTTTCCTTAGTTTAGGGTAGGATCAGCTGGCATTGGTGGACCCTGCGGGTCCGACTCAGCCATAGCGAAGAGGGAGCGGCCTTTGCATCAGATGTGGCTGATGACTATATTACTTGTTTTGAAAATAACCTCGAGGCACCATGGCTTGTTTTCTTGACAAAGTTATAGTCCTGTGCTCATTTACTTCAGAGTGAGCCTCATGAAGTCATGGGGGCTTACTTCCAAGTAAGTATGGATTTGATTGGGGTACAAGAACAACCAGGACTAATCTAAAAAGTGATTAGTCAGTTCTCTGTTGCTGATCTGAAAAAAACTAAGTGAGGCCAGGCCTGCCTGAGGAGACTTTCGAAAAGAATTCTGCAGGACTGTGTGATTGCATCCTTTTCCCCAGAAAGATCAGAGGAGGCAGAATGGCACAGGGTCTGCCCAAATACTTTGGCACACCCAAATGGACAGGAAAATATCTGCCCGGAGGCTTATTTATATATTGCAACAAATTGAGGCCCCAGTATACATGAACCCTGGGGGCTACCAACAGAGCCCTTTCCACCAGATTATAGTTTGTAATGTGATAAAAGGGGAGAGTTGTTAAATACAGGAGGAATAATCTGCCTGAATTTTAATTTATTAGTTTTATGGAATGGAATCTGGAATGGAATGAAATATAGGGGCATCATGGCTTAGTGGTTAAGACGCCAGGCTTGTTGACTGGAAGGTTGCAAGTCGGCGGTTCGAGCCCTGAGCCCCGCATGACGGAGTGAGCTCCCGCACTTGCCCCAGCTCTTGTCAACCTAGCAATTCAAAAGCATGCAAATGTAAGTAGATTAATAGGTACCACTTTGGTACCTATGGTAACAGCGTTCCGTGCTTGTCATGCCAGCCACATGACCACGGAAGCATCTTTGGACAGCGCTGGCTCTTTGGCTAACAAACGGAGATGAGCACCGCCCCCTAGAGTCGGACACGACCGTGCAGGGGAGACCTTTACCTTTACCTTAAAAGGGGAGAGTTGTTAAATACAGGAGGAATAATCTGCCTGAATTTTAATTTATTAGTTTTATGGAATGGAATCTGAATTCACCAATTAAGTGAAAAAATTATTCTTGCCATGGCTAAACCCACCTTCTTTTTGGAATATGCCTGCCCTCCAGGAAAGTGTGACTCTCAGCCCTCTCTCCCTCCCCCCCCCCAAATTGTACAACCCTGATTTATGAGCTATGATAAAGATCAAGACTTAAAACTGTTCAGTGGGCATGCATATGCATCCATACAAAATGGCCCCAGCATAGTCCTAACTCATAGTCCTAACTTATGAGGTTCACCATTAAGTGTTCATTAGTCCTGGAACTATGACTGGGAATATTATCTGAAAATTAAAATGATTGTTCCAAGCCACCTAATAGTAATTGTTGCAACTTAATTGTTGGCTGATTCTAGCTACTGCTGCCAGGTAAGTCCACCAACACTGAAAGGGCCAACATATAGGCATTTTGCCAAGGTCCCATTCAAACCTAGAGCTGTCTTTAAAGCCCCAGGTCAGACCTGAATGGAACCATCACTTCCAGCTAATAAATACATTAAAGTTCACCTGAGATATTATGTTGTGTTTCAGAGGCCAGAAGAACATACAAAGTTGTCTTAACCCAAGTGAAACTATTGGTCTTCTTGTTCAGTATTTTTCACAGACTAGAGCAAGCTCTTCAGGGTTTCAGACAAAAGTCCCTGGTGCAGTCACTACCTGGAGATGCTAGGGCAGAGCTTTCCAAACTGTGTGTCGGGACATGTTAGTGTGTCAGCTGCAGTGTCTGGGTGTGTCGCGGCTGCTGCTGCCTCCGAGCCCTGCCAGGATTCCGCGCAGGTCCTAGTGCCTGCCTTGTGCTGTGCTGCCTCCAAACCTGCTGTGATTCCGCTCAGGTCCTAGTGCCTGCTTTGTGCCCTGCTGTAAGAGTGTGTCGCGAAATGATGCATGTCTAAAAAGTGTGTCACCAACATGAAAAGTTTGGAAAGCTCTGTGCTAGGGAATGAACTAGGGACCTTCCACATGTAATGCAGGTGCTTTACTACTATATTATGATGACACTTCTGTAATTCCTTTATTTCTGAATCCTTGGTTACATTGCACTCTCCATATATTCTCTTTCCAAGATTTTTACCAATGCAAAACTGAAATGTATTCTACTAAAACTAATGGAGTTTGCAGTGCTCCTCTAGGGTAGTCTTTTGAATCTTCACATGTATTCCTAGCATAATCTAATGCACAGATCATAAAGATTATGCCTGATGAAGTTTAAGGGATTCACTGGCTTCCTGTATAAGTATGCAGATAGTCAAAGGGATTGTTACAGTGAAAGCTAAGGAATAGCAGTTTTTTTTAAAGTATTTTACTTCCTTAAATAATTAAAATGCTCAGGGTACTGCACAAGAAGAATTGAAGAGAATATTATGAAACAATAGCATATTAAAGCTGCTTGTTTCCCCTCTATCTGTAAATAATACATCAAGGCAAAAGAAAGAAAAGGCAATAGAGAGAATTCTTCAATCTGTTTCATTCACTTGCTCATGGAGAGAAGGAAAAAGAGGATTCTAGCCACCCTGTTATACTCTTCAGAAAAAGCTACCTATAGGGTAAAGTTAAGCAAGACTGGGGCCTAAGGCGATTATCACTTTTATTTATACAGGGATTGGTAAAGAAACTGCTTAGATGAAATGGTAGTATTGATTTCCTGTATTCTTCATGTGACGCTCCTGCTGAGTGCCAGCTATCAACCACTTGAGCAGGATAGAAAAGCTCATTTCTCAGTGTTGGTGTAAATCCTTTCAGAACTTCTCCACAAGACAGTTGATCTTTCCATAAACACAGCACACACCAGTTTGGGATGTTTTCTCTCCAGGTTCAGCAGATACCATGTTCAGTCAAGTTTACAATTTTCGTAACTAATTAGGTGAATGTCATTATTGAACACTTCAGTATCTGCAGGGGCTGAGATAAATTATACTCATTTTGGGGTGGGGGTGGATGAGTTTGGTATCCTATTGTGTAAGAAAACAGAACTTTCAGGGGTTTGCTTCTATTTCCTTTGGCTGCCTAGAAACTGATCACACCTACTAATGGCATCCTTTGATCAGCTTTAAGAGCCCCTTTGCTCTCCTGAGACTACTTTTTTATCATTCCATTCATAAAAGGAAATTGGAATGCTCTGATTTATGCTGGCTCTATCTAAAACATCTTTATGGCTGCATGAACTGATAAGAATCCAGCTAATCTGGTGAGATTCTGTGCTGCCTCTGCTGAAGATTCTTCTGCAGGTGGAATGGCATGAAATCCTGATACCAAGAAATATCATGGATGAAGGCTGTTATTGTAATTCTTGTAATAAAAAATGCTGGATAAATTTTCTGCACCACACATGGTCATTGAGGCAGTTGAAAGCTGTGAGAAAAAGCCAAAAATCAGAAGCGACACCTATTCTAGTGTTGGGATCCCCTTTATATTCTCTGATCCCCTTCCTGCCTCTCTAAGTAGCAGGCTTCAAGGAAGGAGTAGATAGATTTTAGGAAGTTTTAAAATTATTCCAAGGCCCACATGAAATTAATGCAATGGCTGCATATAACTGAAATACATGAGGTTGTCCATTCTATAGGCTAGAAGAAGGAGGAGAAAAGTTAAGGAGAGCTAATGGCTATCTAACAAATCTTTTTTTTTCCTTTTCGTTTTTTGAGGAGAGCAACTTTATTCCAGTCTGAGTTGAGGCTCTGTCTATGGGGGAAAGTGTTTTTTTAAAGTTATTTTTATTAAGAATTTTAACAATAATAAAAGATAATACAAAATGAAATTAAAAGAAAAAAGAAATATAGAGAAAAGAGAAATATAAAGAAAAATTAGAGAGTGTAGAAAATAAAGAAGGAAAGAAAAAGAAAGAGAAGAAAAAGAAAAAGAAAAAGGTATTTAAAGAAGTGACTTCCGATCTTCTTTACAGCAGTTACAAGCAAACTTAATCTCTTTCCTCCCCCTTTGAAATTACGTTACATAAATAACTTATTCCGATATCCCAGCCCTTTTCAATCAGTAAATCCAAAAATCATTAATAATTATTTCCAGTTTCTGCAAAAAGTCCATAAAGGATTTCCAGTATTTTATAATTATTATCTTATCCCTGATCAAACAAGTCAATTTTGTATTCTTTTTTCTTACGCAGTATTCTGATATTCTTGAGCCTTAACTTGACTTTAAGATGTTGTCGTCGGACCTGATCTCCATCCAGATCTTCCTCCTCCCATCCTGAAAGTGTTTTTAAAGCTTCAGCAGCCCTCTCCTGTTTTCACCAAGTTGTTCTCTAAATACTCTTGATCTCGAACAAGATTCTTTCTCTTGTAAATCCAGCAGTAATCCATTTTCTATATCATTTTTCATCTCTTGACTTAATATTTCTATTTCTATTTCCTCTATGTTTTGTTTTCCAAAACTTCCACCTTGACTTTAATTTGATTTGGCTCTCCACTCAATCTTCCTATAGATTTTTCAGAATTATTTTTCATCTCTTCTTTTATCTCTTCATTCAAATCTCTTTTGAATGACGCATTCACATAAGCATTTATGGATGCTGTTATTGTAGCTGTAACATTCTTTCCCAACTCCTCAAAAATCTTTTGGAATGTCTCAAATGTAATACCATTTTCTGTCATTTCTGTATGTGTCACCACTTTTCCAGTAACAGCCATTTCATCAGGTACAGAAGTAAAAGTGAAAGAGCAGCTTTCTCTCTTTTTCTCCCCTCTTTTTCGCCTTTCTGTAGTCCTTAATCTTTGGTCCTTCCTGGCTCTCCATAATTCTATGGTCACACGGTCTGTCTCAAGTTTCCTTTATCTCTTTATTTTGCAAAGTCCACCAATCATCTCTTCAGTAAGACTCTAAACAAACTGTGTTCCCACAAAGGTATTATTTTATGTATTTAACAAATTTGACTGTCCCCTTAGTCCATTTTAAACTTAAGTTAAATTCTTGTCAAGCTTTTTGCTGTTGCTCTCAAATTCTTTAAATTATTATTTTATATTTTCTTTTATCTTTAATCTGGAATGAAGGATCACTCACTGGGTGTTCTTTTTTTCCCCCTGCTGCTCCAAAGATCTCTTTTAGGTATAAAATAATTATAATCCAAATGTGCTTAAGAAAGTGAGGTTTTAGCAAAGCCAGTGTCCTTACAGGCTCCACTGCAACTGTGAACTTGTTGGCTTTCTCACAGATCCTGGCGCTTGGATTCATGAATTGACTGCAATCCTGCAGTCTCCTCGCAAGGAGCAGCTGTCTGGAGCACAAGTGGGTGATCTTTTGGCCTCTCCTTGTCCGGAGAGGCTCCATTGGCCTGGGTTTGTCACCCAGAAGTGTCATCCCTGCTCCTTAGGAGACATCTTAGTCCATCATTACCTCACCTGGAAGTCTGTTAAGGGGGAGAGTCCTAAGCCACGGTCAGAAAACTAGTGCAGTGCAATTTTTTAATTGCACTTTTTTGAGTGGAGAAGCACAAAGCAGTCATAAAACTCATGTTTGTCTTTGGAACAGTCACTATTTTTCAACCTAACGTATCCTACAGATTTAATGTAGGGAGTGCTATGACCACCTTATAGAGATTCTGGAGGAAAGATGGAATATAAATTTAATTAAGGAGCAAATAAATAATCTCATCCCAAAACTATTGTCAGCTATTTACCAGCAAAGGAAATGCTTTTTTCCTTTTCTGATAAATAGTAGTCTTAGGAGTTAACTGCCCTCTCCCCAGAGTACAAAGTTCCCACAATCAAAATTGCCCCATTCAATGACTGCTTTTAACCAAAGAAAGGAATATTTAATCTAGACTGGTTCTCTAGTGGATGATGATGATGATGATGATGATGATGATGATGTCATTAGATTTATACCCCACCTTTATTTTGTACAACTCAAGGTGGTGTATATAATGCTCCTGCCTCCTATTTTCTTCACAAGAACTCTGTAGGGTCCGTAGAAAACAATGACTGGCCCAAAATCACCAAGCTGCTTTCCATGCCTAAGGGAAGACTAGAACTCACAGTTTCCTGGTTTCTAATCCAATACCTTAACCCTATACCAATTTGCATCCCTCTAGCCACATTTGCCCCAGATAAATTAAACAAACATTTAAGATTGTTGAAATCAGATTTTTTTTTAAAAAATGCAAACAATTGCAATTCTTAAAAACAAATTCTACATTTTTGTTAATCTGACTTTTTGCTTTATTTTTAATTGCTATGGACTATTCAAACTCAGTTATTCTCTGCCCTATTCTACCTCAGGAACAAGGCTGGTGAGTGCTGCTGTCCTTACAGCTTTAATGTGGGACAAATGAAAATGACTGGTGGACTCCTCTGGATTCATTTCTCCACCCATCGAGTCATCGGTCAGCAGGTAAAACAACCATTCATCACTCTCCTTCCTATAGCCAAGTGTAGGCAGGTCCCTAGAACAGAAAGTTTAGCCATCCTGCCTGAGTGACAGGTCAAAGGCTCAGAGGTGTTCCACATCTTAGCCTGCACTCAGCCTAATTCTGAACCTGGGTCTAGTGTTCTTATGAAAGAGTGCTGAATATATTTATTTATTTATTTATTTATTTATTTTCTATCCCGCCTTTATTAATTTTATAAATAACTCAAGGCAGCGAACATACCTCATGCTCCTTCCTCCTCCTATTTTCCCAACAACAGCAACCCTGTGAGGTGAGTTGGGCTGAGAGACAGTGACCGGCCCAAGGACACCCAGCCGGCTTTCATGCCTAAGGTAGGACTAGAACTCTGTCTCCTGGTTTGCTACTGGCTCCTTCCTAGGGCCGAGAGAGAGGGTGACTGGCGCAAGGTCACCCAGCCGGTTTTCATGCCTAAGGCGGGACTCAAACTCTCAGTCTCCTGTTTTCTAGCCCAGCACCTTAACCACTAGACCAAACTGGCTCTCTCTCTATATGTCGAACAATAACCTCTCTGAAGTATCTGTCATGCTTCACCTCACATCTCTCCTCTGTACCTGTTAATTGTAAGCTGGATTGTTTTTCTACAAGAGTTTAGCTCTTTCAAAAGGAGCCCGCATAAGAATTTGGAAAGCACCAGTCAGGCCTTGTGTGGACAGATACCTCTGTGGAATGCAGGTGTCCAATCTCTCCTGGAGCCCAGGCCAGATCCCAGCAACTGGAAGAGAGAGAGTGCCTGCAGCAGCCTGAAATGGCAGTTAGGAGATGGGCAGATCGCAACCCCTGAACCTGTCAGCAATCCCATTGTTGATGAAGCAACCTAATTCATGGTCATAGCAAAAATATGTGGGGAAAAATGGGACAACACTACTTTAACATTGGAACAGTTAAATATGTCTATGAAGGTTCTCAGTCATCCAGGTGGAATTGTCTGTAGCTTGAATCATGTCAACTGGATTTCTATTTTCTTAATGGAAACGTTTCGCTCCTTATCCAAGGGGCTTCTTCAGTCTGAGCAAAGTTGGTAAGGGAATCCTAAATATGTTCCTAGGTAGCTGTGTGACCTTACACCTGGGGCTAGGTCATGGTTATATTGAGATGTAATTTTTAAGTCCTTTTATCATCTAATGGAGGGTCGTTAAAAACACCATGCTGCTGTTGAGCTTCTGAAATGGTCTTAATCTTCCTAGGCACAGAAGACAACACGGGGAGGAAGATGGGGGAGAGTTTGTGCCTGAGGCCCCCACCTCTATTCAAGGAAGGATTTTCCAAGTTGGCATAAACCAATTTATACATGGAAGAAGTGGAGAAGAAAGCACTCAACACATTCCAGGGAACGGTGCCCACCCACTGGTTTAGGTATGTGGATGACACCTGGGTCAAAATCAAGGCCCAGGAAGTACAGGCCTTCACGGACCATATAAACACTATAGATGCCAACATTAGCTTCACCAGAGAAGACACCAAGGACAACAGACTGGCATTCCTAGACTGTGAAGTCCTCATTGGGACCGGTGGCAAGCTAGAAATAGGGATCTACAGGAAACCCACACACACAGATCAATATCTGATGTTTGACTCCCACCATCCACTGCAGCACAAACTAGGAGTCATCAGGACATTGTCACACAGAGCAGAAACCATCCCCACCTCCATGGATTCCAAAAAGAATGAAAATCAGCACCTGAGAACAGCCCTGAAGGCCTGTGGATATCCAAATTGGGCCTTCACCAAATCTAAATCTACCAGACCTAAAACAGCGACAGATAGGGCTGAGACTCAGAGTAAACGAAAGAACCTGGTCATTCCCTACATGGCTGGCGTGTCTGAAAAGATAAAACGGATATTTGGCAAACACCACATACCTGTATATTTCAAACCCACCAACACACTGAGACAGAGGCTTGTACACCCCAAAGATCAAACTCCAAAACATAAGAAAAGCAATGTAGTTTATGCAATCCAGTGCAGTGAGGAGTGCTCTGAACTCTACATTGGAGAAACCAAACAACCTATGTACAGGAGGATGGCACAACACAGGAGAAATAACACCACAGGACCAGAGTCAGCAGTTTATCTTCATCTAAAAGAAAAAGGACACTCATTTGAGGACATTAATGTTCACATTTTAGACAGAGAAGATAGGTGGTTTGAGAGAGGGGTCAAGGAATCCATTTATGCCAACTTGGAAAATCCTTCCTTGAATAGAGGTGGGGGCCTCAGGCACAAACTCTCCCCCATCTTCCTCCCCGTGTTGTCTTCTGTGCCTAGGAAGATTAAGACCATTTCAGAAGCTCAACAGCAGCATGGTGTTTTTAACGACCCTCCATTAGATGATAAAAGGACTTAAAAATTACATCTCAATATAACCATGACCTAGCCCCAGGTGTAAGGTCACACAGCTACCTAGGAACATATTTAGGATTCCCTTACCAACTTTGCTCAGACTGAAGAAGCCCCTTGGATAAGGAGCGAAACGTTTCCATTAAGAAAATAGAAATCCAGTTGACATGATTCAAGCTACAGACAACAGTTAAATATGACTTTATGCTTCCTCCACTGTGGGCTGACAATGAGACAAAGACAGTTTCACGGGAACATGCTGTTCAAAAATGGTTAGAGGGTCATTTTCATGCTGCAGCTAGAGGATGGGCCCCCATGATCTGATTTCAGGTTAGCCTTTCAGAATCCTTCCCCCTTTGCTTCTCTGGTTTATTTCCTTCTTCCTGTTCTTTCTGCTGGGCTTCTTCAGCTTGCAGAATGGGCTGCATTTGCAGCCATTAGAACTGAGCTGACGGCTGGAAGGGGAGCAGCTTTGTAGCTCAGTACTGAGCATTACTCAGAAGTCAATCCATTATCCTCAATGGGGAATGTTTTCCCCAATGCAGCTGGGATTGCCGACTCAGCTGTTTGTCTTTGAATGCTTCACTTGCAGTTTGCTGCGAGTACAGAAGTGCAGCGGTCCTTTCTCTCCTCCTCCAGCATGTTCTCCTTCCTACTTTCAGAACCATCTGGCTGATTTCAAAGCCAATTGGCTGGTAAGGGGGTTGCACATCTTATCCTTCCCATTTTGGAGAAGAACATAAAGCACGGGGAAGCTCAGTCATCTGTGTTCAATGTCTTGTTGAAATGTTGACTGCCTATCCATTGTGGTTATGGAGAACATTTTGGAACTATTAAAGTTAAAACTTTCATTTTGTGCTTTTAACTATATGTGTGTGTGCATGTGGATAGAGTGGAGGGGGGAGAGGAGGGAGGGAGGGAAAGAGAGAGGTGATGAATGTGATTCAGCCAGGGCCTATTTACCTTACACATTTCTTTTACAACTCCAACAATAAAACCAAACCATTTAAAACGGTAGATTAAAAAAAAAGCAGTGAAATTGATGAATGCCTTTTGGCAAGTACAGTTAAGCTGACATGGGGTTTTCTACATTACTGACACTGTCAGTGATTTCTGTGATTGTGGCTACAGCTGGGGTATTATTATTGCCACGTTACAAGGCGACTTTGGGGAAGCGATTGCACAATCACAGCTGGAAATGCTCATGGCATTTCATGTTCATGACCTATAGTAATTGTGCGATCTTACAGCAGGATTTTGGGAAACCCAGGCAAAGAATAGAAGAGAAACCCAGCCAACTACCTTCCCCTTAGTTGATGTGAGGATTCAGGCTGGGCCTGTTGTCAGTCAGTGTGATGATCTCAACAACAATGTCCCAATAAACACTTCTCCATGCAATTCATTGAAATGCAGATAAAGCTTTATTTAGGATACATGTTCATTGAAGCACTCCTAAAGACTTGAATACTGATTCCCGCCAAACTATGCTCTCTTAACCCTTCCCTTTGCGCGCCAATTCACCAGCGATGATCTCATGGAGCAAACGGTCCCATCTCCTCTCCTTTGCAGGTGCGTGACCTTGGCCTAGCTGTCTCTAGCTTCCAGCAGCAGACATAACACTCAACTGTCATTCCCCCTCCCAACTACTATACAAGCACTAAGCTATTATAGATCCTAATGGCAGGATTCATAGACATGAACCCTGACAGTCAGTGGTTGGCAGCTACTACTGGAAGTTGACACTGCAGTTGCTGTTGCAAAAGTGTATTCTTGCCATGGTATCTGGTGTTGACTAGTTGTGTTTGATCTGAATGCCTGCAAATGAATGATAATAATGTTAGCTGTCTGGCCTATACAACCGTGTGCTTGGTTTTACTTAGTATTTATTGAATAGCCTTCTTACTTTGAATGTTGTGTCAGTAGTAAATTTATTGACTTGAACAGCTTCCAGTTTTTATTAAATATGGAAAGATAAACAAACAAACAAACAAACAAACAAACAACCACCTTCCAGATGATATAAGCTACAGGAGAAAACACTGATGTTGGCTTAACTGTGCTCCCAAGACAAGCTTTACTGGGTGGCAGTGACTACATTGTTGCAGTGATATGTACTGTTATCTTAAGCATTTGATGTGTGTAATACTGATGATGTGCAGAATGTGAGTTAGACCAAACAGTTTGCTTTGGAATTAAACCAAAACAAAATATAAATATTTCTCCCTCCCTTACCAAGAAGCAGTTTATATGCATATCCCCTCTCCCTATCAGCCAATAAAAAAAAACCCCACAGGAATTTGAAGCTTATTTTGTTCATCTCTAACATCATAACTATTTTTTAAAATATGAATAGTAGTCAAAGGACCACTGAATTGATAGAAGGAAGAGGTTCTATCATATAAAAGGTATCATTCATCAGCAATGTTTATAGAAAATCTTGGTACTAAAAGCCTTTGGGAGGTCCATATGCAGAGGTATCCACAGGGCATGGGGGAGAAAGTCAAGATGGAAGTTGAAAAGAATGGACAATTGTTAGAACTTGTGTAAGGCATTCAGCTCTGCCCAGCATTTGTCATTAATGTTACAAGTGCAAAACTAATGACTGGACTGGGGTGGATGTGTGAGCATGTGGTGCTGGCAGAAGAAAGCGATGCTACCTCTTGAATCCCATAAAAATAGGCCCCTTGTTGCAGTGGGAGTGGATTGGCTCTCCTTAGTAGCATCCCCAAAGCTGATGGGAGGTCTGCACCTCCAAAGTACTCCAACCAGTGGAGACTCAACTAAGTTTGACAATGGAAAAGCTCAGCTGGCCATGGGCAGGACCATAGCCAACAACTCCGCTTGGTTCCACATGGGCATCATATGCTTTGCCAACTTAAAAATGGTTTCATGATATTCTGATATAATAAAGTGATGTACCTGGAGGCAAAAACCCTATTTGTCTGTCTGTTTGGAGAACAATGCAAAGGCTGATCTACAGTGAGTTAGCTCTGAAAAAGGCTAGTTCCATGCCAGGGATAAAACCACCAAGATTGCAATGCCTTTATACAACAAAATGTGGGACGCGGTGGCTCAGCGGGTTAAACCACTGAAGCTGTAGGGCTGCCGGTCGGAAGATCGGCAGTTCGAATCCCCGCGCAACGAGGTGAGCTCTCGTTGCTAGTCCCAGCTCCTGTCGACCCAACAGTTCGAAAGCTTGCAAGTAGATAAATTGGGTACCACCTTAAGTGGGAAAATATGCTGGCGTCCTGTCCTGTCGGGGGTCAGATTCCACTGGACTGAAGATCCTCGAATGGCGGCAGATCCCGGAAGTAACAACACCCACAGGACATCAGCAGCTGGCTCCGACGCAAGGCATCGTGGGACATGTAGTCCAGAAAGCCAGGAAGAGTCGGTTCCCTTACCTCCTCCCCTTACACGCGGATTGTATAATGGAAAAATGTATAATGTATAACAATGTATGTAAGCCGCTCAGAGTCCTCCGTTAGGGAGGGGATGGGTGGGGTATAAATATAAGTATAAATAAAATAAATAAATAAATAAATAAAAATACAGTAGATACAATGGTGCTGGAAAAACTACAGAAAAAGTACCTTAAATGATAGAAGACTAAATCCTACAAGAAAAGGTACAGCATTTGATATCTTCCTGATTTAGAGGAGGGAAAAAGCAGGAGGAGGGATAAATCATGGAGGGATATAACATTGAATATTCAGGTTTTTCTCCATTTCTCACAGGGATGTCTTTGAGGGTGTAAGAAAAGCCTAGTTGGTATTTGCAACTGCACAATTGAAGCCCAGACATTTTTATATGCATCACATAAATGGGCAGGGCTTTGATTGCGTAGCCCCAGCTGCCATCTGTTTTGACTCCCAGTCCACCCCTATGGATGGCCCTGATATCTCATAATAATAGAATGCATAGTCATTCAGTGAAAGTATGTCAGACCATATAAAAAAAGGTAAAGGTTCCCCCCGCACATTTGTGCAGTCGTGTTCGACTCTAGGGGCCAGTGCACATCTCTGTTTCTTAGCCGAAGAGCCAGCGTTGTCCGAAGACTATTCCGCAGTCATGTGGCTGGCATGACGCGCACGGAACACTGTTACCATCCCACCAAAGTGGTACCTATTCATCTACTTGCATTTGCATGCTTTCGAATTGCTAGGTTGGCAAGAGTTGGAGCTAGTGCGGGAGCTCACTTTGTCACGCAGGGCTAGGAATTTGAACCTCCGAACGTGCGATCTTCTGATCAACAAGCCTGGCGTCTTACCCGCTTAGCCATTGCGCCCCCCTATCAGACCATATACTGATGGCTATATGGCTTTAAAAAAGAGGATCTATGGGGATAAGCATATTGACTTGATGCTACCTCTAGGATGAGAAGCAGCTTGCCTCCAAATGCCAGGGATCGGGGGAGATTCCTGGGGAAAGTTCACTGCCCAGGTCCTGTTGGGGGCTTTCTGGAGGCAGCTGGACAGCTGGACAGCTACTGTGGAGGGTTCAGGGTGAGGAAGGTTTCTGGAGTATTCCAGGGAGATGCAACCTGTTGAGTTTGGGGGGCATATGGAATTCCAGTACTTCATTAACTGTTTCTATACAGTCCTTTAAACTTCAGGGTATGAACTTAAAATATAAATACAGTAAGCACTGTGATACTGATATTTACAGAGATCTTCAAGCTGATTTTTTCATCTTTAACCCAAAGGGAAACAAGGTCCAAAGAAGATAACTTTAACAACGAAGCTAATCTTTGATTAATCTACCTGATCCATAGTTATACTGCCTGTGATTACAAAGAAGAAAAATAAGTTCTGGGAGAATGTGTGTTTAAAAACCTCACAAATAGATCTTTAAAACATTGTCTTGAGTTTTAATGACTAAGCATTCTTCTCCATATGAAGAGAAATACCAGAAAATAAAGCCAGAAGATATTGCTTTTGATGAGAAAATAAATCTAGATCTATTTACATATTGGCAAAACTAAAACCATCTGATCCAGAGGAATATATCAAAGATGGGAAGCGTAATAAATAGTGCCTCCCGAGCAATGTTTTGAAGATGCTGCCAGTATTGCCAAAGAAGTTAATAAGAAGTCAAAAATCATTCTGCCACTTTTTTCCCAAAGAGGATCCTACTTAATGCTCCATTTAATTTGCTCAAATGTCAAGACACATCAAAATGGGAAATTTATTGTATTAGTCACTGAAAGAGATATAGTTGGAGCATCATGATATCTAAAGATGATTAATAAAAATAGCTATTGATTTTACAAAGACAATAAATCTAGCTGATTACATTATACCACAGAGGGACACACACTTCCTTCACTTTGTATTCTGAAAATATCTCTATATTTTTTGTTAGGATATCAGCAAACCAGTCCTACAAGTAGAAAGACGCCATTGCCTCAGTATAAATCCTTTCATACTATTGCTTTCTACTCTGCTTTTTCCAGCAAAGCATTGAATTGACTTCACAATGCTTCCGGAGAATAAATCATTGAGGACTTTGAAGATGATGTCTTCAGAAAAGCTTTAAAGGTAAAGCTTAAGCTTCATTAACACCTGGACAATATTTTTATAATGTTTATATGGCATTCAGTCAGCTCTATTGTCTCAGATTAATCCTGAAGTACAGGTAAGAAGGACAACAATAAAAGCATTATAAATAATGAAAATTTAAAATGTTACACTTTTTATCCATTCAGAAGTAATCCTTTTCTCCACATGCAGGTGAATTTGCTCTATGTGAACCTGTCAGTATACTCCTTTGACCCATCGAAAGACTATGCTGTCTAAATTGTGAAAATCTGCAATAATATTCTGCCATACCTTACCAAATTATAGATGATGAATACATAGAAAAAAGAATTTGCTTTTAAACACTTCTCAAAAAGTGGAGAGAAACAGGTTTATATTTGTCCCAGCTGCTCAGAACTGGGAGAATTTGAAAAGAATATTTGTATCCCACCTTTCTGGATATAAATCCTTGGAGATAAAATTAATAATTATTAATAGAATCCCACTAAATGTTTTATAATACCAAGAGCAACAAAAAGATATCAGGATTTTTTTTACACGAGAGGAGGAAAAGGACAGTCCAGACGGTCCTGAAGTATTCTTTACCTATCTGTACTTTTGTTACCCATTGGAAAATACCAATATCATCATCATCATCATCATCATCATCATCATCATCATCATCATCATCATCAGTTTACCTAGCTATTTTCCCCCTACCTATTCAAATTAATCACAGTGTTCTCATTTTGTAAAAATCAGTGTGCATTTGAGAATTACATAAACATTAGTATCTATTTTGCGTAGAAAAAAAGTATATTAGGAGTTGTACAGGAAAATGATATTGTGAGATAGCCGCAGAAGTTTTGTTGAAAAATATATAAATTAATTACAGGGCCATATAAGTGTTTCAGACTTACATTTAATTTTTAAAATACACAAAAATATCCTACTGAATTGCACATTTTCCTAACTTAAAAACATAGTAGGATTTCTACTCTAAGCACATTCCGAGTATAGGAATTTATTTTCATCACCAAAACTGAATTGAATTTATTAAAAATTATAAGAGCTTTCTTATAAATTCTAATTTTTAAAAAAGTCATTTTGTTATTACAGTGAACTGTTAGAACTCAGAAAGATTAGCATTTGCTCAGATTTAGAAACCAGTTGGACAGGGTGAAAGAGGTGACAGGACAATGTTGTATGATATTATTCGGGAAAAGTTTGAGTCTTACTCCTGAGGAAATGGACAGTGGAAGGTTGTGGCGAAGGTGGTGAGGCAGCAGCTACAAAGGGCTTTGGAAGAAATGGATTATCCGGAACTTTTCAGTAAGGGCTCAGGCCCAGGCAGGAGACAGAAACTCCATTGGTCACTTTGCTGACAACTTATGGTGGGATTTTGATAGGGAGAGCAAACCTCTACTTATCCTTCTGGTTCTCTCAGTGGCTTTTGATATCATTGACCATGACATCCTTCTAGACCAGGGCTTTCTAAAGTTTTCTTGCGGCGACACACCAACGGTGGCGTGCGAGAAAACCTGGAAGTGCCGCCGCTGCGGCAGCACGCAAAAACCCAGAAGCACCACCGCCGCTGCGGCACTTTCGGATTTTCATGTGCCGCAGCGGTGGCGGTGTCCTTGTTTGCCGTGCGAAAACCTGGAAGCGCTAATGGCCTGCTTCCACCGCGCGCACGACTGCGCGCAGCGGTGGCACACCATCAGTGCTTCCAGTTTTTGACATGACACACCTGGGCCCCGCAGGCGACACACTTTTGTGTCGCGACACACAGTTTGGAAAGCTGTGTTCTAGACTATCTGCAAGGATTGGGGTATCAAAGGCAACATTTCAGTTCTTTCTTGAAAGACAGAGTGTACAATGCATGAGAAGTCAAGCCTTTAGCCAGTCCAACCCTCTCTCCCATTTGATTTAACAAATCAAATTTGAGGGTGGTGGGACAAATGATTTGATTGGTTAAGAAAGAGTATCATCAACATACTGATGCATAGTTGTAGAACCTTACCCCAGATCAAAGGAGAGATATCATAGAAGTCTTGATCCAATGTTTGGAGGTTGTAAATGGATCAGAAAAAACAGGCTGAGATCCAAAAAAGAAGGAGTGGCTTAATTAAGAAGCCAACTTATTCTGGGATAGTTCCAACATTAGTTCTAGATAGGGTTGTGTTTCTCACAAAGGAGCTTGTCTGTAATCTGGGTATTTTCTTGGATGCACAGCTCCGGCTGGAACAGCAGGTGGATGCTGCACCCAGGAGACCCCTTCTCCATCTCCAATTGGTCTGACAGTTATGATCATTTCTGGAATGGAAGGTAGTGGTAAGAACCAATACTTTATCACTCCTGAATGGGCTACTATAATGTACTCTACATGGGCCTACCCTTGAAGAACACCCCAAAACATCAGTTGGTACAGAATTAGCTGTGTGCTAACAGGAACATCCCTATAATGTCACATAACCCCAGTAACATGGCAACTGCACTGGCTGACAATTTGTTTCTGGTGCAGTTCAAGGTGCTAGTAATAACTTATGAAGTCCTACATAGCTTAGGACCAGGGTATCTGCAAAATTGTCTGCTCCAGATGGAGTCTGCCCACCCCAGGTATGCTGGTACAGAGAGTATATTAAGAGTCTCCGCCCCTCATAAGGAGAGTCAGTTTGGTGTAGTGGTTAAGGCACCAGGATAGAAACTGGGAGTCTGTGAGTTCTAGTCCTGCCTTACGCACAAAGCCAGCTGGGTGACTTTGGGCCAGTTATTCTCTCTCAGCCCTAGGAAGGAGGCAATGGCAAACCACTTCTGAAATCTTGTCAAGAAAACTGCAGGACTAGTCCAGGCAGTCGCCAGGAGGCAACATTGACTTGAAGGGAGGGAGGGAGGGAAGGAAGAAAAACCACAAAGTATGATGGGAGGGACCTCAGAAGCAAAGGCTGTGTGTCAGAAATCCCTTCTTGTGCAAGGGTCAGCATTGTTGTTATTAATATTTAGAAAGGCGGTAAAAACTTGATTGTTTAGGCAGGCATTCAAGGATGGAGGAATTGATGATGCATGTACTTTGGATGTATATGGGCACTGCTTATGGTTGTTTGTGATTATTATTCCCATTATTTTTTATGATAACTTTATTAAATTTTAAAACAGATAAAGTCTAACAGAAACTAATACAGAAAGAGAAAGAGAACAGAAGTGCAGAAAAAGAAGAAAACAGAAATAGAAAAAGGAATAACTCCTGACTCCTTTTGCAACAGATATAAGTAAAACTTACATTAAACTCTTACTCTAAGGTTACAACATAACATCAATTTTTTCTATTGTCAACTAATATTATTAATCATCAAATCCATATATAATAATTTCATTCTTTTCTGTTTCACACAAAAAGTCCAAAAGGGGCTTCCAATTCACCATAAAATTAGTCAATGTCTTTTCTCTAATCAAAGCTGTCAATTTCGCCATCTCCGCCAACTCCATCAACTTTACCATCCATTCTTCCATTGTAGGTAATATCGAGTCTTTCCACCTTTGAGCATATAAAAGTCTCTTTATTCCCATTATAAAATGGAATTATATTGATATTTATATAGTTGGTTGTTATTTATAGCTTTTGTAAACCTCTTAAATTCCTGACTGGAGCAGAATAAAAGCACGTGCAGAAACAAAACAAAACAAATATTACAACTGTCCAGGGTTATAACAGTAGATCTCAATCTGTTTTCTGGCACTATTTTACAGATCTCCCATTCCACTTTGTTCCAGTTCTCTTTTTCTTTTCTCCTACGGAAAGTTTGATTAAATTATTAAATGAACAACTTCTCATCACAGATTTTCCCCCATTTTTCAGCGCCTTAAACTAAAGATCTGTTCCAGTCTGCAACAATTTCCTGGATTGCCAAAAGTATTTCAGACCAATCATTCTGTAGGTAAGAAAGTTTTGTATCTTACCATTAACTCTGTTAATACTAGATCTCTGCCCATTCTTTCTCAGCCAGTCCCTAATTCAAAATATTTCACTGTTACCTGGTTAATATACAGTAGTGTGCAATTACTGAAGCTTCTCACATGGAACAGTCATTTTCTTTCTCTCGCATATCCAAATCCAGATACATCAGAGTCTCTACAATGAGTAGATGAAGGTGATGCTAAAATCTTGTCAAGCAAACAATGAATCCCAGGTGTTTATAGCTTAAACTTTTACCTTATTTCTAATCAAAGTACCTCTTTCATTCATAAAACATACATTTGTTTTATTTTGTTCTTTCCATAATAAATTTCAGAACCTGATTATATCACCATTTGTACATCTTAAATGTCAGCATATCTATAAGCCTACATTCCAAGACAGAAGATTGCCAAGTTCTTCCACTTTTCCTACTTCAGTGCAACATCCAAAGCAGTTCTTGATTTTCTTTGTGTTTCATATTCTTTGCTATCTCACTGCTGGAGTTTGTTTGTTTGTTGTTTGTTTCAAGAAGAGATTATACTTTCCCCAAAAAGAAATAGCTGAATGATTGGTCATTGAGAGGAAAACTTGTGTAATGCCAAATCAGTGGTTCAAATTTATTGTTACTTTTTTATACACCATCACTTCAGCATATCAAGCCAGTAAACATTCATCCTTCTCAGGAATGCTGGGAGCTGTAGTTCCATGGCAGAAGTTAGTATATTTTAAATTTGATTATCTCATAAGACCACCGTTCTTGGTGGAAGTCCAGATGTATGATAGGTATAAGAGTAGAGAATGGATTTTGTTGCCTAGCACCTTGTCCAAAACAATGTCTTGATGTGGTTGCTGATGATGAGTTGGGTGCTGTAAAGACACAGCCTACATTCTGATGGGACTTGTCAGATTTGTATTTTAAGTAAATGAAAGTTGGTGCAGTAAAGAGGAGATTCTCACTCTATTTTATATCTCTCATTACAAATAGAAAACACAGAAATAGAATGTAGCTTCAATTAAGATTCTAGATGATTACGGCTTAGACTTTTTTAAATGAAAAGGATATATATATATATATTTAAACTTTGAATAGTGAATAAATGTAAGGAGATTGACATCTGCATGTGGCTGCACAACAAGGAGAAAGGAAAGCTAAATTCATTGAAAGAATTATCCACTTCACGTACAAATATGCACCACATCCTTTAAGGTAAGTAGGCCCAGAAGAAATAATGTATCAGTTTTAAAAAATATTTCTGGAATGATCAACATTCTATCCAGAAGTTATCTAAGATAAACTTAAAGCTCCAGACAGCTTAAAATCATGGCTACATTTAGCATATGATTTACCTTTGCATATATCACACTGAAGTGACTCTGTACAAAACAACGGGGCTATCAGGACTGAGTTACAATTAGGATGGTCAATATGCAATAACAAAGAAGAAAAATAAAAAGATTGATTTAGAAAAACCTTTCGGTGCCATGAGGTTCCACCTATTTTGCATCATTGCACGTGTGCGTGTGTGCATGCACACACACATACACACACTGTGGTCCTTGCCTCTGCAGCCCCTCTCTATTAGTATAAGAATGAACAACTGATGCTTCCATAGTTGAAAATTCAGTAGCTTTATCCTGGAATTTATGACCTTGTAAACAAGTCAGACTGGGAGCCAAAATGGAAGTAAACATGGGCCATTCTCTCATAAAGCTGATAATGTTTGCTGAATCTTTATTACTTTGAGTAGGTGCTGAAACATGGAAGCTTTGGAGGTTGGTACCTAGGGAGACCTACTTCAGTGGTCAATGGAGACATTAGTGAACATGCTTCTTTATAAGGCTTCTGCAGTGGTCATGATTTGGTGGATGGGGATGATGTATCCAACAAAGGCATCCTGTTTCACTCAATGGCACAATAAATAGTCCCATCATTTATGTATGTATGTATGTATGTATGTATGTACGTACTGTATGTATGTATGTATTTAATTAATTAATTAATTAATTAATTAATTAATTAATTTTATGTATGTATTTAATTTTTATCCCGCTTTTATTATTTTTATAAATAACTCAAGGCAGTGAACATACCTAATACTCCTTCCTCCTCCTATTTTCCCCACAACAACCACCATGTGAGGTGAGTTGGGCTGAGAGAGGGGGACTGGCCCAAGGTCACCCAGCTGGCTTTCATGCCGAAGGCGGGACTAGAACTCTCAGTCTCCTGGTTTCTAGCACAGCACCTTAACCACTAGACCAAACTGGGTGTTTTCTAAGGAATAGCAGAAAACTATCTCCAGCCTTTTGTCCTTTTCTTATACTTCCAGGGCACCCTCAGTGTCAAATGGATCACTACCCAAAGTTTGTCTTAGCTTCTGAATGTGCTTATTTGCCTGCCTCCAATCCTCCCTCTGGTACTAGAGTGCACCTGTATTTAACTCATGCCCCTTGGCAGAGCCAAACGTTTCGATTCATCAGAGTTACGTTCATGAACCCCATCATCATGCCAAGAGGAGCCATTCATGCCATTAGGTTGGTAAGCAGCCTTTCTTAACCTGGCCCCCACTGGCAAAGGGCAGCAAATACTTGTCCCCATGCCATAGTGGCTGAGAATGCTGGGAGTCGCAGTCCCACACATTTCAAGGGCACCAGCTTGGGGAAGGCAAGTCTGAAAGTAAGCTGTCCTGTTTGACTAACTTGAAAAGTAAAAGTGTTAATTATTCAGTGGCTGTATCTTAATGTTGCTGTTGAGGCAGGTACCATATTTATCTTAAAGTACCCCAGAGCAAAAGAACCTGGGAAGACGACAGGTACCTCTGGAACCATATTTATCATGTAAATAGCTCAGAAAAAGGATACTGCCAGTTACATCTTTTAAATACAAAAATGCATGCATTTCACTATTTTGTAAATGCCAGGGAGATGCAGCATCCGTTAGAGTTAACAGTGCGGCACTTTTGTGTTCAGTAGCATGAATCATTAATCATGAGACAGGCCATATTCTTGTACTGCTTCTGCTTTCATTACTTGGCCTAATTAAACAGTTCTCTGAACTGGAATCTCAGATTCCTCTGTTACAGATTATCATTAATTATGGTGAAAGTGCTCAGAGATGTTGGACTCAATTATATTCTGCTCAACCTTGGCACTGGGTGATTCATTGCACAGCCTGCTTTGCAGATGTACTCTTTTCTTATCTTGCACTCCCACTTTTGTAAATTGGGCTCCGCCAGCCAACAAACTAAGAGTTATGTGCTGCGTTTTCATTAAAAACATGTTGGAGAAGCACAGACCAATTAAGGATTCTGTATTTTATATGAAGTGATGAAGTGAACACTGGATTCTGGGAGCATTTGCTCAGCAAAGAAAAAAGCTCCAAAATGCAATAGAAAGACATACATATTCTCCCTTTCTCTCTCTTCCTTTCTTGTGATTTAAGTTTTAGAAGTTTGACTGGTCACCTCTTAGATATATATACATTCTAAACAGAACTTCTTGTAGCAGGCTTTAATCTTTCTGACATACACATAAACACATACTGATTTTATTGTAAATTTAAGAATAGTGGCATACACCAGATTTCCAAAAGCTCACATCCAAACTTCATTCATGGGAAATGACCAGGGCAGAAAAACAGGCATGTGTGTTAATAAGTACAGTTAATAGTGCAAATCCATACATGTCTACTCACAAATATCTTATTTAGTTCAATATTTCTGACACCTACGAATATGGCACTGCTTCCTTAACCAGTAACAGTACCTGGTTAATCTTGGTAGAAAATGACGGTAGGCAGTTTCCAGTTTAGTTTGCACCCAGCACACTTCCAGCCAATCCCTAGATCCAGATCAGAGCAAACACACATGCCACTCTGTTCAGCTAGCAAAAAATCTAGCTTGATGTCTATTTATTAACCATTGGCAAACATTGAAAACAGGTAACTGGCAAAAAAGGACCCAAGGCAGGCAAGAGCAGGGAGAGAGAGACAGGAACAACGGGTAACAATTTGCATTATCTAGATATGCCTATCAAAAGACCCAGAACTTTCCAGAGCCCCTGAAAAGAATGTTGCAGGTAATTAGCATAGACAGTCCCAAAGGGAGGGGCCTTTGGTTATTCCAGCCTTAATCCTTTTTTTGTACAAAACAGCAGAACAGAGATGGAAAGTAGGACGCCAGGTGATCTTTCCTCTATTCTGCACCATTAAAGAAACAATTTGGTGGATGGGGATGATGTATCCAACAAATCTGAGCATACGATGCAGACCTAGCCACTCACACAGAGTCTTTCAGGAAAACAAAACAAAACTCTTCCCAACTCTATTCAATGCCAAGACCGTCTGGCTTTCTTTTAAAGAGCCAGTGCCCAACAGATTTCATATACAATAATTAGGGAAAATGGCATTAAAGCTATTAAAGGCCCAATGTTTTTCAAATGTTCTACTTGCCAGGAAGAGCTTCCTCATACTCTTGCATTATGCAAGAGATTTAGGGGCACACTTTTCTCCAAGTGTCCTTCCAGAACCTGTGTTACAATTCTGCATTGCCCACATCAAATTTTCCTTCCCATTAAATTTTTGAATGACTTGAAGGTTTGTCATCTCTGAGGATTTGCTTCCAGGTCCAATTCAAGGTGTTGGTTATCACTTTTAAAGCCCTACATGGCATGGGGCCAGGGTACCTGAGGGACCGTCTCATCCCGACTACATCTGCCCGCCCCACCCGGTCATGCAGAGAGGGCATGCTTCGGACCCCATCAATAAAAGAATTTCATCTAGCGGGGTCCAGGAGGCGTGCCTTCTCTGCGATAGCACCCGCCCTGTGGGATATCTTGCCCCCGGAGGTGAGGCGGGCGCCCTCGCTCCTAGCCTTCCGGAAGTCTTTAAAAACCTGGTTCTGCTGCAATTTTCTTTCTTTATTATTATATTGTATTTTAAAGTGTATAGGTTTTTAATTTTAATATTATTGTTGTAAACCGCCCAGAGTCTACTGCTGTAGAGATGGGCGGTGATAAATCTGAATAATAAATAAAAATAAATTTCTTGAATGACTGTAAAATCCCTACAGTCTTGGCCCATACAAAGAACAGAATGTTCACCCTTTTCCAGATTGAAGCCAGAGCATCAAATACTTTGCTTCTGTACTTAGAAGGCTCCATAGTTGCTGGGCTGTGTAGGAATGGTTCCGCCATTTCCTTCTTAGCAATCTCTCTCTCTCTCTCTCTAGAACATTTTAAAAGAAATATATACAAGAAGGAAGAAACAGAAAAAATATAAAAAGAGAATCAGTTGAATAACAAGGAGTTTACAAGTAGGATGAAGTTCTGGTTTTTCCATATTCATAAGTGATTAAAGATACCTGAACATCTTTGATCCCCAAAATCATGATTAAACTCCACGCAGAATACAAATATCAGGAATAACAAGTAATACAGTATAGATCATACAGTAAAATTATGAAATTTTAAATTGCAATGAACTCTTTTTTAAAAATGTAAGAAAATAAAAGAGGCACAAAAAGGTTGCTATTTATATAGAAAAGAGAAACAGAGAAAAAAGAAAGAAAAATAAGAAAAAATATTTTAAAAATATAAAAGAGTAAAAATCATTAAAACATTATTAAAAGCAACTTACTTATGAATTATTCTTCCCTCTCATTATACCCAGCTGTTGATTGCAACCAATATATTAGGAAATTCTTCTGATTTCTACTTGAATCATTTCATCAACTCATTTTTTCTTCTGTTGTAGAAACCATACTATAAATGTCTAAGTTTGTCTTGTTATGTAATATAGGATATATAACGGAGCCATACTGCTTGGAGTTAATTAAGCTTCCCTTGTGAATATATGCCATTAATTTCACCATCGCTATGTATTCTCCAAGTTTGGGTTTCCAGTCTGATGTCATTGGCAAAGTATCTCTTTTCCTATTGTTATATCATTATTGTTGTTCCATTATTATTTCTTTAAAATTTTGCATCCAAGTATCATACAAACTTTAGTTAGTTCTATGGCTGTTGTGGGTCTTCCGGGCTGTGTGGCCGTGTTCTGGAAGTTGTAGGAACCACAACTTTCAGAACACGGCCACACAGCCCGGAAGACCCACAACAGCCATTGAACTCCGGCCGTGAAAGCCTTCGACAATACATTTAGTTAGTTCTGTCTTCATATTTTATTAACAGTTTTTTTTTAATCCATTCAATCGTGTCCAATTCTCGGAGACTGACTGGAGAAATCCCTGCAGTTTTCTTGGCAAGGTTTTTCAGAAGTGGCTTGCCATTGCCTCCTTCCGAGGGCTGAGAAAGAGGGACTGGCCCAAGGTCACCCAGCTGGCTTTGTGCCTAAGCGGGACTAGAACTCTCGGTCTCCCAGTTTCTAGCCTGATGTTTTAACCACTACAAAAAACTGGCTCTCTAACAGTTATTAACAGTTTATATATGCATCCTAATAGATGGTCTTGATTCTGTATGAGCATTTCAAATTCTGTCATATTTTTTAAAATCCCTCCTTTTCCAAGATTACTTTTTATACTTCTGGCAATTTGTAAATACATTAGACATGAAAGATTTTTATCCCCGTTTGATAATTCTTGCTGTGATTTTAATCTGTTTCTGGAATCTGAATGTACCATGTCTGCATATGTAATTATACTTTTCTTGCTGTGACTGTCCACAAAATAGAATGTGTTTGAAGGTGAGGCTAATGGTGAAATTACTGGACTTATTAGTTTTAAAATGTTCCATATTTCTCTTCCTCCTCCTCCTCCTCCTCCTCCTCCTCCTCCTCCTCTTCCTCCTCCTCCTCCTCCTCTGATTTAGGCACTGCCCAACTCCAAATGACTCTAGATGGCTCAAAATATAATAAATATATAAAATACAACAATTCAAACACCAACAAAACAAATATATAATGCATGATGTTTCAGTTGTTGTCTACTTTTGTTTCCTCATACTATAACTACCTGTAAAGTTCACTGGCTAGACCAGCTCCTTCTAGTAATATTTGGTGATTTTATCTCTTCTGGTATTCATGACAAGCAACTTACACAGCAATTTAATTTAAAATTTGGAAAAGTAAGTCCTCTATCTTTTGAATCTTGTAAAATTTTAAATTTTACTCTGGATTTTTTCCCCACTCCATATAAATCTGTTGGCTATTCTTTGCTAGTCATTCAAAGTTTTATCTGGGATTGAAATTGGTGCCATTTGAAATAACCTCCCTAGCAAACTCAAATGCATTCACATTATGCCTCTATATTCCCAGGTACATTTACATCTTCATGTGACTGGAATATGAAACACCATTCAGCACCACATGTGGCCAAAAATTACATACCTCAAGTTCAGTGCTCTGTGTAAGCACAGGACACCAAAGACAAGTCTGTAATAGTTTTATGGGTGACTGGCATCATTGGCTGATTAAGCATGCCTGTGACCTTGCATTACTGCTCAGTTGCCTTGGCCAACCTGAATATGTTGCAGTTCTTGTACACTCATTGGAGATAGTTCTAGAAGTTTCAGCAAAGCAAGCAACAGAAAAGCCTATCTTTCACTCTAGTGTCTTTGATCAGCAGAAAAGATGCAGCAGGCCGTCCCCATCAACATGTATGAATTGAGAACATAGCCTGCATCTTGCAGATGAAGTTCAATATTATCAGCAAGTTGTCCGTGAAGTTGCTTGGCATTATGCAACTTGATTGCCATGGAATCCTATCTTAATTCATATTATCTGAATAAGTTATGTTGGTTCAGCTTTACTGTTATTAGGATTAACCTCTCAAGTTGGCATTCTTCTAGAGAGCACTTTTTCTCTCATCTTTATATCAGTCCTAAAGAACAATGCGAGAGTCAGTTTGGTGTAAGCAGTTAAAGCAGGTTAAAAAGGTAAAGGTTCCCCCACACAGTCATGTCCGACTCTAGGGGCCGGTGCTCATCTCCATTTGTTAGCCAAAGATCCAGTGTTGTCCGAAGACGCTTCCGCGGTCATGTGGCCAGCATGATGCATGCAGAACGCTGTTACCATCCCACCAAAGTGGTACCTATTTATCTACTTGCATTTGCATGCTTTCGAATTGCTAGGTTGGCAAGAGCTGGGGTTAGTGCGGGAGCTCACTCTGTCACGCAGGGCTAGGGATTCGAACCTCCGAACTTGCGACCTTCCGATTGACAAGCCTGGCATCTTAACTGCTGCATCAGCCTAGAAATCAGGAGACCATGAATTCTAGTCCCATGTTAAGCACAAAGCCAGCTGGGTGACATTGAGCCAATCACACTCTCTCTCTGCCCTAAGAAGAAGGCAATGGCAAACCACCTCTGTAAACCTTGCCAAGAAAACTGCAGGGACTTGTCCAGGCAGTCACAAGGAGTCAACCATGACTCGAAGGCACAACAACAAATAGAACAATGCATGATTGCATGCATATTCTGGGACTCAAGCAATTGCTATATACTTCAGCCATTTAAACAGCATTACACTTTATACATTCCCATGATATCACATTATATTATGTAGCAGTATGCCTAGCAAGTTTAATGGAGTAGTAAAATTACAACATCTTTCTTTTTTATTTATTTATGTATACATATATCAAGGTGGTTTATAATATGACTCTACATTTAAAACAGAAGCAGTGGTAGCACAGCATCCTTGACATATGTGAGGAACAATTACAGCTTAAATTCCTAAATTGTGGCCTTTGGGCCACTGGTGGTTTGTGAGCTTCATATAGCAAAGTCATAGAAATAATACGGAATAATTGAGAATATTTATAAGTCCCTGTGCCTGATTTAATTTCTTCCTGACAATGGAGACTGAGGCTGTTTTCACTGGTACAGTATCTGGGAGGGAGGAGGTCAAAAAAGGCAGTGGCATGATCAAAGTTCCATGCCTTATGTACATGTGTTGATGTTGCGCACATGTACAAAGGATTGGGGCTTTGATTGTGCTGCCATTACTTGCATCTTGCCCTTTTTTTAACCTCTCCTGCCCCCCCCCCCCCCGCAATACCAGTGACAGGAGGGAGTGCATAGTTTTCCTCTAACAAATTATCTATTATAAAAATAAACATTAAGTTTTAGGGCTTGTGATTTTATAACATTGCATTGGTTTATGTGATGATGAAGCCAGGGCGGCAGGGAAGGTATTAATATATGATTTATATATGCTTTGATTTGTAGAACTTACACAATAAGTAGTACATGATCTGCCCAACACCCCTACTGATTTTTAAACTCTCCATGGGAAAAGAACAGTTTGAGAACAGCTGATTTAAGCTATATCATATTAAATGTAAGAGCTGGAGTTTCTGGGCCCTTAAGTATTGACATTGCAAAGCATTGATGATTGTGTATTTTAGATCTTTTAGATGTGAGTTTGTGGTGTTCCTTATAACCACTGGATTTTGAAAAGGTAAAAAGGTTGAAAATATCTTATACCAGGAGAGAGAAGCAAAAGCAAACAAAATTCCAGTGCTGTCCTAACACATTTTTGTTCTGATGTAGATCCTTTGGAGATTTAGTTTAGTACACTTACAATCAATGATACTACTACTACTACTACTACTAATACTAATACTAATACTGGTGATAGTGAGTCTCCTTGAAGAGAGGAATCTTTCAAGGAGACTCACTATCACCACTACTGTTTGTCATTGCACTGATTCCTCTGTCAACAATACTGAACTAGTCAGGCCATGGCTATCAAACATCAAAAACATCTGCCAGGCTATCCCACCTCCTTTACATGGACGATCTGAAGCTGTATGGAAAAACACCATTTGAACTGGAATCGCTGCTCAACACTGTCTATATATACAGCCAAGATATTCCAGTGGAGTTTGGACTGGACAAATGTGCCACCCTTACCATCAACAGGGGAAAAATAGTGAAAACTGAAGGAATCAAGATGCCCTATGGGAATAATATCAAGAGAGGGGATGAAGAAGATCACTACAGATACAGTACCTGGGCATCCTTCAGGCTGACAACATCAAGCGCACTGAAGTCAAGAGTCATTACTGCTCAATTGCCTTGGCCAACCTGAATATGTTGCAGTTCTTGTACACTCATTGGAGATAGTTCTAGAAGTATGAATTGAGAACATAGCCTGCATCTTGCAGATGAAGTTCAATATTATCAGCAAGTTGTCCGTGAAGTTGCTTGGCATTAGTTCTCAGTAAATACTGAGTTCTCACTCGAGGCACAAATGACCAGACTCAAATTATTTTACTTTAGACACATTATGCGAAGATCCAGCTCTCTGGAAAAGTCTGTCTGGAAAAGGTAGAAAGGAAAGAGAAGAAGAAAACAACCAGCAGCACGGTGGATGGACTCAGTCACAGTGGCGATGAGTGCACCATTGGGAGACTTGAAAAAACATGTTAGGGATAGATAGGGATAGAGAAAATCTATCTATGTGGTTGCTAGGAGTTGAAAACGACTTGATGGCACATCATCAATCTATCTATCTATCTATCTATCTATCTATCTATCTATCTATCTATCTAGATGTTACATTCAATATCTGAGGCAGTATGACACTTGGTATCGGTTACTGGGTTAATCACAAAGGCAGTTTCTAAGTTTTGCGGTCCTCAACCCTGTGGATATAAGATGTTTTATCAGATCAGAAAATGAATAGGCAGCCTATGTAATAATAAACGTACTAATTATATATGCTGTTTCTTCCCAACTATCAGGAGAGTACCTGGAACATATCACATTAACTGCAGTTTGTCGACAGAAGCACCTGCAAAATTCAAAGTATTTGTCAGAATGATGAAACAGGCACTGTAATGTTGTGATGCAAAGTCTGCCTCTTACGTATGTGTGTGCAATGTCACAACACATATACCAAAGAGATGGAACTTGTGTCACAATGCTCGTTTCATTAGTGTCCTCCCCTTGCCACTCTGCCCCCAGTAGACACCAATGTTTGCAGACTAGCTTCAGTGGCAGCTGCATATACAATGTTGATCTTAAAATTTATTAGCTAATAAAACCAATATTAATGGTCAAGTCCATCCTAAATTGTACTAGAATATGAAAGATGGGTTCTCTCATTCTCCAGAAACAAACACATTGGACCTATCTAACAGATAAAAGATTGCCATCTATTTTGCTAAAAATAATTCTGGCTATGTACTTTTTTAACAGATCATATATTAATTGATTGAAAAGATGTTCCAGGAGAAAGATGCAGAAATCTGTACTTTGAAGGAAAAAAAATGGCATGTGCATATGGAGAACTTGACAGAGAATCAAATAGAGAAATGATAAAAAAGAAAATATAAAATCATATCTGAGGAATATGAGGCAGGGGGAGTGGGAGAAAGCATTTATGGTTCATTGGTGGTTGTGAAGGATCAGATTACCAGGCATGAGAATAAAAAACTCAAAAGCCCTTGGCTTAATTTTGAAAAGTCTTCTGGTAAATTTAGATGTCTGGTCACTATCTACTGGACAGAAAGTGGGGGGGGGGGGCGATGACTGTGGGCCTCAGACCACTTACAGATTACTCCTGGAGAAAAACAGAATTTGCTTCCCCCACCTGATGAGTGAGGGAGTGACTATAAATGGTCCTCTCCCCCTTCAGAAAGTAATAATCAGCATTACAGTTGAACATTAATATTTTTATATATTCTAATTATAGGGGATAGGGGATGGTAGGCTCTTAAGCTCAGAGGCCCATCTCTCAGGGGCTCAGCACAGATCCTCTCCTGCTCATCATCCAGGACCCTCAAGACACACTACAACTATATTTGGCTTCCCCATTAGAGTTTCCAGTTGTCTAGAGAATGGACCGGCTTTAAGTGCACAGCCAGGAAAGCACTGCATTTGACTGTCAGGCATGCAAAACTGACCATCTGCAAGGCCTTCGACCCCCATTCACCCTCCACCCCCACTCCTCAAACACCACAGGAACTTCCCTGTCTTTCCCGTCAAGTATGCTGATCATGCTGATATGGTTTGAAAGAAGGATGCACAGATTCTGCCTTCCCTATCAGTCCCATTACTGTACCATAAACTTTGTTCCTGGACATGAGATTCCTGCAAAACATCACTATCCCAAATCTTCACTGATGACAACTTGCAAAAGAGCTTCATTTACTCCTCATCATCTCCCAACAGTGCTCCTGAATTCACCACACTATTCACCCATTTCATCAAGAAAATGCTTTTCTTTCGGTAAGATTCTGCTGCCAGCCAGCTTTTCTCTTCCTCAAGCAGACCTTTACATCTTGACCCATCTCCACCCTCCAGTTCCCACCTGCCTCTTTAATATCCCGACTGAACCTTCCAATTTCATCTTGGGAGCCATGCTTTTATGCTCTGCTCCAGAGTTTGAGGGCAGCTTCTTTCCTCCCAGTACATTTCCCCCCAGAAAATTGGCTGAACAAAACCAATGTTTTTAATTAGGAGCTTTTAACCATCAAAGAAGCTTTTCAACATTGGGGCCATTTCCTTGAAGGGGCAGAACATCCTCTCAGAGTCTGAAATGGCCAAAAGAACCTGGAACACTTGAGGATTTCTCACAGCCTCACACAACACCAGGACTGTGGTTCTCATTTTGTCTTTCACATCTGCAGCTTGCAGAATAACCAGGTGGAGGATTTACCATGTAAGTTGGAGTAATTCTTTGGCTACAAGCCCTCTCCCACTTCCATCCTCTGCCCAGAAAACTTTGCTGCTCCTCCTTGTAATGTATTTATTTAATTTAGAAATGCATATGGCCGTCCATCTTAAATACGTAACTCTGGGCAGCTAACAACAGTTTATAAGAAACAATATAAAAAAACCCATAATGAGATAGATAGATGATAGAGATATGAAAAGTAATTCAGAATGAAAGGAAGCTGAAACACCATATAACAAACTCACAAGACATGTGAGTATAAACATGTACAGTATATTGGGCTCTTCTAACATCCAGACCTTAATGCCCGAGGAAATCTCTTTTTGTAAGATTCTGGAAGCCCGAAAGGAGACTGGTTTTCTACCAGATTTCTCCCATCTACAAACCATTTAATAATCTGGATGCCAACCTTATTGGACCCTTTCCATACTTGCACAGATAACGTTTCACCTGTCACTTCCACCTATGCTGAATATATAGTGTACTTTCTTGGATTTGCCCCGCTGGCTTCTTGTGCACTTCTGCCCCATCACTCTGCCTCATCTCAGTAGGGGGAAGAAAGAATTCAAGATGGAGTATATTTTGCACTCCAGATAGAGAGTCTGGATTATCTGATTCTTTGGAAGATCTACCCTGACATGGAAACAGCAGCATTACATTCCTGGTTCATGCCTCCTTTGATAGCCCTCAGCCTGGCTTCACACAGAGGGGGGGGGGCAGAAAACACCCATGTGAAGCTGAGGGGGGAGAGTACTAGATGAGAACTGCTGATGAAGACACTGAAGATACAGAAATCTCCCCACTTTCTGCAGCTTGTTGCCAGGAAAGGAGGGGGGTAGAAACTCCATAAAGGAAAGAAGCCTCTCCAACCTCCACTAAAGAAGAAATGGACATTCCCATCCTCCTAGGATATCTGAGGAGAAGGAAGGAGGAGTAGAGACATCCAAAAGGGGACAACGTTCAGGGCCACAACTGGGGAGGGCAAGTGGGGCATGTGCCCCGGGTGCCGCGCTGGGCCCCCCCACAATGAAGCCCGGGGGGGGCGCCAAAATGACAAAACAACCCATGGGGGGGTGCGGAATCCATGTTTGCCCCGGGGGGCCACAGACCCTAGTTCCTTCCCTGACAGTGTTAACTCCAGTTGGCAAACAGATGGAAACAGAGAGAGGAATAGAAGCCCTTCCAATTTTCCCATGGCTAGGGGAAGGTGCTGCTGGCATCTCAGGATCTAAGGAGGGGGAGGAGAAAATAGAGATGGAGGTGGTCTGAAAGTTGAAGCTGGCATGGCTGGAAGCAAAGAGCCTGAGGCCAGACTGCTCTCCAACCAGAGTGCATTCAAGGCTGAGAAATGAGCAGCAAGGAGTCTGTTGCTATTTAAGAGCAGGGGAAAGAAAGATCTGCAAGATGTAAACCCTGGGGCTCTTAGAGGACCTGGTTGCTGGGTTCTGAATAGCTGATTTTCATCATTATGGCCCTGTGAATGTGCACTTATCTATCCAAGCCTTGTCTTCGATTCATCACTAAAAGCTCCTCAGTGCTGGTTTCAGTTCCTACACAGATAAATTTATGGTGGAGCCCTGTGAGCCCTCTGACTTCCAGCTCCCATCTTAGAATTTCCATCTCAGGCAGCAGAAATACCGTAATACCAGACTGACATCTACCCGCAAATGCTGGCAACTTTCCTTGAACTAAAAGAATAAAATAAAACCAAAGGGCAGTGCTACTTAACTGGGAGCTTCTTTCCATCAAGGAAAATGGCTAGAAGAAGCAGAAAGTGACTGGACTGGATGGGAGGTTGTGAATGCTCTGTTGGGGTGTGATTAATGATATATGTTAATGGAATGTTTCTTGCAGTGTGTGTAACCTAGATAGACCACAGGTCTCCCAAGTGTCATTTATACACCTGTAAGATGGCACTTGAGATGTGTTATTCTCTCTTTCTCTCACAAGTTGGTATGGATGCATCTTCTACAGAAATGGTACTGAATGTTTCTTCTTTGGACTTGGCTGTCTAATCCTCAGGGACTCTATCGGATGTTGTCGCCTGTGACACCCAAGCCACATGTCTCGTCTTTGCAACTTCTGCAATGGGTAGCGTGCATCCATTAGCACATAGGAATGTTACCACTTCACTGATGCACATCACCCTGTCTAAAAAGCAATGGGGTTCTCTGTGTGCACTGAATATTAATGCAGTTAATGTAGAGCGTCTTAAATCCAGTGCAAAGCAGGGGGGGGGTTGCCTCATATATTCTGAGTATTAATATTATTATTTCGACAGTTTTCTTAAATGTGTATGTGTTTGTGTCTATGCATGAACCTTCACCAAAAGAAGAAAGAAAAGAAATAAAAAAAAAACCTACCTGTAATTTTGTGGGGGTGCTTGTGTGTCAGATGCAGAGCAGAATGAGAGCACTACTCCCCAAAGTTTGAAATATAAGCCTTTTGGCTTAACAGTTTGCCAGCTTTCATATCCTGCAGTAGTTGCCGATTTTAATATATATGAAAATCAGTAGTCTTGTATCTGTGCATATGTGCCTTTTGTAATATAATTTTGACAGATGGCAAGCTGGATAAATCTAGCTCATCACTATATAAAATCTTGGCTTGACTCACACTTTACCAAAACTTGTTTAAAAGGGTCTTCTCTCTCTCTCTCTCTCTCTCTCTCTTCTCTCTCTCTTCTCTCTCTCTTCTCTCTCTCTCTCTCTCTCTCTCTCTCTCTCTCTCTCTCTCTCTCTCTCTCTCTCTTTCTTTCTTTCTTTCTTTCTTTCTTTCTTTCTTTCTTTCTTTCTTTCTTTCTTTCTTTCTTTCTTTGGAAGGCTGCTTTTACAGAGGGAGAGGGCTACATTCTTGTTTTATTTTTCAGCTCAATATATTTTTGTCCCTGATGCATTTTGTACCTAGGTTGAGCTTTAGCAAAAAGAGAAAGGGAGAGAGGGGTCTCCCTCTGCATGAAACCACAGACTATGCTATTCTACATCTCCCTTATTAAAAATAAATACATTACCGGAGCCTGTTTGCTCCATCTAAAATTCTGAGAACAATATCTGGCTGGGAGGGGAGGGGGAGGGACAGGAAGCAGTTTCGTCTCTTTCCCGCTCCAGACAGACTGCTCATTGAAAATGTAATACACTGCTGCCATGTCACAGGTCAGCTGGCAAATGGCAATCTGAATTTTAAAAGGAATATGAATAAAATTCTGTTTTATTTTGAAAATGAACTTTGTGCCCTCCATCATGAATCCAATATATGTCTTAATCTTCTATGCTCTTGAAGCCTGCGGCACCTGGCTGAGTCCTTTGACTCCTGAACCTAATAAGGAAATAGGTTGTTTTCTCATCCTAGTCTCATTTTTAGAAGGGCTGAAACAAACAGTCCCTATTTCAAATGTAATTGACAAAGCATAAAAACATGTGTGTTATATAATTTTGGGGTTCACAATGGAGCTCAGGGCCGGGGTATTTTATTTTAAAATTTGATTAAGATGTTATACTCTGGAAATAACACTGTCAGGATTCAGAATCCAAATTTACCAACTGTTCAGTCTCATGTTTACCTTGGAACCGTACAAGCCAAGCTGATAAGAAGATGAAACAGATAATAGTACACTCCATTTGGGACCAGTTTCATTTAACCTGAATATTATTCGCAGCAGGATATTGACAGCTTTGTCATTGTGGAGATGAAACAGAGTATTCAGTAGGTTCTATATTATTGGTAAATTATAAATACCACATGCTCCAATTTTGTGTGTGTGTGTGTGTGTGTGTCTGTGTGTGTGTGTGTGTGTGTGTGTGTATGTATGTATGTATGTGTGTGTGTATATATATATCAGTTTGGTGGACAATCAGGCTGGTATGTTTAGGCAATTCCTCAGTTTAATGAGATATTTTAGGTTTTATTTTAACAGCTGATTGCTGTTTGGGCAAAAGCTTATATTCTTCCTAAACTACTATTTGCCATAAGTAGTCTCATTGTCATGGTATAAATAGCAATGAGGGATGCCAGTACTTCTACTGTTTCTACTTCTCATCTTGAGGAAAAATATCATTACTTATATAGTAAATGTGATGGCATTCATTTGACCTGAGCTAATAATGAGCATTTATTTGCTTAATTTTGATTTAGTAATTTTATTTTTTAATTTTGCAATCAGTTGAGTAAGTATTTACCAAGGCACAATCCAGCCCTAGTTAAGCCTTTGAAGCTGCATTGATTTCCTGCCCTATTTAGGCACTTCCCAGAGGCATCTCATTGCCCAGCATGGGGAACAGATGGCTGGGTTCAATGGATTTTTGATCTGATCTAGTAGAGAAATTCTCTTCTCTCTCTCTCTCTCTCTTTAACTTTCAGATAGCAAGAATTTAGCAAAAATGCAACATTCCCTTTGGAATCTATGAGAAATAAAACGTGCACAGCCTTGGCTCCGGTTATGGACATGGGAACAACTGGTTTGACACTTACACGTTGCTGTTTGGAGGTTTGTGAAGTTTATTATTTCCTTGAGGAACCTTCCATTTGTGACTTGTGGCTGAAAGTGCATCCAGGAGGAATTTAATGGCCCAATGTATTTTCAAGTGAGTCTTGCCAATCTTCTTCAGGGATAATTCCTTTCCAGTTGGGTTTGTTGACAGAAAGCTCAATGATGCAATAGAAGTTTCTGGCAGCAGGATAGGTAGGGAGCAATTTTTGCTAGTTCTTCCATCCTCTGGAGTGGATTTTTGCAAGGAAGAGGAGGCTTGTTTACCTCAGTGTAATGTTGAAAGATGTTGGATCAAAGAGCAAAAACCTGAGACATTCAAGAGTAACTTTGTATTTGAATTCCTCCAGTAACTGTTGTTCAGAAGCATACTGCTTTTTATAGTGCAAGCAGTACAAAGTCACCATCCCTTCTGGATATAAATAATCTTGACCTTCTTGATTTTCTTCATTCTCTTCTCAAACCATTTAAGTTGATGGCCATCACTAGGACCTGTGCTAACAAAGCAGACTGTAGGGGCTGTCAATGACATCAAAATGGCAGGCACCATTGGATGGTTCAAAGCCCACTCCTTTTTACTGTACATTGCATGCATGTTAAAAGGGGCAGGGCTTAGATCATCCAATCATGGCTGCCATTTTGCTGTTGTTGATGGTCCCTGCAGATACCCCTGCATGCTAATGAATGTCTTTGTATGTTCTGCATTCTGTGACAAAATGCTTCCTCATGGCTGTCCTGAGTTGCCTACTATTCCATTTCTTTGGATGAGCTTGGGTTCTAGTATTATGGAAAAGGGAGGAAAAATGTTCTATCATCTCTCTCTCTCTCTAAAAAAAAAAAATTCCCTTCTCACCCCTATGGGTGGTATGTGTCTTCCTCAACCTCGGGTCCTCTACCAGAGGCCTGGGAGTTTGAGGGTTCTGCGCAGTATCTTAGCTGTTCCTAACACTGCACTCTTCTGGACAGAGAGCTCTGATGTTGCTCCTGGGATCTGTTGGAGCCACTCTCCCAGGTTAGGAGTCACAGCCCCGAGTGCTCCTACCACCACTGGGACCACTTTGGCCTTCACTTTCCATATCCTCTCTAGTTCCTTCTTCAGGTGCTGGTACTTCTCCAGCTTCTCATACTCCTTCTTCCTGATGTTCCTGTCACTTAGCACCGCTACATCTATCACCACCACCGTCTTCTGGTCCTTGTCTACTACCACAATGTCTGGTTGATTGGCCAGTACCTGCCTGTCTGTCTGGATCTGGAAATCCCACAGGATCTTATCCCTGTCATTCTCCACAACCTTCTGTGGAATCTCCCATCTGGACTTTGGAGGGTCTAGCCCATACGCTGTGCAGATATTCCTGTACACAATGCCAGATACTTGGTTGTGCCATTCAGTGTATGCTGTTCCTGCCTGCATCTTACATCCTGCCACTATGTGTTGGACTGTCTCTGAGGCCTCTCTGCACAGTCTGCACCTTGAGTCCTGTCTAGTGTGGTAGACCCCTGCTTCTATGGATCGGGTGCTTAGTGCCTGTTCTTGTGCTGCTATGATCAGTGCCTCAGTGCTGTCTTTTAGTCCAGCCCTTTCCAGCCACTGCTAGGATTTCCCAATGTCAGCCATGGTACATCCCATGCAGAGTCTTGTCTTTCCATGGCACTTCCTCTGCTTGATCTTTCTTCCATGTCTGCTGCTGTTTCAGGCATTCTCTCAGCAGCTCATCTTTAGGCGCCATCTTACTGATGTACTCCTGGATGCTCTGGCTCTCATCCAGGACAGTGGCTTTGACACTCACCAGACCCCGCCCGCCCTCTTTCCAGCTGGTGTTCAGTCTCTGGGTGTTGGACTTGGGGTGAAAGCCTCCGTACATTGTGAGGAGCTTCCAGGTCTTCACATCAACAGCCTCCATGTCCTCCTTTGGCAGCTCACTATACCGGCAGGGTATCTAATGACTGGCAGGGCATACATGTTAATTGCATGGATCCTGTTCTTCCCATTGAGCTGACTCTTCAGGACCTGTCTTATCTTTTGGTGGTACTTGGATTTTGCTGTCTTCCTTGCCTCCTCATTGTGGTTCCCATGTGACTGTGGGATACCAAGGTACTTGTAGCTGGTCTGTATGTCTGCTATGTGGCCTGCTGGTAGTTCCACCCCATCAGTCTTAACTACCTTCCCTCTCTTTACTACCATCTGGCCACACTTTTCTAGTCCGAATGACATCCCAATGTCCTCACTGTAGATCCATGTCAGGTGGATCAGTGAGTGTATGTCTCATTCACTCTTAGCATACAGCTTGATGTCATCCATGCAGAGGAGGTGGATGATGGAAGTTCCACTCCTGAACTTGTATCCGTATACAGTTCTTGTGATAATCTGGCTGACGGGGTTCAAGACCATGCAGAACAACAGTGGAGACAGTGCATCACCTTGGTATATGCCACACTTGATGGCCACTTGAGCGAGCTGTCTTGAGTTGACTTCCAGTGTTGTCTTCCACAGTCCCATTGAGTTCTTGAGGAAGGTCCTTAGTGTCCTGTTGACTTTGTATAGTGCCAGGCATTCACAGATCCATGTGTGTGGCACTGAGTCGCAGGCTTTCCTGTACTCAATCGAGGCTATGCTCAGATTGGTCTGTCTAGACCTTGAGTCTCGGGCAACTGCTCTATCTATGAGCAACTGGTGTTTGGAGCCTCTGGTGTTGTTCCCAATACCCTTCTGAGCTTTGCTCATGTACTGGCCCATATGGTCCTGCAGCTTGGCGGCTATGATGCCTGATAGGACTTTCCATGTTGTGGGGAGGCAGGTTATTGGCTAGTAGTTGGACAGTGTTGTTCCCTTGTTGGGGTCTTTCATGATCAGCACTGTCCTACCTTGTGTTAGCCAGTCTGGGTGGGAGCCTGCTGCTAGCAGCTGGTTCATCTATGCTGCTAGGCATTCATGCACTGCTGTTAGATTCTTTAGCCAGTAGGTGTGGATCATGTCTGGGCCAGGTGCTGTCCAGCTCTTCATGTTCTTGTCACGTTGTTGGATATTTGCTACTGTGATGGTGACTGGTTCCTGCTCTGGGAGATTTCTGTGGTCTGCTCTCAGGTCCTGCAGCCACTTTGCACTGGTGTTATGTGTCTTCTCTTTCTCCCATATGTTCTTCCAGTACTGTTCCGTTTCTACTGTTGGTGGCTCTGCTGTTACTGTGTTGTTGCACTGCAGCTGGGAGTACACCTTGGATGGTTCTTTGGCGAACAGGGCATTTATCTTCTTGGCCTCTGCTTCTCTAGTGTATCTCCTTAGCCTGGTAGCCAGTGCTGTGAGTCTTTCTTTAGCACTCTCTAGGGCTTCAGATGGAGCCAGGCCCTTGTATTTTTTCAGTAGCCGAGTCGTATCCTTAATCTCCACACCCTTCTGTAGTTCTACCAGCCGACTAACTTCTCTCCAAGTTGCCTTGATCTTAGCCTCCAACCTCATTATCCAGGGGCGTATGTAGTGCTTTTCTTCTTGATCATGTAGCCAAGCATCTCCAGGATTACAGTGGCTGTAGCGTATACCAGTTCATTGGTTTGAGTTATAGTGGTAGTAGGGATTGTTGTGAGGGCTCTGTTGGCATCTTCTAGCATACTATCTGATGGTACTTCTCCACTGAGCCTTGGTAATCGGTCTCGAGAGTTGACTGTAGCTAGTTTATCCATGGTCTTTTGCCTCATATCAGCTGCTGTGCTCTGTAATGGAGGGGGTGGCAGTGACATTCCAGCTTCAGGTGTTGGCTGCACCTCCAGTTGTTCTTCCAGGTCTTCTTGAGTCTGGGATATAATGTGTAGTTGGTCTATCTCAAGTTGTGAGAGCAGCTTCCTCTTCACTATGTTGAAGCGTTGGGTAACTAGCTGTTTCTCAGTTAGTGTGAATGCAAGTCTTCTGTCTATCCATAGTTCCCTCATATGTTTCATATATCCCCTCTCATTAGGTCTACTGTTATAGTAAAGGTAAAGGTAAAGGTTCCCCCTGCACATTTGTGCAGTCGTGTCCGACTCTAGGAGCCGGTGCTCATCTCCGTTTGTTAGCCAAAGGGCCAGCGTTGTCCGAAGACGCTTCCACGGTCATGTGGCCGCATGACGCGTGTGGAACGCTGTTACCTTCCCACTGAAGTGGTACCTATTCATCTACTCGCATTTGCATGCTTTCGAATTGCTAGGTTGGCAAGAGCTGGAGCTAGTGCGGGAGCTCACTCCGCACGCAGGGCTAGGGATTCGAACCTCCGAACTTGTGATCGACAAGTCTGGCGTCTTACCCGCTGAGCCACCACTTAACCCCCCACGGTTGTACTACCATTCCATCAATTCCAGGTTCTCTTGTCTTGTCCTTGTATGGTTTGTTCCAGTAGCCCACTTATCGTCAGATTGCCCTGGTTCCCCAACATCTGACGCGGACCTTGTTAATCCGGGCGACGTCCGAGCCGGCATGACTCTCTTAGTTTGTGTCACTCTCATATTTTGAGGTAGGCAGGTGAAGCATTAGCATCTTTGCCCAAGGACCCCTATTGGTAAGGTAGGTACAGCCGGGATTTGAACCCCAGTCTCCCGCTCCAAAGGCGGCACTCTAACCACTACACTATCCAGCCACTACACACACACACACACACACACACACACAGTCTCTGTCTCTGTCTCTGTCTCTCTCTCTCATCTATAATCTATAATCTATAATCTATAATCTATAATCTATAATCTATAATCTATAATCTATAATCTATAATCTATAATCTATAATCTATAATCTATAATCATCTATTTATCTATCTATCATCTATCTATCATCTATCATCTATCATCTATCTATCTATCTATCTATCTATCTATCTATCTATCTATCTATCTATCTATCTATCTATCATCATCTGATTTATAGGGCCACCCAACTCAAACAATGTGACTGAAAATAATGTTGAGACCATGAATAATTTTATATCCTTCTGTAATGGCTATCATACTCATCTCTAAAAACCCCAAATACTGTAAAATTTCCTCTCTGGGGTAAGGGACAGATCTTAGCAGTTGCTTAATTGTTTTCTCTTCTCTGCACCTTTTTCAAATTTATTGTAATCGTTTTAAAGATGAAATGCTGAGAACTGGGTGCTGTATTCCATCAACTACACCATAGTTCTGTCTAAACTTTTAGGATATTGGCAGTTTTATTTTTGATTCCATTCCTAAAGACCGTCAACATAGAGATTTCTTGGTTACTCATTGCCAGTTCAGGTTCAACCATTACTGTATGTTGTCAAGTTAGGATATTTGCTCTCAATGTCCATCATTTCATACTTGTAAGTTTAATATAAGTATTTGGCATTTTAATATCCCACTATCTTAAATCATTTGCATCATCAGCAAACCTGACTATCTTAAGAGGTATTTGCAGTTCCAGATCTCTTATGAACATGAAAAGGTTGGAGTCCCTAAGCCTAAACCTACCCCTGGAGATGCCCACCATATACATTTTCTGAGAACTGTCCATTTACAGTATTCCTGCTGTTTGTATTAACTGGTTATCTGTTCATAAGATGGTGTCTTCGTCTGTGCTATGAATGGTGAATTTGCTGAGGAATTTTATCAAATGCTTTCTGAAAGTATATAGACAATGTTTACTGAATCATCTTTATCCACATATTTATTGATACTCTCAACAAACATGTGAAGCAGGCCTTATCTTTGTATACAAGCCTACATAGCTTGGGGTTGGGTTAATTATGGGACCTGGTTGTCTCTGCCCGTCCGATCCAATCCAGCAGGAGAGGCATTGCTGTGGGTACCATTGGCCCTTTTCTGCTGCGGCACCTGCTCTCTGGAACATCAACCCTCCGGAGATTAAGTTGGCCCCAACCCTGCTGGCCTTCCACAGGGCCCTGAAGACCTGGTTCTGTGCTCAAGCCTGGGGCCCCGGGTATGTGATGGAATCCGTTCCCTGGCTGTATTGAGGGCTTTTTATGATTCTCTAGCTGCTGTGTGTTTTATTTCTTGTTTATTTTGTATTTGTATACATTTTTATTAGTTTTAATTTGTGAGCCGCCTGTGTACTGAGATGGGTGGCTATATAAATCGATTTAATGAATGAATGAATGAATGATTGAATAAGCCAGTTGTTCCGTAATGCATTGCACAATTTAATGATGTTTTGCAACAAATTAATTCCAGACAGATGCTAAACTACATGTCCTGTACTTTCCTGGATTCTCACTTCTCCCAGTCCCTTTCTAGTAGATGTCTACCTGATATTAGGAACATGTTATTTTTTTGTTAGATCAGATAGTTAGTATCTCCATTTTTAAGCACTTTTGTAGGCATATCCTCTATATCTAGTATTTTTTTTTGATGTGCCAGTTATCTCTATTGTAAAATGTTGGGATTTTTATGCTACATCTACTGCTATGAAAATTAACCTAAGAAATCCATTCATCTTCTCTGCAACCTCCATTTTCTCTTTTAGTTTAAATACATCTCTTTTTCTCTCTCTTTCTTTAAGGTAACCTCTCTGTATATCTCTGTATTGCTGCCTTTTTCTTGCTGAAGAACACTCAACATCTTAAGGCAGTATAGGATATGTACTGTCCTTTTGAAGAACTTAATCAAGGGAGTGATCTTGGTTTTCTTACTCCACAAACAGCCAATAATATATTTATTTATTTATGTTATGCAATTATATGGCAGGAGCCATCTTGTCCATGATATCCAGCCATTGAATATCTTGTTCCATCTCTGGGTTGCAAAATATATAAATAGATATGACACACAGAAGGCAAGCCAACATGGAGCTTTACCAATATGGAATGGAAATATTAGCATTGGATTGTTACCGTAAGCTTGTCCCTGTTTAGGTCTGTCCAGCGGTAGAGAATATGGTCATCTCTAAAAGTAATTACTTTTATACAGAAACTATACAAATCGTTATGGGCCAGATTGGGAAAGACTGGTGTAAATGGACTAACAGCTGACCCTTACTTTAGTACTGATCATGAGACAGCTTCTGCACTGCATCTGAGGGCAGCAAAGTAGTATCATCAACACTTAGCAGGAATTATCTGCAAATTATCTAACAATAAGTCCTGATGCAATTATCTGTAGCTACTGATGTTAAAGCCAGGCTCACAATAGTGGTTCTGTTGTTGTTGTTGTTTTTAAATAAAGGTATCTTGTGGCTCAGCGGGTAAGATGCCAGGCTTGTAGATCGCAAGTTCGGAGGTTCGAATCCCTAGCCCTGAGTGCGGAGTGAGCTCCTGCACTAGCTCCAGCTCTTGCCAACCTAGCAATTCGAAAGCATGCAAATGCAAGTAGATGAATAGGTACCACTTCGGTGGGATGGTAACAGCGTTCCGCGCGCGTCATGCGGCCACATGACTGCGGAAGCGTCTTCGGACAACACTGGCTCTTCGGCTAACAAACGGAGATGAGCACCGGCCCCTAGAGTCGGACACGACTGCACAAATGTGCGGGGGGAACCTTTACCTTTTACCTTATCTTGGAAAAACCATAGCTGTCCACAAGTTGGTGATCAACAATTCAAAATGTACCTCGGCCACTGCAGTATGTTCAGTAGCTGGTTGTGGCAAAACATGGGACCCAGGGTTTATTTATCTGCACTGCTATGAAATACAATGCATTTGATTCCCACTGTATGATACAAATGTAGTGACCCTGGGGAGGGAACTGTCTTGAACAGCAGCACTCCTAGCAACTCAGACTAAGTGTTTAAAATATAGAATCCATCAAAGGCAAAGATGGAGGCCAAAGAGAACCTTGCTTTACTAGAAATCAGAGACTGTCAGTGGATCACAGGGATGACCACATTCCATTTCTTCTCAAGGAAATCTACTGTGGTAAGAGCACAATATATTTTCAGTGGCAGCCTCTGCTTCTTTGTTCTGTTTCAGCTAGTTCATCATCTTTGCTGAATATTATGGGGAAATAGTTGGTGAACTCCAAAGAGCAGAACGCCCCTCCCCTCCCTGAGAAATCTTAGTTTGCTGTTCTCTTGGACTAGGATTGCTCCTTTTGGGCCAGTTAATTAGAAACACAGAGGACTCTGAGAAACACAACAGCTTTAGCTCTCAGCCTGTACCCTCTGTGACAAATACACAACAGCTGTGGGGCAATGATGCCAATTGTAACGTGGCTCCCTGAGGAATGGACCAGGAAAGAGAGAGCGCAGCAGAGAAATGGCCAGACCAATAGTAGGAACGTTCTAGGTCCCAAGGTCTCTGCACCTCATTCTCCGCTGACTTTGTGAGTATTAACATCATGTCTAGCTTCCCTCTCATAACTAAATAGCTATTACATATTTTGAAAATGATATTTACTCCAGAGAATGATTGTCTTTTCCCATCCACCAAATGAGCCTGAACCGATTCCAAAACCTCTGTTTACCCATATGGAATATGTTCCCTCCCTCCCTCCCTCCCTCCAAATATGTATTCATTTTTTTTTAATCATGATGGTTTTCTTGAACTTGATCCTTGTATCACAGTTTCCTGTATTCTTTTTCACAGCTTCCTAAGCAATACGGGATACTCAGATTTGGAAGAGAAACAGAGAACCCTATCTTTTTATTTGAAAATATTGTGGGTTATCTGTAATATGAAGCCTTTTGGGGGAAAATACAGGTGTAGCAAGAAGCCACCAAGCCTAGTTTACTCGTTAGCGTTGCGATTTCCATATTTTTCTCTTGCTGAATGTGCGGCGAGGCACACACCAGTGGATCTGACATCTGTATTCTATGGGTCAGTGCATCCTGGGATAGACACTGTGGTCATCTGGTACTGTTCAACTAGAGAAACTACCTAAAACAATCATGCTTTAGCACTTGGAGTGGGAGGAAGGGAGAAAAATAGCTTGAGTGTCTCCAAGAGAACTACTTTTATTTGTCTTTCTGCTTATGCTGAAGGAAATAATTAACATTTTGCTTTTTATGATATTGCTTACCTATGTAAAACAGCATGAGCAGAAGAAAAGTTTGAAGGGTGTTCTAACGTTGCAGAGTTATGCCTAGAAACACTAGCGTGTCGTACCTTAAGATATAAATAAATTAGTAACAGTGCATTACATTTTTTGATGCCCTGTTGACATTTTTACTGTATTTTTTTTAAAAAAAAAACTTCGGCACCTATAGTTTAGCAACAAGACAGATGTTTTTCTTTTGTATTTCAGAATCAAATGCCTCAGCATGTTATGAACAAGTGCGCCCTGGTTTATGCCAATGTAGATTTGCAGTTGTAAGAAAAAAAACCAAACATAATGCATGTGTATCCTTTATACAACATAATGACATTTATACTCCTCTGACAGGAATAGAGAAACCCGAGTACATAAGAGAAATGAATATCCCCAAACTGCATGCAAGTTAACTCATTTGTAATCCATCTCCTATTGTCCATAACTGATGTTGAATTTGGCAAATCCATAAATACAGAGAAATCTTCATTTAGCAGACCTTGATACAATAGACCTCTGATGCAATGGATGGAATTGCTGTTGTGTTTACAATATTTTAGGTCATTTGCATAATGATTCATTATGTACCCTCCACTTTAATGGACAATTGGTAATAGCCAGTTTGGTCTAGTGGTTAAGGTGCTGGGCTAGAAACCAGGAGTCTGTAAGTTCTAGTCCCGCCTTAGGCATGAAAGCTGGCTGGGTGACCTTGGGCCAGTCCCCCTCTCTCAGCCCTAAGAAGGAGCCAATGGCAAACCAGGAGACTGAGAGTTCTAGTCCCACCTTAGGCATGAAAGCTGGCTGGGTGACCTTGAGCCAGTCACTCTCTCTCAGCCCAACTCACCTCACAGGGTTGCTGTTGTGGGGAAAAGAGGAGGAGGAAGGAGTATTAGGTATGTTCGCCACTTTGAGTTATTTATAAAAATAATAAAGGTGGGATAAAAATTAAATAAATAAATAAATTAGAAACCCCATCCCTCCACTTGATCCACTAATTCGAGGCTTTGTAATACTACAAAGAATGCTCTGTTGAGAACTAGATAAGAACGTTGACCATGTATTCTTTCTGATAGGTGAGAGTCTTCTATTCAAAGACATCCTTTATTTGAAATTAAGGGAGAATAGCAGAAGCCTTGAACTCGTTTATCCCCAGTTAATACCTGGACCACAGAACTGAAAAGGCATGCCATTTTTTCAGGATAAGGAGTTGTACTGTATTTCAAATTAAATTATAGCAGTTATTTCTACATTTGCATCTCTGCATATAAAATAGCATATTTTATGCAAATCTGTCTTATTCTTTTAGGGGGTTGTACATCTCTTTTATGTGTAAACGGCTTCCACAATAAGTATACATTATGTGTATACTTATTGGGAAGTGTATATAATCTTGTACTGTCTTGTTTGAGTTGTTTAGTTATCTCTTCAGTTGAAAATCTGCTAATAAGAAAGTAAATGAGGAAATACGTGGTAACAGTCTCACTGTTCAGCAGATAGTGCACTCTGCAGCTTTTTGTGGTTCTGACAGAAAAGACACAAGAAAGGAGAGACTTGATACATCTTCAAAAATGCAAAACAAAAACAAAAACAAAAACACCCTCCGTTAGATATGTCAAAGTGCATGCTACTGTCAACAATATGCTTACTGGATGCCTCTGACATGGCAATATACTTTTACAGTAAACAAACAAACAGTATTTTTCATAAATTAATGGTGGAGTTTTTTTTTTGTAAGTACAGGATTGACTTCTATAGAGCTCCATCAAATTTATGTATTAATTTTATGAGCTTCACCAACACAAAGAGACTTCCATGATGGGTTAGTTGGGGGCCGGGGGGGACTTGTCGAATTTTTTGATAAAGCAAACCTTAGGTACTCTGCCCTTGGAAGGGGCATTTATTTTGAGGATAGCCTTGCATAGGCTCTGGCTGTAGACAGTGAATAGCCAATGCTCTAGTCTGTTGCTTATGTATCTTCATAGCCTTATTGAAAACATTAAAGTGTGGCACCGATCAGGCTGTGAGCTCAGGGTTATTTATATACTAGGCTTCAGGGCTGGTTCTTCAAGCAAACATTTTGATTCATCCATTGAGCTAAAGGGGCACTGCAGAGAAACCGCATATGCAAACAAATCTTTCATCCAGATGAAACCTAAGTGTTGTGTCCTAGAAAAGAATAGTGTATTCTAACCACTTTCCTTTCCTATGGAAAGGATAGTAAGGCATTGTTTTGGTTAACAGCATTTAGAGGTTGATAATATCTTTCTCCTTCTCTCCTGAATATACTACTTTGTCTTTTTGTCAATTGTTTTTAATTGATAAACCACCAGTTCAAAATACATGCCAGGGATTCACTTAATTTCCCATAAGAGATACTTCTTTTCTTACAGAACTCTAGAAGATGCCACTGTATATGAGTGGTGAAACATTTGGGCTACTTTTTCCGTTGTTGCTTTATAGGTATTAGTTTTAACATCAGCAGAAATGGCTTGTAGACGGTCACTTGTTTTGTGGAAGCCATTTATCCAGCACAAGACCTGAGCCATGGAGAACCTCGTAATTTTTATTTGCACAGCCAACCTGTAAACCAAAGCAGGCGGTAAGCTAAAAGGGTAACCTCTACAGATGTAATTGAATGAGAAAATATATTAAGTTCACTCAAAGCCAAAGGTTCTGGTGACAGAACCAGAATCACGAGCATGTGCACTAGATGCTTCTAAGCAAGAATTCAAAGTCACCCCAAATTCCTTTAATATGGGCTACTTAACATATTTGTTTCTCTATAAGCAAATAGTTTAGAAAATAATAACATTTATCCACTTGGTGGAAATCCTCTTCCCATAACCCTTCTGGACCCAATGTAAAGAAAGAATTTTAAAAAAGCAAAGAGAACACATTATTAATCACATATTTTCTCTAGGTTAATGAATGTTTGGCTGTGTTATAGGTTGTTTTCACTCAAACTGTGTACCATGATTTAATATTATGTGCATGAGCCTTGGATGATCCATTGCAAGACTCCTCTCCTTCAATGCAAGTAGGAGATTGGAAATATTTGCTTCCATTTTTAGTGTTTACCATTGGGTGAACACAGACAAACTGATTAAAGAGTAATGATGCTTTATTGCAGAGATGTAAAACCTTGTTTTTGCGGCCTGTTGGAGGGCCACAGGGACCATGACTGCTTGACGCTGCCATAGTGGCTGGGCCTAAGGTTTTTGACCTTTTGGTATTTTGGTTCCTAAAACATTTCTTAAATACCCCTAAAATTGAAAATATTACTCCCTTATAATCCTCAAAATCCTAAAAATGCTTTTAAAAAGAAGTGGGGGGGTGGTGGGGAAGGGTAGAAAAGTTAACTCTGCCATCACTGGATGGCCTTTGGGTGTAGAAATCAGATGCTAGATGGCCACGCGTAGCCCAGGAGATGCTGTTTAGAGAAAGAAGCCAACATTAAACATAGTTTAATTATTCTAGCTGGTTTCAGTACACTGTCATTAATATCAACAACTTTTCCCTGTTCAGTCATGATGATCAGCTGTAAATCAGTGTGCATGCTTTTGACCTCTTCAGCCATAGCACCACTCTGAAAAAACAGGTCATTCCAGACTTGCATTCAGAAAAACAAACATTCTTTCTCCGTCCACCTTGGCATCATCTATTTAGCTGAAAGTGAAGGTAATGGGCTAGAAGAATGTCCTAGTCAAACATTTTTGGTCTATAACAGATTCCTGAGTTCAGCTTCCAAAATAGATGTAGGTTAGTATAATGTGGTGTATTGGTCATGTAACGGGCTACGAAGTCTCATGCAACTTTTCACTTTTGGACATCATGTTCCCCAAACAGACTGAAAAAGAGTTGTTTTTTTTAAGGCTGCCAAAAATGCACATAAAAAAGAAAGCCTCCATCCGCTCCTTTTGGCCTCCAGTATAGGTTCGAATCCCTAGCCCCGCGTGATGGAGTGAGCTCCCGCACTCGCCCCAGCTCTTGCCAACCTAGTAATTCGAAAGCATGCAAATGCAAGTAGATGAATAGGTACCACTTCGGTGGGATGGTAACAGCGTTCCACGCGCATCATGCGGCCACATGACTGCGGAAGCGTCTTCGGACAGCGCTGGCTCTTCGGCTAAGAAACGGAGATGAGCACCGGCCCCTAGAGTCGGACACGACTGCACAAATGTGCGGGGGAACCTTTACCTTTTATTTATCCAAGAACATTTTCTTCACCAGTTATCACACATAAGCATTACGTTGTGCATAAGTCGCTATTCCCAACTTTAAATATAGTCCTGCCTGCATGGCAGCAGGAAGCAGGCAAGAGCTACATTTCACAATTCCACTATTTATCTTTTTAAACCACTCCCCCACCCGCATTCATCCCTACGCTAAAGTTTGAATGACACTAATTTCCTGAACAAGATACCCTAGAAACTGCAGTTTATCTCATAAAATCATAACAGACAGGGTTTGTGATGTCCCCACTGCAAGGTTCTTTATTCTGTCAGTTTATAGCATTTGAAATGACGGAAGGAGATGTGTTCCTTTCATATGCCAGCCAGAAGAACAGGACCTGTCACCAACAGTGTAATGTGCTGTGTATTATCACTCTGACTGATCCAGAGGCCCAGAGACTGTCATCTTTTTAGACTGTACAAGTCAACACAAATAAAACTGAGGAGGCAAATGATAATGTCTGAGATAGATCCAGGCTCATTCTGGCCATTACTTTTTATTCAAACCTTGGAGATGACATGATGTGAAAAATGAGCCTGTGTCTAGTTCAGTGCCCATTAGTGTGTGAGCACATAATCTCCCACTTTTCACACTGAATCTCTCTGCACACACTCTGGCAGTTCTAGTCAGGCCCAGCCCCCCCCCCCCATTAGAGGGGATTTCTTACCTCCTCCTAGTCTTTGTACATAGCAAATATTGTCCCTAAAATGATAGATGAAAGGGATTGTTGAGTATTAAAATATACTCAAGTGAAGGGAAGTGAAGTTTATAGCAATTTCGTGCCAACTTTTCTTATTCTCTTTCTCTCTCTCTTTTCAGAATCATCATAAACTGGCTGAAATGTTTATTTACCATATGCTGTGCTATCCATTCTAAATACCAGAAAATCAAAACTGACTGACCAACACCAACATCCAGGCTTTTTGAGCACTCAGTCCATTTAATTACTGGAAATCTAAGAATTTAACCCTAGCTGTATTATAGAGCAAGCTTGACCCCATGTGTCAGTACACATATACAAACCTTTATTTTGTATCACTGTAAGATTAAAGATCTTACATACTCCAGGAAATAAAGTCCATACTGCAGGAAATAAAGCCAGACTGCTCACTTGAGGGAATGATATTAAAGGCAAAACTGAAGTACTTTGGCCACATAATGAGAAGACAGGATACCCTGGAGAAGATGCTGATGCTAGGGAAAGTGGAAGGCAAAAGGAAGAGGGGCCGACCAAGGGCAAGATGGATGGACGATATTCTGGAGGTGACGGACTCGACCTTGGGGGAGATGGGGGTGGTGATGGCTGACAGGAAGCTCTGGTGTGGGCTGGTCCATGAAGTCACGAAGAGTCGGAAGTGACCGAACGAATAAACAACAAACAAGATTAAAGAAAACTTGGACCACAGTTCTCGTGTCAGCATCAGATAGCAGGGCCCACTGCCTTCATAGAGACATAAAACAAATATCTTTGTTGTCTGTTGATGTGGAGAAATCCATTAATTTAATTTAATACATCAATACAATACATTGTATTGTTTTGACCTGGGATAGCAGACTGTGCTATGAAAACTTGCTTTCCAACAATTCTGCTGAGTAGAAGAAGTGACAGGCCTCTGATGGTATGCTTTCCGCTTTTGAACTTAACAGAAGGCAAGGCATGTGTGGAACTTGAATCAGTTTCCTGGGGAGATTTTGCACAGTTGCTAACACTATCCATGCACAAGTATTATTCCCACTACTCTCCAGCATAACCTTTAATTACCCCCACCATCCCCAAAATATCCCTCAATTACGTTGCAGGCAGAATTATATGCATATTTTAAAAGTTCTCCCAGGGCTTCAGTGATAAGCATTAGGCTCTTATGGTTCACTGGTTTAAATTATAGGGTATTTAATTAAAACAATATAGAAAGCTGTCAGAATTCCATCTCATTTGAAGGACTTTGATTAGTTTTGGGAAGGGGGGTTAAAATAATGTTACAGCATATTTAGTTTTAACATTAAATTGTCTTTAATGGTGGACAATATGTTCTTTCTCAGCTTGGCTAGTGTGAATTCCAGTAGAGATTATATGATAAGGAATTATTATTATTATCATGTATTTCAGAAGCAGAAGTTTAAAATACAGTGTTAATGCTTTGGGCCCAACATTTAAGTGCTAATAAATGTGAACATTTAAAGCAGGCAGGTAAAGTTTGGGGTATTACAGAAACATTTGAAAAGATTATGAGTTATTCTTTACTTCTGAAATTGTAAATAGAAGAATTGATGGGAGGCTTCTCTCTTAGGAGAATTATACACAGTGATCTCTACTAACTAGTTCTTTAAACATTCATATGGTTGATAATGTGAGAATGCCCATACTTTTTAGCCACACACAAAACTGAAATTGCAGATCAAAACCAACTTCCAAGTGAATTACTTTGATTTACTTAACAATTTATTTTTCAAAAAAAACAATGGTGTTTTTTTATTTTTATCACTTTGGAATCTTATTGTATGTTTTCTTCTTTTTTTTTCTTTTTGTAAACCACCAAAAGTCAGTTCTTGGCCATGCAGTGCAAAAATATCATCATCATCATCAACAACAACAACAATAACAACAAAATTATTTATCCATTCTCTTTTTCAGTCTTGTTTATCCTTTTGATACATGACAAGTACACTGATAAGAGAATTCTTCCATAAAGATAATGTGAGAGTCAAGTCTTGGTACTATATAAATGACAGTGGCATGAGAAAAATCATTTATTCATTTATTTTACAAACGTACAAATTTACATGGCTGGCCATCTTAACCAATATAACTCCCAACTCCCTCAGCTGGTCCAGAAGGATACAATGATTGATGGTATCAAAAGCCACTAAAAGATCAGGGTGGGCCAGGTTGAATACCCCCATCCTGAGTCCACCAAAGGCATGATTGATGCCATTTCAGTGCTGTAACCTGGCCTGAAAGCCAACTGAAACAGCTCTAAACAATCTGTTTCCTCCAGAGCTCTTTAGAGCTTCAAGCCTACTACATTCTTAACAGTCTTCCCAAAAAAGGGAAGGTTGGAGACCAGACAGAAATTGTCCAGTGCTACTGGGCTTCTTGAGGTGGTGGCAGGCTATTGCTTCCTTTAAGGCAGGTGGATCCATCTCCTCCTGCAAGTATCTGACAATCTTAAGGGGATATTAGAAAGAACTGTCCATAGTGAACTCCTGTCCATCTGTGGATAATGAAGACTCTCCCAATATTCTGTATCAGGCCTTTCATATAGTCATTGAGTATTAGGAATAGTAATGAATCATTTGACTTCCTTCCAAAAGTCCTACCAATGCAGAATGGTGATGCCACAGTGATAAAACTTTAATTATCCAAGGGGAAAGAAAATTACAGTCATTATTTTATCAGTAATTAGTTTCTATGTACTGATTTTTGCAATGGTATTTCATATTTACAATTTTGTTTCAATTTGAACTTTGTTAAGGTACAATTTCTATCATATGTGTTTAGGGTTGAGTTTTGCTTTTGTATTTATGTTATGTTCTAAGTATATCATCATCATCATCATCATCATCATCATCTTTATAGGACAATTCCGTATGAAAATTTGTCTACCGTGTTACCGGCATCTCATTTATGTCGGTCAGTCAATCTGTCTGTCTGTGTACATGCACACATATTTTCTCGCACACACATACAAGTGAAAACTCCCTGCCTGTTTCCCTCTACAAATATTATGATCCAACAACAACAATAATAATATATTTCCAACCAGTGTGGGATGATAGCAGTTGCAGAGAATTGTGTAGTCTTAAAACAAATGATCATGTCTAAAAAATTGATTATTTTTGACGTAACTCCCTTTAAAGTAACTCAGACTGGTGGAAAAAAAAGTCTTTCCTGGAGATATCATTCTTTGAAACTGTTTATTTTGACCAGTGTTGCAAATAATTCATAATCATTCTAGCTTATTTTATTCACAATTTACAGATGCTTTTTCTTTTGAAGAATATTTTGCTACTGCTGAGGTTTTTTGATGAAACCCCTGGAAACAAGGTGAGAAAATGTTTCCTCTTTTCTCTCTCTTTGCACTCCACACTGAAGTATACAGTAACATCTACCACAGATGCTCTAGTGAATCTTAATTAGGCATGTGCAGATAGTTCAAAATCTATTCAAGATGGATTATCTGAATGAATGCTACTAAATTATCTTTTTATTATCCTTTTGGTGTCTGCTGGGGAGATTCAGTAGAGAACCAGCAGCCATATGATAATTTCTCTACTCTAGAGAAGAGCAGAAAAACAGCAAAATGCTAAAGAAATGGAATTCTACTAAGTGCAAATATATTCTCCCAAAGTATAGCTTTGAAGTACAGTATATTGTTCCCAATTAGGTTGACTCTCTGATCCTGTCCATGAAACCTGACTCTCAGTAAACTGCTTGATTTGCCCAGGAATGTGAATCATTAGGCTCCTCCATTTACACTGGACTCCAGATATCTACCCAAAGTGAACCCCTTTCAATCTTTGAATGTGTTCGTAAAAGAGAGATTTTCTTTTCATCCATATGTTCCAAAGGCCAGAGTCTGAAAATGGATTAAAAATAATCCGTTTTGTGAAGTTGTGTACATGCATGGGGTTGTACATGGCAAACGTATTTTATTTATTTATTTATTATTTAAATTTGTATTACCGCCCATCTCCTCCAGCCAGAGGACTCTGGGCGTTTCACAATAAAACAAGTTAAACATATAAAATTACAATATCAATAAAATACATATAAAATCCAATTGGAGAAGATGTTAATAATAAGGCTGGCTTTATGGCACCAGCCACTTCCAAGAGGAACTGTTATCATTCCCATCCCAAGCAAGGCGGCAGAACCAGGTCTTCAAGTTTCAGGTCAGGAGTGTAAAAACCCGCCTCAGCTCCGAGGGCAAGATATTCCAAGGGGCAGGCACTACTGCAGAGAAGGTGTGCCTCCTGGACCCCACTAGATTTATTTATTTTATTGTATTTATACCCCGCCTATCCCCTCCCTAGACGGAGGGCTCTAGGCAGCTTACATACATTACATTTCCATATATTATACAATTCATATATTAACAACATTACTGCGCTAAGGGAAGGGGTAAGGGAACCGACTCTTTTTCCGTGGGTATTGGACTACATGTCCCAGAATACCTTGCTTCAGAGTCGGCTGCTGACGTCCTGGATGTTGCTGTTCGGGATCCATCGTCTCCGTCTCCGTCTCCACCGCCATTCACGAGATCTTCTTCGCTTCAGAGGATGACCCCCGACAGGACGCCAGCAAATTCTCCCACATAAGGTGGTACCCATTTATCTACTTGCATTAGCTTTCGAACTGCTGGGTTGACAGGACCAGATGAAATTCTTTTGTTGATGGGGTCCGTAGCATACCCTCTCTGGATGACTGAGTGGGGCAGGTCAATGTTCTGGGGATGAGACGGTCCCTCAGGTAGCCTGGTTCCATGCCATGTAGAGCTTTAAAGGTGATAACCAACACCTTGAATTGGACCCGGAAGCAAACTGGTACCCAATGCAGCTCGCGCAGCAGAGGTGTCACTTGGGCTGATTCTACAGCACCCATAACTGTCCACGCAGCCGCATTCTGGACCATCTGAAGCTTCCGGAAACTCTTCAAGGGTAGCCCCATGTAGAGCGCATTGCAATATGGGAGATGACAAGGGCATGAGTGACTGTTCGGAGGGCATCTCGGTCCAGGAATGGGCGTAACTGGCATACAACCCGAAGTTGCACAAAGGCCCTCCTGGCCACGACTGCCACCTGCCCTTTGAGCAGGAGTCGTGAATCCAGGAGGACCCCCAAATTCCACACCGGCTCTGAATGGGGCAGTGCCACCCCATCCAGGACCAAAGATGACAACTTCCTGGGAATCGAGAGGCCATCAATCCACAGCCACTCTGTCTTCCCAGGGTTCAGCTGAAGTCTGTTGTTCCCCATCCAGACCCCCACATCCCCCAGGCACTGAGACAGGGCATCGACCACCTCACTTACTTCACCCAGGATGGTGATATGCAATTAAGTATCATCTGCATATTGATGATACCTCATCCTGTGGTGATGGATGATCTCACCCAGTGGCTTCATAAAGATGTTAAATAGGAGAGGAGAGAGCACCGAACCCTGCAGCACCCCACACAGGAAGGGTCGCGGGTCAGATCTCTCCTCTCCTATCACCACCGATTGGGAATGGCCCTGGAGAAAGGAGGTGAACCAGCGCAAAACTACGCCGCCCACCCCCAACTCCCTGAGCCGCCCCAGAAGGATACCATGGTCGATGATATCGAAAGCTGCTGAGAGATCTAAGAGAGCAAGGATGGATGCACTCTCTCCATCCCGCCCTCGCCAGAGATCATCCATAAGTGCGACCAATGCAGTCTCCATCCCATATCCCGGCCTGAAACCTGACTGAAAGGGGTCTAGATAATCCGTTTCCTCCAGGATCCTCTGGAGTTGTAGCGCCACCACTACATGCATGTTATTGGGCATCTCTGTCTATATTAGACATATACACAGAGAGAATGCATATGGATTGAGACAGAATGTGAGCCATTGTTGCAAATGCATATGTAGAATTGCAAATTCCTGCTCATGAGCCTGCATGTGTAGGAGAAGCTAGGTTGGGCTTGGGAACAGAATGAGAAAGTGAAAGAAGGCCAAAAGGTGGAGGAAGTCATTTGCATTTGGTTTGGTCCTTAGAATCATACAAAACGTGGAATGCCTTCTTCCAATAATGTGTTTGATCCTAACTCCACTGACATTTTGACACCACACTAAGTCCCATATGCTTCATTGGACCTTCATGAATGGCTCATGGCCACTGCAACAACTGTCCTGAGATCTGTGGCTTTATATTTACTGATTTTGTTCTTAATTGATTTCTAATGCTGTTAAATTTTTAATTTGACTATTATCCATCCTCGGGTATTCTTCTGAACACATTCAAAATACATGCATGCTTTCATTTACTCACACAGGCATCCTTAAACTAAGTTTATAGTAGCCTGCAATAACTGTTTAAATAGAGACAATGCAACTGTCCTGGCTCATGTCCTGTGCATTCTATTACCCCATTGAATGGCTTGCCATGCATATTTGGTTTGGGCATTTGGCTCTTGGTTTTGTTTTGTTGCTAGTATAACTTGGGCTCTGTCAGCGTCACAAAGTCCTCCATCTCCTCTTTCTCGATTTGCTTAGTCCCGTGAACTTGGCATTCTAGTTAGTGTAACTGCTGGAACTCAACTATATAATGTCCAGCACTAGAGAAGCAGTAAACATTCCAATGCTGACTCTCCAGATTGTTAATTCCCTGCACAGATGGCTCTGCATAAGACACTGTGGGAGAAGAGTGTCTTCTTAAAGCCAATTAAATAGAATCCTTGTCCAAGAAGGATTTTCAGAATGCCTATGCATGCAAATTCATGACGTGCCTCACGACATCTTTAGGCAGTGCTACTTCTGTCTTCTACCTTTATCAAGAGTAAGAGACAGTTTGATTTCCTGCTTTGTGGGAGTTTCCAGGTTGGAGGATGTGCGGCTTACCAGTCTCTGTAGAAATTACAAGAGATTGTGTCGGAGTGAAAAGAGGAAAATAAACAAAACAGCACATTGCCTAATGAATTCAAAAGAAGCAGAAGAAATCTGATAGAGTAGCTCTTGAACGCCACAGTTTAATAGAGCTGGGTACTTGCATGTTAGTTATTTCTTGCTTGCAATTGCATTGTAGCACTATGGACAATTTTGTAGCTATTCATTCTTCAGTGTTGGAGTAATTTTTTTTATACTGAGAAGTGTTTTTAATTTAATATTAAACTTGAACTAATTTAGCAACAGAATTAGTTTTTAGGATTTCTAAAGATAAAAGCTCCCTTGACTTGAGCTTGACTTCTGGTGACTACATAGACACATCCATGTAGTTTTCTTGACAAGAATATGGAAGTGCTTTGCCATTGCTGCCTTCTGGAATATTTTTTCACGTTCCCTGGCTAACCTACCACCCTGGGATTTCCTGATCTCCCATCAGATACTAACCAGGTATAACCCTGCTTAGGTTTTTCAAGATCATCCAAGGTCAGGCGAGTGTTGCTCATTCAGAAGGTTAACAGGGGGTGCTGGAGATCAAACTTTTAAGAGGTTGAATAAAGTAGACATGACCAATACTCTGCATTAGATGGCTGCGCATGTGATTGAAGAATATTTTATTGTGATATTTATACCCCGCCTATCCCCTCCCTAATGGAGGACTCTAGGCGGCTTACATCCATATATATACATCAATTATACAATTCACCATTTAACCGTGTGTGAGGGGAGGGGGTAAAGGAACCGACTCTTCTAAGGCTCCGGACTACAAGTCCCAGGATGCCTTGAGCCAGCTGCTGATGTCCTGTAGATGTTGCATCCGGGTCCGTCGTCACTGCCGCCATTCGATCTTCCTCCTCTCCTCTCCTCCGGTGGCACCGACTTCCCGACAGGATGCCAGCAAATTAGCCCACTTAAGGTGGTACCCATTTATCTACTTGCAAAGCTTCCGAACTGTTGGGTTGACAGGATCTGGGAGTAGCAACGAGAGCTCATCTCGTTGCGCGGGGTTCGATATATATATATATAGCCCAAATAACCAATGTTAGGGCTTTCGGTATACAAATTGGTCCAATTGCAGATATTTTCTATATATGCTGGAAATAACAATTATAAGAGATGTAATGCAATCCAAACCTAATTTTATCAATGAGTAAACCTGATAGGCCTCAATGGGACTTAGTATGTATATATGTGTGTGTGTGTGTGTGTGTACTTTATTTATTATTTAAATTTGTATTACTGCCCATCTCCTCCAACCAGGGAACTCTGGGCGGTGTGTGTGTGTGTGGTGTGTGTGTATGTGTGTGTGTGTGTATGTATGTATGTATTTGTGTGTGTGTGTGTGTGTATGTGTATGTGTATGTGTATGTGTATATGTATATGTATATGTATATGTATATGTATATGTATATGTATACGTGTGTGTATGTATGTATGTGTGTGTATGTATGTATGTATGTATGTGTATGTATGTATGTATGTATGTATGTATATATATATATATATATATATATATATATATGAATGACTGTGCAGCTAATCAATCATGAATAAATAGAAGAGGAAAGATTTGCAGGCAGGGGAAGTTCTCTTCAAGAACTTATAATTTTAGTCATTTGGTGTTTACACACTGTGCTCTGAAAAACCTTCTGAGCTAAAAATGCATTCCTGATCAATTGAAATTAATGGAATGTTTGCCAATGCCTTAAGTGGGAGAGGAATTGCAGCCCAAATCTCCATGGAAGCCCAAACTGAAGCAATGACTTGCGGAACGAATCTAGAAAAGTCAACACTGTTGTAATTCAGAATTCCCCTGCAGCCTTGCAGTGGTCATTACAAAGTTTGGTAACATCTTCTCTTCGCGTGCATGCAGTACACGTTCATTTACCGATGCAAAGGAAAAGAGAGCAAAATACAATGAGCCTTTGGGGAAAGGCAAAGCATATAACAATTACCCCAAAAAAGAAAAAGAAAAATACTCTTGGGAATTAAGCAAACACTGAATGTAAGAGATAGGAATGAGACAAATATTGGATTAAGGCAAGCACTACCTGAGATTGCAATCACAATTCTAAAAGTGGTAGAGGAAACTGATGTTGCTGGTTGAAGGCAAAGGCAGGAGTTACAAATAAGGTTTCCTAACTTTCATGCTACAATATCAAGTCATGCTTCAAATTCCTGGGACAAAATAAACATAATATGCATGGGTGTTTGTCACAGACCCTTTTTATAAGACATAATTCTGACATCACAACTATGCAATTTTGGCATGTTGCCTAGAAATCAAAGGTGTGCTTACACCGAGCACTTCGCTTCCTAACTCATAGCATCCCAGAAATATCCTTAATTCACAGTGATTGCCATACAGTTCACCCAATGTGCATTTAATTGCATCTATGGGCTTTGGTTGTGAAAAATAAATTGTACACTGAATTTAATGAAATCATTTTCCCCCCTCAATTAATGTGTTGCAAATGTTGGCTACTAGTACTTTTAGTATAGGACCACTGTTTTATCAGCTTCTAACTAGCTGATGTTAATTATTGCCTACAGCTTTGAATGGATAATACATAGGTGCACTTTAGGTATATGTATTATGCTGCAATCCTATGCATGTTGACTTGGAAATCCCTTTATAATATTGTATTTAGTACCTGAAAGGTCATATACTAGATATATACTATCGTTAATCCATTTTCATGAATAGTCATAGGAAAACTAAATAATTGAAAGTTCTTAAAAATATTTAGCGATTCATCCACATTTCTTGTCTTGCCGTAGTTCCTTGGTCAGTACAGTTGGGTTTCTCAATCCCTTGGCCTGTCTGTTCTTGAGCATCTGGAATCATCCTGTTTATTAGATAGGAAGGAATTGAGGATTTAGCAGCCTACTTCCAACAAAGCCCCATCCAATTCTCCTCAACTGAATGGATGGATGAGATTACATTACATGTGCTTTCTGGATGAATGAGATTACATTTTGGAGAAATTGGTGAGCTCCTTGGATGCTGTCATTCTTAGGAAAATTATTTCTTGAGGAAAAGAAATAATTTCACTGATCTGATATTTATGTACAAAGGCAAAGGTTGATTGATATGTTTTATATACTGAAGTGTTCAAAACAAAGGATGAATATGCATATTTGGGTACCCTTGAGTGACTGTTGATTATAGCAATAATAAACACTTGTGATTTAAAATAAAATGTAAAACTTTGCCACTGCCCTTGTTCCTCCTAATGGATAACATTCACTTCTTCCTCTTAAATCATCAATAGGATTTTTTAAAATCATCACATAATGTTCTTTAATAGAATCATTAAGCAGTCACATGTCTCTACTTTTCTGCACATAAAGGATTTTCTTCTGATTTTTTGAATATATACAACCAGCTGAATTGTTTGATGAATCTACATGCTACATATAAATTTCCCTTATTGGGAAAGGCATTAATTCATTTCAGCATCAGGATGGATATCCATACAATTCATATTAAATTAGATGTTTCTTCTTCCATTTTCAGACACATCCCTTAGATTTTAAAACTGCTGTCAAGATGATACATGTTTGCTTCTGGGCCCTAGCTCCTACTTGACTTTGTGTTATGACTTAGTCTTTAGTCTTGACTACTAAATGGTCTCAGGTGTTCTGATTCATGGCTCCTGGCTCATCAAAGACTGCTGCTTATCATCTGCTAACACCAGTGGTTGAAATGGCCCCATTTCATTTTTGGATCTATGATTCTAAGGCCCAAACAGCCTTTGTCTAATGCAGAAAATACATATGAAAATTGAGTTTATTCTAAGTATAAACAATATGGAGGTAAGCCTACACAAAATAGTGAACCTGAGTGAGAAATTGATGCTTTATTTATTCAATAGCAATCACCTTCCTAATCTGTGGGAAGATAAATGATAGGTCATTCTTTCAGAATCTTAAGACATAAGAAGGATGTTACACTTGGCATACTGATTATTGATAACCATGATAAAGTTCTAAACATTGAACAATGAAAAACCCAAAAGCAATACTAAAATCAGATAGAGTGGAAGTGGAAAATTACGGGGAACATTAGGGATGTTTCATCTCAGTAGCTCTGCCTCATTATACTATCAGAAAAATGTAAAATATATAGACTAGATAAATCTGCTTTTCTCTGGGAGCTTGGTGATGTACTTGAATAATGAAAAATGTAGGAGCACTTTTATCATACGGTGCAGACAGCAATGGATAACACTGACAATCCATTTTGTCATTCACTCTATAGACTATCTAGTTATACTGTATGGACTAGTTAGAAAAATAACATACCTGTACATAACAGTATTGCTTAAGGTCTTTACCAAAGTAATTGGTAAAATGCACGATGCATTTCTAAAATTATATTTCTGATTGCACATGTATGCTGCACAATATGCCAATATGCTCCTTCCATTGGGTTTCTGCATTTGAAATATTATTACAGCACTGTGGAACACAGTCACACCACCCAAGTGATGTGAGAACTGGTCTTCTCTTTACATATCACCCTGCCACCCTGTGCCTACAGGAGGAATAGGGAATCAAGCTCAAATTGAAGCAAATTAAGGGTCCTTTTCCGGTACAACTTCCCAACGTGGGGAGAGAGAATTTGGATCGAGTGCAAAGGGTTAAAATTCTCAGCCCCCATGCTAGGTCTTGATCAATATCTCCTGGCCTTACATTTAACTAAGTAGGAAAAGAGTATGGTAAGTGAATGGTACTTGGTAAAAGTATGATCCTCATCACTGACTTGCTATGAAAAAGCTAATCCAGGGTTTCTCAACCAGGCTTCCATTGAAACCTAGGGTTCCATGAGAGGTCACTAGGGGTTCCCTAGGAGATCACGATTTATTAAAAAAATTATTTCAAATTCGGGCAATTTCACATGAAAGAGGTATGTTTCTCTCTTTATTTTTAGTTTAAGAACCCTGTTAATGCATATATACAGGCCTACACATGAAACAAATATAATACCAATCAAAGAGAATATTTGTAGCTCAGGGTTGAACTGTGGAGTCCTTGGTGCTCTCTGAGCCTTGTTGTTTTCTTGCAGATGTTTCATTGCCAGACTAGGCAACATCTTCAGTGCGAAAAGGGAGTGGGACTTGCTCTCTGTTTATATACCATGGCTTGTCCTGCTTGTGTTGGTGGGGGTGTTGTTCTCTCCTTGGTAGTTCCTTGATTGGGCTGTTGTTTGCTGCTTGGTTGATTGACTGAGTTAATAGTTCCTTGATTAGGGTATATTGTGCTGTTTGATTGTTCCTCTGGTACTAATCCTGGTGTTAATCTTTGCCTATCTGGGTGATGATTGCTGGCTAGGAGGTGTTCTGGTCTTCTGGATTTTCTATTGTCTCTTATGAATGGTATGTAAATGTTGTTTACCTCTGTGTCTGTTGATGGCTGCTTTGTCTGAGTGCCAAGCTTCCAGGAATTTGGATTTGGCTTGGTTTAAGATGCTCACAGTTTCCCAGTTGAAAGTATGGTTGTTCGCTGTTGTTGTTTGTTGTTAGCAAACAACAGCCCAATCAAGGAACTCCTAAGGGGAAAACAACACCTCCACCAACACAAGCAGGACAAGCTATGGTAAATAAACAGAGAGCAAGTCCCACTCTGTTTTCGCACTGAAGATGTTGCCTAGTCTGGCAATGAAACGTCTGCAAGAAAACAACAAGGCTCAGAGAGCACCAAGGACTCCACAAATATAATAATTTTGTAACTTTTGGCCTATATTTGAGTCTGTATGTGCAGGGGTTCCCCAAGGCCTCCAAAATTTTACAAGGGTTCCTCCAGGGTCAAAAGGTTGAGAAAGGCTGATTTAATCACCCACTAACCTCCCCACTGCAGATTTTTTTCTTATTCCCTTATCACTGGGAATCAGTACTAGGAGGCTAATAGAAAATGGAAACAGATCTGGAAGGAGAATTGGGGAAATCAAATTTGTAAATGAAAATATTTTTTATACAATCAAAGATCAGACAATCATCCAAATAACAAAACAGAAAAACAAAAATCTCTATTGGATGCATGGTAATGTTGGGATCTTTAGTTGACAGGAGTAGATATATTTTCCCAGGACATGAACATGTTATAAAGTAGACCCGTGTATTGTGAGCATTAGAGTTGCCCAGGTAATTTCAGAAGGAAATCAGAAGGAATCATGCATGAGATTCCATGATGAGGCTAGCAAAATGTGTCAGAAAGTTTTGTACAGTTGCTTGAATAACTGAGTGGGGTTTTGAACTCAGAGATGCTACCCTTGTAGACAATTCATCAGTTTTCAAATGGATTTTATCCTGGCTACTTTGCAACATTCAGAACGACTGTACATGCCAGGATTTTTGACTATTCCAGGGAGGATAACTTCATCCAGTTCTACTTTCTGAAGAGCTTAGTGGAGCTCCAGACTCAAAGGTATAAGAAAAGTTGGAACAATGATAAATCTAATCTTTTTCTAAGGTTACAGTCAATTCAGAATGTATCTGCCAAAAGGAAGAGTGGGAAATACTGGGTGGAATAATTATAGATTATTAGAAATTGATCTTTCACACATGTTTGAAAGATGTGACATAGTTTTTTTAAAAAATATAATAATGATTGGAGTAAACTTTTAATGGTTTTAGTCCAAATGCCAAATTTTTCAGAATGGGAAATTTTAGCACTGCATGTTGCAAGAACATTTTCTGCTGTCATCAAGTGTAGTTGCTAAAAATACATGATTTTTACAAAAATGGAAATGAACACAAGGTTTTGCTTGTCCCAAATTAGTACAACAGATTGAACAATCTAATCTGGCCTGGAAGACTCTGTACTTCAATTTCCACAAAAAATCCTCAGAATATATTCCTAGAAGTATAGAGCTTGTTTACAGACATTTGCATGTTGACTCCCATGTGTTCCAAAAAGATTTTGTATTTGTAGCCATAGAGCTCTTACTATATTTCCTCCTGATGTAAGCCAGAGTTACATTCATGAAGGAACTTGATTCATGAAGAAAAGTGTAGTGATAAAAATGGCTCTCCCATTTTAAAAGTGGTAGTGAGTCATTGTGTACTGTCTGAGGCTCTGAACACCAATTGATACTCCATTTTCAAGAAGAGTGGTTATGACAAGGAAGCCCAGGATCCTGATGGAAGCTCTTTCATTTCTGTTTAAATTTGGGTGGCAAAGGTGGAAGGTGCCTGAAAGGGATATGGTTGTTATTGTGCTCATTTCCTCCTGAATACCTGATATAATGAACTGTGGGAAACCCAAAGATATCTGGGATGATGTGTGGGGTCCCACACCTACTTTAAAAAGAAGAATCTTTATCTCCTTTCAAGAGGATGTTTGACATCTGTAATTGAAGCTGCAATAAAGCATGAATGCAGAACTAGAAAATTGGGTGCTGCTAATTTTCATATGATTCCTCTATATTTTCAGAAATGAGAAATAACAGAGAAACCATTGCCTTCCAATGTTGGAGACCCTACACATCTTCATTGGGGCTACCAGAGCGGGACTGCAAACATCTGGATAACCACTAGATGACAACAAAGAGAACAAAGAGTTAAATGGTTGTCTAAAGTTTTGCAGCCCAAATCTGGTAGCCTTAACCAAGTAGCTTTTACACAGAGGCAACAGTGGTATATACTGTATGTCCAAGTGGCAATTATCTAGAGGTGCCATGATTTGTGCTACTGCAGTGACTTGATCCTACAGACAATACATATGACAAGGCATCTGTCTAATCTTCATGTTGTTAGGCTTTATATCAAAAGTCCGTTCCTTTCAGGTTTTCAAGAAGATACAGCACATGGGAAGTATGACAACCCTGAAATAATACAAAGATTTTAGTCCACTCTAAGTCTTTATTGGAGGACGTTGCTCATATGCTGCATTTTTGTGATGCTGCATTATTTCTGGTGAACTTCTTTACAAGGTCCACACAGCACAGGAGAACACAGCTTAAAAAGCTAGGAGAACTTTTCAATCTTAATTTCATGCCACTGGGTGTACAGCTGGGTATGGTTTGTGATTCACCAGGAGATCCACTTAAGGTGGACTGTAAGAGGAAAGCCATGTTAGTTTATTGTAGCCAGAAATGAGAAGGAATCTGGTTGCACCTTTTCAGATTAACAGATTTTATTAAAAGGCATAATTCATGAAAGATTGTGCCTTTTAATAAAATGTTAGTCTGAAAAAGTGCTACTAGACTCCTTCTGATGATTGGCTTCTGGAAACACATCTTGGGGTCAGAACAAATTAGATCTGCTCCAGTTTCACATTTGTCTGGTTGCAGCAAATTTTGTTTACTACCTGCTCTTGGTTTATTTTAGTTTCTCTCCCCCAAGTGTAACAGGATCACCCAGCTCTTCTGACACTACGCATTATGGTAAATAATCATTGCTGTTTTTTTCTCCTCCCACAAGACAATGACATTCATTTCAGCAATTGGCAAACTATCCATCTGCTCGGGTGAGTTTTGGAGGGGACTTTAAAAGGGCTGTGGCCCATTGGAAAACTCCAATAAAGGCCACAATAGAAAAAGAATATGTCTGATATTTGCATAACTCTGAATTTTAAGAACTTCTCTGATGTTGTGGCATGTAAATTTGATGATAAGGTCAATAATAGCAATGTCATTAGAACGCTCTAGAAGACAGACTGCCTTGGAAGGATTTCCCAATAGTACAATATAAATTAGATCACAATCCATTATAAAGTGTTCCACTAAGACATTACAAAACAGGCTCACTAGATAAAAGTGTTTTATCATGTCTATTTTTCAGCAAATATAACAACATGTTTCCACCACTGCTTTACATTTAAAAAGTCCAATGGTCTTCTCTGTCATTTGGCAAGATTAAATAGAAATTTATATACTGTATGGGTTGTGTCTTGGGTTTTCATCTCTGTGGCAGGTCCTGTATTATAATTTCACTTATGCTTTGGGCTGTTTCTTTGTTTTCAATGCTTCTAACACTAAATAGCACTTAATCAAGAGGTCTGTGTACGTGTGTGTGTGTGTGTGTCCTAGTTGTGAGCCCTCAAAATAGAAAAAGTGCCACGTTGGAACCATTTCCTTTAGAAGTGAGTTGTGTGCTTAAGAGCCTCCTATGATGAAGGTGGGGATAATGATGGATGGGTGGAAAATGTTGAGTCCAATGACACTTGGACTTTTGCTGCCAGAAGTGGCTGCCATAGTGGGGTATGCCCAGACACAAAGGACACATATTTCAGAATGAAGACAGGTGGGATGGATCCTGCCATCCCACCAAGTTGCTGAGATGTTTTTGATCACCTCAATTTTGTTTGTCTTTTGTGCTGGGCAGGTGGGTACACTTCCAGACACAGCAATGGGCATTTTTATTTTCCAAAGGGTTCTCCACTACTATCTGGTTGCCCCATTGACAGAAGAAGACAGCAATCATTTTTTAAGGGCAGAAACAAGCTACGTCAGCCAACACTCAACTGCCTTCCATTGAAGATTCAACATCTTTTCCTGCTGTGGCTTGAAGGCTGACTTTTCCTGTTATGTTTTCTGCAAGGGCTCTTTTGGCCGGAGTACTCTATTTCATTGACTACTTTGTAGAGAAGAGAACACTCCTTCAGCTGAGCCAAGGCTTCCCATTAACTCAAGTTCCTTTTGGATACCTCACCCCCACCTCTTTACCCTGGCTGTTGTGATGGCATAGGCTTTTTTTTTATTTTGGGCGGTGGCTAAATTTGACAATAAATAAATAAAATATAACTCATGCCTTATAGATCAAAGGGTGATGGTTCAAAACCCTGCAGGATTTTTTTTAATGCACTATTTTTCTTTTTGAGTTCCTTCTGCTCCCTGCCCTTTTTGGGGGTGGGGTGCGGGGGTGGGTGGGGAGTTCTACTGTTTCACCATTTTTCCTGTCTCCAGAGCTAAAAAGGTTTTACTCCTATCTCCCATGAGGAGTGAAATCCTTCCTTCAGATGACTGGAAAAACAGTGAAACAGTGACAGTCCAGTCTGAATACCTTGCAAACTGTTACCAAGGTGTTTCAGTCTGGACAGGAATTTTTTAAGCCACTTAAGTCAAGCCAACATGAACATAGAGGACAAGAACAGCTTAAATAGTAAGCACAGATCTGTCCTAAGAATGAATATCAGGCTTTCAGGGGCTCAGTGACCGTCTTACAAATAAAGACGATGCTATAGGCTGGTGCTGTGCTTGGGAATACCCCAACTTTCCACCCCTTTTGAATAATAACAATAATAATAACAACAACAATAGAAAGTCAGATGGAGCAGAGAACTTGGTAAGTGCCAAGGCAGATGTTTGCAGAGACATTGGTCACACATTGCTTGTACAATGTTACCTATCCTTGGTCATTAAGTGCATATGTTAATGAAGAGGATAGACAGAAATACATTATATTGTGGAAAGGGATTACACCACATTTGTATATCAGAAGAACTGCACGTAAAAACACATATGAAATTTTGTCAAAAGTTTTAAAGAATTAATGCAGAAATTGGATGGACTAAACCTAAGGTATTTTTTTTAAAAAAAAGAGAGGACTTGAGAAAAACTGAAATAGATACATTCATCCATCTCTACTTGGTATACCTCCCTCCTCTCTGCAAGCTTGCTCATTATAGGCCTTGGCACCAGGAAGAGTTATGAACATTCTTCATTTCTAATAAATTGGTTTTTCATGGCACTGCTAGCAGAAAACACAGGATGGCAAACCCTTGTAAAAACTGAACAATTGAAAGGAGAACTGCAGCATGACTGTCGCTTGGGGTGGGGATGAATGTAGCCAGGGTTTGACTTCTTGTTTATTCATGACATTTGCTGGCTGATGTAGAGATGGTTACTGTTATCCCTAAATGCATCTCACAGGATTGGGGAGCCAAGGGGTGGGAATGCAGTAACTTTGCTGTTTTGACTTCCTTGGAGAAGAGAAGGAAGGCAAAGTTGATAAACATGCTTTTACTTCTTTGGATTCTCATGTTACAGAAATCGTATAGCTCGATCATAAAGCTGAAATAAGGTTTCCACAAAGAAGTCTTATATACCACAGTAGAGGGGGAAAAATAAAATCCCACTACACACAGTGCACCCCCTATTTGTTTTTCAACTCTTCTTGATCATTTTAGCCTTTAAGGATTCTAAAAAAAACACGTCAAGAGCTTTCTTCCAATCATGGATTTATAATAATTATTGCAGCCTAATCATAATTTGAGAAATGGATTAATTTGCTTAATTGATTAGAAAAACTGATTGGGGCCTGAAAGAGCATGTAGGCTGCCCATGGGATTGCTCCATTTACAACCAAAACACTCAACATTAGTCAGATAATGGTAATCTTTACTTATAAAAAATAAGAGTATGAAAGACCAATGAGGAAGTCAGGGGAAAAAAACACAGTAGGTGGTTAAAAGAATAAAAATGCCAGAATAGTATTAGTGGCTTTGTACAAATCTTTCAGTTTCCATGGCAATGCTTCATAAGGAATGAGACTAGAATTTGACCCTCACTGGGTAGAGCTGTGCTGGATTTGGAGAGAAATTCTCTCTGAAATTTCAAATTTATTATGAACTTCTATGTGTTGCCAAGGACTGCAACGATTGGGGGGGGGGGGGGAGAGAGAGAGAGAGAGAGAAAGCATTAGCAAATATAGAATTCAAATGGGTGAAGAAATCCAAAGTGTGTATTTTGAGATAACCAGAAATTATGCTGCCCACCCTTCCCTGTGTTGTTCTGGCATGAGCGTGCTTGTTGCCAATTGCATCACCAACTAGAGGCCTGTTGAATTAAAAGAAAGTGAACTTCCAACAGTCTACCAAACACACCTTTCAAACCTGCATCTTGAGAACAGAAATACTGAGGAAATTCTTCAGAAGCACTGCTACACTGATAAATTAGGAAAGTGTAGCCTAAGGAAATACAACAAAGCTTTGGTTGACCTTGAAAATGCAATGGAATGCAATGATTCAATGTTCAATGATATTCTGGGATGTAATTAAGGAAAAAGAATATACAAACGCCCTATGCAAAGCATTCTCTCTGCATGGAAGACCACTAATGGGCCTCTACTTCCTCTCCTTTCACATTAGATTATGTAATTGTTGTCCACATCATATAGTTTGCAGCCTACGTAACATTTGCATTGTTCAAGACATAGCTCCTCAGTGGAATTTGGAGATGAGACTACGTTCCACCAGTGCTTAAACAATGACCCACTACAGCTCTACTTGGCTTGGGGATTGGCTACTTGCCTCATGCACCTGCCTGAGCTGAGGGCCCTTAACTCCCTGGAAGGGAACATAATTTCCAGGAAGCGACTCTCCGCTTCCATCTAGGCAGCACTGGACAAGGCCCTGCCTAAAATCTGCTAAGCAGCCATGGATCCAGGCAGCTTACCTGGGTGTCAGGCCTCCCAGGTAAACCAGACAGGAAACATGACCAAATGAGCTAATTCTACTTTATTGTGAGGCTACATGAACAGAATCTTGCAAGTCTGAAAGTACAAATCTCCCGCCCTCCCTATTTACCGCCTGAGTAATTAGGGCGGGCCCTTCCTAAGTTTCTTTTGTTCATTGTTACTCTGTTGTGGGTTCCTTTCTCTTTTATCTGATAGTTCCCTAGGCAGCATCTGTCCCCCCACCCCCCGTCTTCCAAGGTCACCCTCACATTCCATCACATCAGGATTGTAGTGCAGTAGAGATGATGGCATGGGCATTCTGTACGTAGCACATACCCAGTTATTCATCTTATTATCTTCTGGGGTTACCCCTTGCAGTATCTTCTCCCTGTTGCTGTAGCATCTTAGGAAGTAGAGAGGCAAGTCAACTCCTTTCCCACCTGCTGCTATGTTCCTACATCCTCCCGTCCCTACGGAATGAGTCACATCTGCATCTACTCTTTGTCTATTGCAAGTTCTGGTGCTCTTTTGTATATTTGCAACAAGGCACGCCTTCTCTACTTTCCCCAAAGCATTGAGCCCACACCTCCTCTGACAGTTTCATGCCACTTTTATCTTTTGGATTTGTTCCTTCACTTTATTTCTGTTTGTACATTAAGTCTGATTTGAACAATGCACATAAACCATCCTGGAAATATTTACACTGAAGGTCAGTCTTTACACAAAAATAAATAAATACGCTCAATTTGTGAATCCCAGTTAGGAGAGGCAGGAATTGAGCCAGAGGCCTACTTGGTGTGAAACAGGTGTTTTCCCATAGACAGATAGACATTTCCCCTGTGCTTGAGAGGTTTGATCCATGAAGTGAAAAACAAATAAATGATGAGAGGCTTTGGAACAATTTGGGTGGGGTGGGGGTGGGGAGGAACCAAGTTAGGATAATTAAATTCCATCCTTCCCCACTGCCTCTCCGGTGGGAACTATTGAGAAAGAGGTCTGCATGCTTAGCACGGCAGTTGGACTGTAGGTGGAAATGCATGTGAAACTCTCAGCTGCATACGTTGTTCCTTATCTAGGCTAAAATAAGCATCCTGAGAGCAATGCTGGTGCTCCTGAATCGGGGATAGAAGAGCCTAAAGCCCGTGCAGCCTCTGGTGCCCTTTTGCCATCTCTCCAGAGCCTCCTTCCCAATGGCACCGCTGCAAACTGCCCAATAGCACGGTTTCTGACCAAGAACGTCTAGAGTGTCTGGTTGCCTTAACACACTGATTTCACCTAAATCTAAACCTTTAAAAATTATTTAATAGGTGAAATTCAACTTAAGCCTTATCCAGTGGAAGTTTTATATTATTAATATTATTATATTATATTAAGTTTTATATTTATGGAAATGATTGATGTAACTGTAGTCCCTGGCTGCAAGAGGAGGAGGAGGAGGAGGGGGGAGGGGGAGGGGGAGGAGGAAGGGGGAGGGGAGCAGGGGGAGGGGAGGAGGGGGAGGGGAGGAGGAGGAGGGGGAGCAGGGGGAGCAGGGGGAGGAGGGGGAGGGGGAGCAGGGGGAGGAGGAGGAGGAGGAGCAGGAGGAGGAGGGGAGGAGGGGGAGGGGGAGGAGGGGGAGCAGGGGAGGGGGAGGAAAGAAGAAGAATATCTTATATGGTATCTGTTGGAGACTGAAGCATTCTTGTGTAAATGTTCCAAGAGCAGGAATCTAACCTGAGCAATCATTAGTGAAGCGGGTTTCCTAAATATAATGGAAATATATTGTAAGGATAGGCAAAGCCTAGGACCAAGTTTATTGCATCCCAACCAGACAAAAGTCAGAAAGCAAGTACTCTGCGTGGGTGACCCTGGGAAGAAAGGCAGAAGGAAGTGACCTCGATTAGCCATCTGGTAAAACAAAGAGAAAGCAGAGTGATAGATGAAGAGGGGACACAGAATAAATCCCTAATTCTCTAGGTCCTACTGGCCCCTTGTGGCCAGTAGGTCCCGAGGTGCTGAAAAGTCAGTGCAAATGAACTTGTGCCTGCAAAACTATATTTATTTAGGAGCTAAAAGTAGTTCATATGGAGCTCCCTCTTTCAATTTTAATCCTACAACAGCCCTGTGGTGCAAGTTGGGCTGCACAATAATTACTGACCCACGTCACCCAGTAAGCGTACATGGGAAAACTTGGGCCAGCACCCTAGCCACTACCACATTCATTCCCCAAATCCTCAGCATGCTACCTTGGGAATTATGGGTGTTGTAGTCCAATATTTCTGGAGCGTGCCAGGATGAAGGAGCTAGGAAGTCTGTGTCTATGAAGGTTCTCAGTCATCCAGGTGGAATTGTCTGTAGCTTGAATCATGTCAACTGGATTTCTATTTTCTCAGTGGAAACGTAAGGAGCGAAACGTTTCCACTAAGAAAATAGAAATCCAGTTGACATGATTCAAGCTATAGGAAGTCTGTGGCATTCCAGATTTTTTTAAACTAGAAGATCCCTCCCTCATAGACATTTTTGCTGGAACTGATGGAGCTGCAGTTCAGAAATATCCAGAGTTCCACAGATTTTAGGGATGGCTATTTCTGTTTACATGGGTGGAATGGTATCTTAAGCCAAATAATTTCTGTTAAAAGAATATAAGTAGTTATGCTGGGCGATGTCATGCTGTTCTATCTGCTACATTCTGCTGTATTGTGTCTTAACCAAGAGCAGGTTGGCAATATCATGCAAAAAAGGAATATGCAGAGTAGGAAACAAAACTTCCTGTCTAATTCTCCTTGTTATCAGCTTTATGATGCTGTCTTTTTAAATGTAACGTGTCGAAGCTGCCGCCAAGCCGGGCCCCATTGTGAAAAGCTGTCAAGTTTAATTAGGTGATATTATATTTTTATATAAAAACGTGAATGTACTTTAAAGGAACTTAACTTTAATAGGTACAATTCAACCCTAAGTTAAGTCCTTTTCAGCAACTTAATTTCAATGGGAGTTACACATGTGAGGATTGAAATCAATGGGACTTAAAAACAATTATTTGTGGGCTGGATCTGGTTTCAAGCCCATTAAACAGGATCAGCCTATCCAACTGGAAAGAACAGCCTTTCAATTTGATGGGTTTAAATAAATGTGTTCATCTCTGTGAGCTCCAGATTAAACAGGATTTTAAAATATATTTTATTACCATATGGCAGTCAGTCTGATGAATTGTTTTAGCTTTACTAGCAAATAACCAAGTAATAGGACCACAGAAGTCTTGTTTGGCCTTCCAAGTTATCAAACTCGAGGTCACACGGGGAGCTCCCTGCTAAATGAATTTCCCATGGAACCATGTCATTTCAGTAGCTCAAATCATGGTCGCTCTCTATATTTGCCAAGTGGACCTACATACCATGGGTATTTTGGTGCAAGCCCCAAATCTGGGCTGCAAATATCTGGATGACCACTGACTTCTTTGTTCTCTTTGCTGCCATCTAGTGACCAACTGGATTTTTGCAGCTTAGATCTGGTAAGCCTAGCTGAAAGCCTACTAAAGCTATTACCGCCCAGAGTCTGCCATGGTAGAGATGGGCGGGGATAAATCCAAATAATATTATCTTCAGTTATGGGCACAGAAGGCTGCTAAGTGTCTGTACCAGCCATGGTATATAAACAGAGAGCAAGTCCCACTCCCTTTTTGCACTGAAGATGTTGCCTAACCTGGCAATGAAACGTCTGCAAGAAAACAACAAGGCTCAGAGAGCACCAAGGACTCCACAGTTCAACCCTGAGCTACAAATATTCTCTTCGGTTTGTACCAGATCCATATATCTGGTACGTGCAACGCACAAGTGGCCAGTGAATCTGCAGTGGCTACTTGCAACCAATTGCAAATTGTTTTTCAGACACAACTGAAGATGTTGCCATTGACCTTTAAAGCCCTTCCGTTCGGACTATTTGCAGGATTGCTTCTCCCATTAAAAGCCTGTCCAAAGATAACAATCTAAAGGAAAGACCTTTCTTAAGATGCTTCCTCTTTCAGAGGCCCATCTATCAGGCACATGGATGATGGTCTTTTCCCCTACCACTTTTAGGCTACCTATTTTAAGCTATGGCATGCACTCCCTTCAGGTTGAATTTTGCCTTTATCCTATTTGCCTTTAAAATATCAATTAAGTGTTAAACTTTGCCAAAGGCAATTTTATTTTATTAGCTTTTTTTTTATTCAGGTCAGTATATATATTTTTGTTGCCTAGTCTATGTAATTTAATCTAAAATACAATTGTGCATTTTGTCTCCTAGTAACTACATGGACAATTCCATGCAGTTTTATTGGCAAGATTTCAGAAGTGGTTTGCCCTTGCCTACTTCCTAAGGCTGAGAGAGAGGGGCTGGCCCAAGGTCGTGGTGGCTCAACAGGTTAAACTGCTGAGCTGTAGGCTGCAGATCAGAAGGTCTGCAGTTCGAACCCCGCGCAACGAGGTGAGCTCTCGTTGCTAGTCCCAGCTCCTGTCAACCCAACAGTTCGAAAGCTTTGCAAGTAGATAAATGGGTACCACCTTAAGTGGGCTAATTTGCTGGTGTCCTGTCGGGAAGTCGGCACCACCGGAGGAAAGGATCGGAGGAAGATCGAATGGCGGCGGTGACGACGGACCTGGATGCAACAGCTACAGGACGTCAGCAGGCGGCTCAAGGCATCCTGGGAATTGTAGTCCAGAGTCTGAAAGAGTCGGTTCCCTTACCCCCTCCCCTCACACGCGGTTAAAATGGTGAACTGTATAACTAATGTATATATGCTTGTAAGCCGCCTAGAGTCCTCCATTAGGGAGGGGATAGGCGGGGTATAAATATCACAATAAATAAATAAATAAATAAATAAATAAATAAATAAATAAATGTCCCCCTTCATGGATCACTGCCTCCCCTTCATGGATCACTGCCTTGTCGTGGCGAAGGGGCTTGCGTAACTCAATGAAGTCAGGTCAAGAAGAACAGGTCATGATGGAGAGTTCTGACAAAACGTGGTCCACTGGAGGAGGGAATGGCAAACCACTCCAGTATCCTTGCCAAGAAAACCCATGGACAGTATCAAAAGGCTAAAAGATATGACGCCGGAAGATGAGCCCCTCAGGTCGGAAGGTGTCCAAAATGCTACTGGGGAAGAGCGGAGGGCAATTCCGAGTAGCTCCAGAAAGTGTGAAACGGCTGGGCCAAAGCCGAAAGGACGCTCAGTTGTGGATGTGTCTGGAAGTGGAAGGAAAGTCCGATGCTGTAAAGAACAATATTACATAGGAACCTGGAATGTAAGATCTATGAATCAAGGTAAGCTGGATGTGGTCAAACATGAGATGACAAGATTGAACATCGACATCTTGGGAATCAGCGAACTAAAATGGACAGGAATGGGCGAATTTAATTCAGGAGACCATTATATATACTACTGTGGGCAAGAATCCCTTAGAAGAAATGGAGTAGCTCTCATAGTCAATAAAAGAGTGGGAAAGGCAGTACTGGGGTACAACCTCAAAAACGACAGAATGCTTTCAGTTCGAATCCAAGGCAAACCATTCAACATCACAGTGATCCAAGTCTATGCCCCAACCACTGATGCCAAAGAAGCTGAAGTTGACCGGTTCTATGAAGATCTACAACACCTTCTAGAACTAACACCAAAAAAAGATGTCCTTTTCATCATAGGGGACTGGAATGCTAAGGTAGGAAGTCAAAAAATAACCGGAATAACGGGCAAGTTCGGCCTCGGAGTACAAAATGAAGCAGGGCAAAGGCTAATAGAGTTTTGTCAAGAGAACATGCTGGTCATAGCAAACACTCTTTTCCAACAACACAAGAGACGACTCTACACATGGACATCACCAGATGGTCAATACCGAAATCAGATTGATTATATACTTTGCAGCCAAAGATGGAGAAGCTCTATACAATCAGCAAAAACAAGACCTGGAGCTGACTGTGGCTCAGATCATGAGCTTCTTATCGCAAAATTTAGGCTTAAATTGAAGAACGTAGAGAAAACCACTAGACCAATCAGGTATGACCTAAATCATATCCCTTATGAATATACAGTGGAGGTGAGGAATAGATTTAAAGGATTAGATCTGGTAGACAGAGTGCCTGAAGAACTATGGATGGAGGTTCGTAACATTGTACAGGAGGCAGCAACTAAAACCATCCCAAAGAAAAAGAAATGCAAGAAAGCAAAGTGGCTGACTGATGAGGCTTTACAAATAGCTGAGGAAAGAAGGGAAGCAAAAGGCAAGGGAGAAAGGGAAAGATACAAACAACTGAATGCAGAATTCCAGAGAATAGCAAGGAGAGATAAGAAGGCCTTCTTAAATGAACAATGCAAAGAAATCGAGGAAAACAATAGAATGGGGAAGACTAGAGATCTCTTCAAGAAAATCGGAGATATCAAGGGAACATTTTGTGCAAAGATGGGCATGATAAAGGACAAAAAAGGCAGGGACCTAACAGAAGCAGAAGAGATTAAGAAGAGGTGGCAAGAATACACAGAAGAACTATACAAGAAAGATCTTAATATCCCTGATAAATACGATGGTGTGGTCACTGACCTTGAGCCGGACATCCTAGAGAGTGAAGTCAAGTGGGCCTTAGGAAGCATTACTAACAACAAAGCTAGCGGAGAAGACAGTATACCAGCTGAGCTATTTAAAATCCTAAAAGATGATGCTGTTAAAGTGCTGCACTCAATATGCCAACAAATTTGGAAAACTCAACAGTGGCCACAGGATTGGAAAAGGTCAGTTTACGTTCCAATTCCAAAGAAAGGCAATGCCAAAGAATGTTCAAACTACCGTACAATTGCGCTCATTTCACATGCCAGCAAGGTTATGCTCAAAATCCTACAAGCTAGGCTTCAGCAGCATGTGAACCGAGAACTACCAGAAGTGCAAGCTGGGTTTCGAAGAGGCAGAGGAACTAGAGATCAGATTGCCAACATTCGCTGGATCATGGAAAAAGCAAGAGAGTTCCAGAAAAACATCTACTTCTGCTTCATTGACTACGCTAAAGCCTTTGATTGTGTGGATCACAACAAACTGTGGCAAATTCTTAAAGAGATGGGAGTACCAGACCACCTTACCTGTCTCCTGAGAAACCTGTATGTGGGTCAAGAAGCAACAGTTAGAACCGGACATGGAACAACCGACTGGTTCAAAATTGGGAAAGGAATACGACAAGGCTGTATATTATCACCCTGCTTATTTAACTTATATGCAGAGTACATCATGAGAAATGCCGGGCTGGATGAATCACAAGCCGGAGTTAAGATTGCCGGGAGAAATATCAACAACCTCAGATATGCAGACGATACCACCCTAATGGCAGAAAGTGAAGAGGAACTAAAGAGCCTCTTGATGAGGGTGAAAGAGGAGAGTGCAAAAGCTGGCTTGAAACTCAACATTAAAAAAACCCAGATCATGGCATCTGGTCCCATCACTTCCTGGCAAATAGAAGGGGAAGAAATGGAAGCAGTGACAGATTTTATTTTCTTGGGCTCCAAGATCACCGCAGACGGTGACTGCAGCCATGAAATTAAAAGACGCTTGCTCCTTGGGAGGAAAGCTATGGCAAACCTAGACAGCACATTAAAAAGCAGAGACATCACCATGCCGACAAAGGTCCGTATAGTTAAAGCTATGGTTTTTCCAGTAGCAATGTATGGCTGTGAGAGTTGGACCATAAGGAAGGCTGAGCGCCGAAGAATTGATGCTTTTGAACTGTGGTGCTGGAGAAGACTCTTGAGAGTCCCTTGGACTGCAAGGAGGTCAAACCAGTCAATCCTAAAGGAAATCAACCCTGACTGCTCATTGGAAGGACAGATGCTGAAGCTGAAGCTCAAATACTTTGGCCACCTAATGCGAAGAGAGGACTCACTGGAAAAGACCCTGATGCTGGGAAAGACTGAGGGCAAAAGGAGAAGGGGACGGCAGAGGATGAGATGGTTAGATAGCATCACCGATGTAACGAACATGAATTTGAGTAAACTCCGAGAGACAGTGGAGGACAGGAAGGCCTGGCGTACTATGGTCCATGAGGTCACGAAGAGTCGGACACGACTAAACGACTGAACAACAACAAATAAATGTCACCCAGCTGGCTTCGTGCCTAAGGCGGGACTAGAACTCAGGTTTTCCTAAATCCAGCGCCTTAACCCCTAGTCCAAACTATCTAAACTTTAGATGTAATAATACACATAATCAATGTCACTCTTAAAGGATAAGAATAGCAGAATATGGTGCTAACAAGTTCTGAGTGACAACTATACTTTCTAGGAAAGAAGGAAGTATGTAAAATGTTCCACGATCTGTGCAGTAGATAGAAATATTACTCTGATAATCTGGGGACTAATTCAAAAATTATGATTTTCTCGAGTGTGCAAATCCAGAAAAACATTGTGTTCTTTTAAGAAATTTACAGATATAACCCTATTCATATGCATCTGGATACAGCAGGAGTTGTTTTATTACATTATTTACAATTACAGTTTTTCTGGGCATATGTTAGGATCAAGGAATTTATTCATTTGTAAGCAAATAAAAATGAACCATATGGATTAAATAAGAAGAAAAAAGGAGATACAGTTGGTTTGAGGAGGGAGACCTTTTCTCATTCCTCAACATATTTTCACAAAGAAGAATACAGGCACTGCACTTTTTTATGCATTGCAAAGCTAGTCCTTTATGGGTAAAGTTCTACAAAACAGAAGCCAAAGGTGGGGTGGGGAGAATGATATTGTTTTACTTTTGATCTTGAACAAAATGCACAACCAGAATGTGAGCAAGACTACAGTGTAATGCAGTGCAATGTATTATTATTTTTTCTCTTTCCGCTTTAACAATTTATTCAATAAAATGTTGTACTTTCTGTAATCCAACCTTTCTTCAACATGACGTGAGTATCAATTTCCTTTGGGAAAAGTTGGTAAACTCCTGCATCATTCCTTTCAATCATATAATTTGTATAATTTTCAGAACACAGCAGCCCTGCAGCAATGCCTTCCATGAATTATTTGAAAGTGCTGAGAATTGCTTTATACATGTAAAGAGCTAAATAAGGATTGTATAATTTGAGTTATTAACATATAAATGCAAAGGGGAAAGTGTTCACATATAGGTATTTTAGAGAGAATAATTGTTTCCTCACTTTAACAAGGTCAAATAAAATAGAAAGGAATAAACTTTGGATCCACTTCAGTTCACGCTGTTATGCATTTGTCGATACTCCTGTAAATAAACCCTTAATAAATTGCTAAGGGGGATAGGAAGCAGAAAACAATAGCTAGTGAAAGTGCATTCTGACGAAGAGGGAAAGCAATTAACAGTCACATCAGCACCCATGGAACCTGAAGACCTGCTCTGGCAGAAGAGTATCTGAAGAAATAGGGGTACACTAATGTACCTTGCACAAATTTAGTATGTCCAGAGGAGATACTTTTTAAGAAATAATGGACATAGAGAGGTGAAAGTCTGCAGTTTTCTGGGGAACAATGCAGAAGACTTCAGAGCACAATACCTGTAAAAAGTTTCTCAGGTATGTGCTTTAAAAAAAAATCAAGTGCCATAGGAGGTGTCCAATAAGATAGCAGTATCACAGGGTGGAGAAAATATTACTTTTCTGATGCTTTTTCAGTCAGAAAGAGATTTCAAAGTGCAAAAGAAATGTCCTATGTGCCATACCTCCAAAAAGGCACAAAACCAGGTTAAAAATAGTAACTAAGAAAGAAAAAGGGCAAAAAACCTCAACATCGAGTCCTACAGGTACATTTATAAAATATGTTTTATATCAGGGTGGTTTTTCTCCATGGTCCTGGTTTTTCAGGTGAATAAATTTACAGCAGTAAAATATTAGGGATAGGCAACCGAACATTTTTGGCCCATTCAATAATGAGCCATAAATGACCTTTGTGTCAATGCAATTAATGCTGTTATTGTTGTGGTTGTTTCTTAGCATTTGTCCTGCTTAGTTGCAGGGCCCACTTGCTTTATTTATTTATTTATCAAATTTCTATCACCGCCCATCTCCCTCCTCAGGAGGGACTCTGGGCGGTTCACAGTAAGATAATTTATTAAAACAAGAAGGATAAAATATAAACACAATATACAATTATTAATAATTATAAAATCAGAATAAAATCCAAGTGGCAAAAGTGGCAAAAAGGTCTAACTCAGTCCACGTGTGAGAGGAGCACTCTAAGGCCCTAGCCACCCCCAAGAGTAACTATTCCCTTCCCGGCCCCAAGCAAGGTGGCAGAGCCAAGTTTTCAGGTTCCTCCGGAAGGTCAGGAGCGATGGAGCTAACCTCACCTCCAGGGGCAGGATGTTCCAGAGGGCGGGAGCTACTGCAGAGAAGGCTCGTCTCATCCCATGGTGATGGATGATCCCGCCCAGTGGTTTCATGTAGATGTTAAAAAGGAGTGGAGAGAGAACTGAACCCTGCGGCACCCCACAAAGGAGGGGTCGAGCTTCCCACTTAGCTCACCTAGTTCTGACAGCAAAGCTGTCAATGCATTCAATGTCAATGCAGTAATGCTATCTTTCCCAAGTGAAAAGGATAGGTTAGAGTTAATTAAAGAAGTTGGTCAAATATAAGCAAATAACAGGTCTTGCTGATTTATGCTTTTAAAAAATGAAATCCCATATTCAAACAATTCTCCCACTAAGTTCTATTTAAAAGAGAAAGTCATTAGCATATAATTGCACATTGCAGATCTTTCACTGAGTCAAGAGGCAATAATTAAGTATACAGGATATATTGATTTTGAAAGTGCTTAATAATTTCTCATTGGCCAAGAGGAGAACAAGATTTAGAGGAAGAAAAGTTTATAAATAAAAAATAAAACATCATCAGTCCAAAAGACTTTTCCAAGATTGCCAAATCCAACCATCTATAATATTTCAGATGGCCACAGCTTTACCACTTGGGCAACAGTTATTGTTAATCGTAGATAAGCAGATATTTTCATGGGAGCCAGTTTTCTTTCTACAACTGATAGGATGGATCACCTGTGGCCCCTGTCCCATTTCCACTGCCCCCAATATTTCTGCCAACATTTGCTTGCAAAACCACCAATGGCCAACTGACGATAATATGGTTTTTATGTTTATTTTTATTGCATCTGTAAACCCATCCCTGTTACCCTCAGAGGCAAAAACAGAATAGAGTGGGATGGGATGGGATGGGATGGAATGGAATGGAGTGGAATATCCAGAAAATAGGAAGCATGACTGTCAGCCTCCATAGGCTGCCCACTCCCATGATAGAGAATAATTTTTTTGGATTTATTTTTCTACCTGGGCAATTTTTACTTAAGAAGTCAAGAAAGTGTGGGATATTGCTGGCTTATGGGGTTTCAGGCGCAGAGTAAACAAAACAGACAGAGTGCAGCGTTTAGGGATAAAAGTTGTTTACTTGTAGCATAAGGCAATAAATGCATACAGAGTTACATTATTGCAAAAAAGAAAAAACAAACCATAAGCAGAGTTTCGTTCCTTTGGTTCCATCAGCAGATGTGAAGAACGCCATGGCTTACAGCCAGCCAGGCGTGTATAGGCTATACACAGGACCAGATTACATACAGGAACATGGCAACACGACTAGAAGTCAAGAAGCATAGACCCATAGTTCACAGCTGAGATATACACTTGTTTCAGCTTTCTGATTGGAGGAAAACATGGAGTCATGAGTTACAGAAACATAATGTTAAAACTTAAAGCCTGTTGCACATAATATAAATTGCCACGAGATGGCAGTGTTGCACATTGTCTCTCCTCCGGGAAAAGGTTCCCATGAGAGAGGTACTCTAGATAGACATAACATATCTCACGTGATGGGCCACCTGCGTTATCAGTCATTTTGTTAAGGGAAACACTCAGAGCAGAGGAATAGGAAAACATACAGTGGAGAAGGCCATTTGATTGTTTTACACAGGAACTCCGACAGAAAGGTCATTCTGATTCACTGGGAAGGTGAGATATTGTCAAGCATGATCTTCCAGTAGCACAAGATGATGTGAAACATGGCTGGAAGAGCATCAGTGACTTGCCAGAGCATGAGAGGTGAAAGCTAGTAAGAAGCAGGTAAAGATCAGTGTAACTACTGGTGACTAAACAGTTGTGTCCATCAAGTTTTCTTAGCAATACTATGGAAACGCCTTTGTCGTCTTCTGTGACCTTTTTTTTTTTTACTTTCCAATCTAGCCACACCCCTGGAATTTTATAGTGGTCTTCTTTTAAATAAGAGTAAAGGGGGTGCTTTTTTCAAAAAGCAAGCTACATTTTAAAGCAAACCAACCTCCAGCTACATTTCCCAGACTATTTTATGAATTGGAGTATAAGGGCTTTTTTTTCTTTTGGTTTTCATATTTTTTCACATTTTACAATGCAATTCTTGGCTCAGGAATGCATCGATTGGGAAAGATAGATACATTGAGGGAAACTGAGTACGAGGATGTGTGAAAATTATGGGAAATGTGAACAATGGAAGCCAAGTGTTTGCATTTTTTAAAAATTAGAAAACAGATAGAATGGCCTTTGGACTGAACAGATATGAAACACGAACAGAGAACAGAATGATCCCCTTCCCTACAATTGAACATTAGAAAACCATACAGCTTCTCCCAGGAACACCATTCTGATATGAGAGGACTTTTATTATAATGACTCCTAAATAGAGTAAACAATCCACTTTGTATTTTATTATTATTTCTATTATCACTACAATCACTACAATAAAAAAAAAAAACATGCTGGGCTTGAGGAATCCAAGGCTGGAGTTAAAATCGCTGGAAGAAACATTAACAATCTCAGATATGCAGATGATACCACTTTGATGGCTGAAAGCGAGGAGGAGTTGAGGAGTCTTATGACGAAGGTGAAAGAAGAAAGTGCAAAAGCTGGGTTGCAGTTAAACCTCAAAAAAACCAAGATTATGGCAACGAGCTTGATTGATGACTGGCAAATAGAGGGAGAAAAAGTGGAGGCAGTGACAGACTTTGTATTTCTAGGCGCAAAGATTACTGCAGATGCTGACTGCAGCCAGGAAATCAGAAGACGTCTACTTCTTGGGAGGAGAGCAATGGCAAATCTTGATAAAATAGTTAAGAGCAGAGACATCACACTGACAACAAAGGTCCGCATAGTTAAAGCAATGGTATTCCCTGTAGTAACCTATGGCTGCGAGAGCTGGACCATAAGGAAGGCTGAGCGAAGGAAGATAGATGCTTTTGAACTGTGGTGTTGGAGGAAAATTCTGAGAGTGCCTTGGACTGCAAGAAGATCAAACCAGTCCATACTCCAGGAAATCAAGCCAGACTGCTCACTTGAGGGAATGATATTAAAGGCAAAACTGAAGTACTTTGGCCACATAATGAGAAGACAGGATACCCTGGAGAAGAAGCTGATGCTAGGGAAAGTGGAAGGCAAAAGGAAGAGGGGCCGACCAAGGGCAAGATGGATGGATGGCATTCTGGAGGTGATGGACTCAACCATTGGGGAGCTGGGAATGGTGACGGCCGACAGAAAGCTCTGGCGTGGACTGGTCCATGAAGTCACGAAGAGTCGGAAACGACTGAACGAATAAACAACAATCACTACAATTGCTTTGCCACTACTACTGTTACTGCCACTTGGTTTATTTTTTATCTTTATTGTGCATATATGCACACATGTGTAAACACACACACATACACATAGTGCTAAGGGCAGTATAGTTATTGAGTAATTTAGAAAGGTAGGAGGCATGGTGGCTCAGCGGGTAAGACGCCAGCCTTGTTGATCGGAAGATCACAAGTTCGGAGGTTCGAATCCCTAGCCCTGCGTGCGGAGTGAGCTCCCGCACTAGCTCCAGCTCTTGCCAACCTAGCAATTCAAAAGCATGCAAATGCAAGTAGATGAATAGGTACCACTTCGGTGGGTAGGTAACAGCGTTCCGCGCAAGTCATGCGGCCACATGACCGTGGAAGTGTCTTCGGACAACGCTGGCTCTTCGGCTAACAAACGGAGATGAGCACCGGCCCCTAGAGTCGGACACGACTGCACAACTGTGCGGGGGGAACCTTTACCTTTAATTTAGAAAGGTAACCAATCTATTAATCTATATCAGGCTTGATAATGGTAAGAAAAATATATAGAATATAGCTGTCTAATAATAGTAATAGAGTCATCCATTTATTTCCTAAAGCAGCTGAAGCAGCTATTCCGGGGCCTCTCCAAAGTGAGGCAAGCAATATGGTGCCCCCAATACGTCCCATGTTCCCTTGCTCTTGGCCATGGTGACTAAGGCTGGTGGGAATTAACCTCCAAGACAGCTGGAAGCCACCCAGCTGCCTAGCCCTTCTCTAAAGAATATGGCTTATTTACTTTTTCTTTGATATTATAAACAGCATCACTTGAATGTCTGAGCCATTCATTTAGTGACAGAAGCAAAACAGACAAATCTCTTCTGAAGTGTCAGCTTTGTAAGCATCAGTCAGCCGCGGGATCATCAAGGAGTGGTTCTGATTTAAACAAACTTCTCCATACAGTATATGCAAAAAGTAAACCAGTGAGTCAGAAATAAGAGTCGTTGCTCTTTTTTTAAATCTACCTCTCGAAAGGGAGCATGCCTGGCTGCTGACACTGGTACAGTATATTTCAGTGCATTTATGAAGTGAAAGACATAATCAAGAGAAGTTGGGTTTTTAAAAATGCATAAGAATGTATTCGTTAGAGAGTCGATAGTTATATCTGGCTCTAAAGCATTCAAAGACAAATGCCCACATAATAAAATGTGAAATACATTTTCTTCTCTCCCCTTCTCTCAAATAGTTCAGAAGTCTTTGAATTTTCTGTGTGTGGGAAATCAAAGGCCAGAACAAACACTGTTTTGATATGGCTTTGAAGATGTTAACAGCTTCTATTAGAGAAAAGTGAGGCTTGGAGGCTGCAAGGAAGCCGTGATTGACATGAGCCGCAACCCAAGGAAAGTTTACCTTTCAAACGAGTAAGCAGTCAGAACTGCCAGGAGGGTATTTCACACTGTAGTGAAATAAAGCGCTCTTGAGAATATGACACCCATTCTTTGAATTAATGACATCTCTCCAACAAAAAGGAGCATGTTTCAGCATTTCAAAATCCTTATAGAAGAAGGGAGGAGGGTTGCCCAGCTTCCCTTCTTGGAAAGCCATTTTGAGGAGGTTTCCTTCAGGTACCAGGTTCCTGTGGGTTTCAGCCAGTCGTGAGAGGGAGGGGAACTAGAGTTAGACCTTCGGCAATGGAGGTGCACTGACAATGCATTAGGGGTAGCCAAGGATTGCCTGGTCTTCTTTATTCATGAATTAATGTTGAACGCATAAAAACGAAGCTCAGCATATTACATCCAAACATTGAAGTTCGTGTTCCTTGTTTTCTTTTCTTTTTTTTGCCCCTTTGGATGAACCTCTGTTGTGTTGTATTGTATGGAATTTTATTTTATTTTATTATATTATTTTATTTTATTTTATTATTTTATTTTATTTTCTCTATTCTATTCTATTCTATTCTATTCTATTCTATTCTATTCTATTCTATTCTATTCTTTATTTTATTTATTTTATTTTATTTTATTTTATTTTATTTTATTTTATTTTATTTTATTTTATTTTATTATTTTATTTTATTTTATTTTATTTTATTATTTTATTATTTTATTTATTATTTTATTTATTTTATATAGCTTCCTTGACACTGTTAACCACAGTGGCAGATTTTTAGAGCTTAGTGTTACCTTTCCTGAGCTTCTAGTTATACTATTATGGTTTTGAGTAACTGTCAATTACTCAGAAGATCGATCTACTGATTATCCCTTTCATATTCCACAAGTCCCCTGATTTTGGAGAAGTTTTTTTCATTTATTATCGAATACATCCGTGTTGGACTTCTTGGCAATGTCCGCTTGATATTCGTTACTTTTCCCAGCACTGTGGTCAAAGTTTCCAGCAGGTCTGGCAAAAATCATATCTCACGTTAGCAGAGCTACTTAGGATTGACATCAGGAATGGCACCATCTTGGATCTGTCTTCCTGCCTTTTAAGATATCTAGAAATGCTGCCATTAATCTGGAATTACTACTACAACACAGTACCCCCCCATTTCATTGTCCATCACAAGTTCACCCTGAGCATTTTAGTCAGGGTTAATGAGGACTAGCATGTCCTTTTTTAAAAATTCGTTCAATCATGTCCGATTCTTGGAGACTTCCTGAACAAGTCCCAGCAGTTTTCTTGGCTAGGTTTTTCAAAAGTGGTTTGCCATTGCCTCCTTCCTAGGGCTGAGCTGGCTTTGTGCCTAAGGCGGGACTAGAACTCTCAGTCTCCTGGTTTCTAGCCTGATGCCTTAACCACTACACCAAACTGTCCTTAAAAAGTAAAGGTAAAGGTTCCCCCTGCACAGTTGTGCAGTCGTGTCTGACTCTAGGGGCCAGTGCTCATCTCCGTTTCTTAGCCGAAGAGCCAGCGTTGTCCGAAGACGCTTCCACGGTCATGTGGCCGGCATGACGCGCGCGGAACGATGTTATCTTCCCACCAAAGTGGTACCTATTCATCTGCTTGCATTTGCATGCTTTCGAATTGCTAGGTTGGCAAGAGCTGGGGTGAGTGCAGGAGCTCACTCCGTCACGCAGGGCTAGGGATTCGAACCTCCGAACTTGCGACCTCTGAACTTGCGATCTTCCGATCGACAAGCCTGGCATCTTACCCACTGAGCCACCACGCCCCTTAGCTGTCCTTAGTAGTATATTAATTTAGGGGACAAGATTTGCCTTCCACTCATAATCCTGTTGAAGAATCTATACCTCTTGAAGTTTCCAGTTTGTTGTTTGCAAGGCAACAGCAGTAGTGTTAAATATAACAAGGAACATGTCTTAAAGATTTTTTACTCTAACACGTTTTTTAAAACTTCAGACCACAAATCTCTTTCCAGCAGATAGATAATTATACACATTGGACTCCATGAAAAGTACTGGATAGCTCCCAAGCCACAGCTGGTTTTCTACCTTCACAACTTCACAGCACACTTACAGAAAGTGAATTGGTCAGGAGCTTCATGTCATAAACCTCTTGTCCATTTGTTTTTTTTTTAATGTGTGTGTGTGTGTGCCTTCAAGTCAGTTCTTGACTCCTGGCAACTGCCTGGACCAGTCCCTGCAGTTTTCTTGGCAAGGTTTTTCAGAAGTGCTTTGCCCTTGCCTCCTTCCTAGGGCTGGGAGAAAGGGACAGGCCCAAGGTCATCCAGCTGGCTTTGTGCTTAAGGCGGGACTAGAGCTCTCGGTCTCCTGGTTTCTAGCCTGGTGCCTAACCCACTACACCAAACTGGCTCTCCTTATTTATACAGGTGATTTAATCTCTATTTCTTGTTTGTTCTTTATCTTGGTCCTGTGTTATTGGGCTGAAACACTGGACCAGACAAATGCTCCCCTGTGGAGTCCTTGGTGCTCTTTGAGCCTTGTTGTTTTCTTGCAGACGTTGCATTGCCAGACTAGGCAACATCTTCAGTGCGAAAAGGGAGTGGGACTTGCTCTCTGTTTATATCCCATGGCTTGTCCTGCTTGTGTTGGTGGAGGTGTTGTTCTCCCCTTAGGAGTTCCTTGATTGGGCTGTTGTTTGCTGCTTGGTTGATTGCCTGAGTTAATAGTTCCTTGATTAGGGTATATTATAAATGCTCCCCTCTCCTGTATTACATGTACACATAATATGTATTACAAAACGAAGTGTGTGTTTGTATATGAGTGTGTGTACACACAGACAGACAGGGTTAAAAATGCATAAGAAAGAAGCAATGTTTTTATTCACATGCCATAATAATGCTGTTTTGTATTATTCATTTTGCTCCTATAGTTTTTGTGGTGTTATAATAGCCAATTCTAATTTGAGTCTGGATTATTAGGATGCAGCCAGCTTTTTTACTGACATTATTTTGTATTTTGTTTTTGAGACAGGAAAAATCCAATAACTATCTGAAATTCTGTATTGGCCATGCTCCCTGTGGGTAGCTGAAGACATCAGTGAGGTTTACTTTCAGCTCTCTTCAAAACTTGATAATAATTTGGTATTTTGACTGCCAAAATGATGCTTCCACGGAAGAAAATGCAATACATCAGTGTCTCTGATTTTTAAAAATAGGACTTGTTCCCTATTCATATGAGTTGCACTCCACCAATACCTCTGTGATACTTATCCTGAAACTGTCTTAGATGGGAAAAGTCATGTTATATAACAAGAAAATGTCTTTTTATTTTGTCCATTTCTACTCACTGTATAGATAATACTTCCAATTATTCAGATCTCAAGTTAACTGAAGGAAATTCATGGAAGAAATGTGTTGTATCACATTTCTCCTTCTATGGCTGATTGCAAATGTTTTTTTGAAGCGGGTCTAGAAGATAGTGGGGAAATGCTAATATGGAGACAGTAGAAAAAATATCTGTTCCATTAACTTCTTTGAATTAATTGCTTAAGATCTAAGACAATGGCTGGTCTTATACAGCATGTTAAACTATGTTTCATTGTAGCCATGGTTTGTTAAATAAAGCCTAATAGCTCAGTTCAAACATCATGTTATGCTATAAACTGGGCCTTATTTTATATTTTATATTTTATATTATTTTATATTTTATATTGTATATTATTTTATATTTTATATTGTATATTATATATTATATATTATTTTATATTTTATATTGTATATTATTTTATATTTTATATTATTTTATATTTTATATTATTTGTTTCCTTAAGTAGATAAACTCTCCCCTTCTTACATCACAAGCATCTTTTGCACCTACTCTCATTTTAAAATAAAAATGAAAAAAAATAAAAATTGCCATGTGACATGAAGAATGGTTTTTGACGAAGGGAAGGAGTGCTTCCCCTACCATGATCAGTCCAACAACCCGCTTTAGACAACATCCTGGAAGGGAGGACAGAGGGAGTAGCACAAGCCTCAAAGGTTGATTTACACCACACCTGCTATAAAACAACTTGTGATATTCCTCAGTTATAATGTCATACTCCCACTATAAGCTGCCTTAATTTCATATCTTCTAGCCACGGATCAAATGTAGGCCACCTTAGCTTCATTAAGGTTGTTGCAAACTTCTCCTTCAGGCTAAGACCTATCATACCCTTTGAGGATCTGACCAGGGAGTAACTTGTCCCATTGATTTGACTGATTCCTCCCTACTGGGACAAACAGCTGAATTAATGTATTTCAGATTTCCAGCAAAACCCTTGAGTGTAGAAAGAAAGCTGGTTACTGTCTTGAGAACGTATTTGCCTTATTACAGGAGTCCAGTTTGATTCCTGGTGACTACATAGATCCCCTTCTAGGCAGCAGGATGGCGGTGAATTTCTAGGGCCGTCTTCTGCTCTGTTTTTCAACTTCCCAGGGTAGTCTGCAGCCCTGCGGTTTTCTGGTGGTCTTCCATCCAAATACTAACTGGAATCAGCCAAAGTCAACTTGTGCTGCCACCTGCTCTGAGCCACACTATGAAGCTGGATACATTTATTTTGAAAAATGCAATTATTTTGCTATGATGCATACAAAAATAAATACATTTAAATCCTTGGAGAACAAATACAATACGAATAACCAGTAAGTCACAACCAATATTATTTCTTCTGACTTATTTTTGACTTTCTTTCCACCTAAGCGGATCAGTTTGTACAACCTGATGCTCCTTCCACTATGCCCCAAATTCAGTGTTTTTTATTTGTGAGTGAATATATTCAGTGACTTGATTATTGGCCTGCATACCGCCAATATTTTTTCTGCTAAATTAGAACTCATTTGTATTATAATTTCACCCACACTCCATCCCTGCAAATGAAGTCAATTCTTTTGTTGCTAAATTCGATACAGGAAAGGAAAATACCACTGCAGTTTCAGCACGGGCTTCCAAATCCATTTAACAGATTTGTGTCTGTGGGTGCCTGCACACTTATATCTATGGGTTTACTAGACATATAGAAGGGGCTTCACAGGGGCTTTCAAAAATTCAGAATTTGGGGATTGGCTTTTGTTGTATGCTGACTGTATGCATTTAGGATGCAAATGTGCTGGACAAGCATAGCAAATGGCAGTTCTCGGAAGACTGCAGCATGTGCTGCCCCAAACTATAAAACAGGACCCAACTTAATGGTATAATATGGGTCTTGTATGCAGAAAGGCTGTTAAAGAAAGTAGGTAATGACAGGCACCTGGGTCTTGGACCTGGAGGGCTCCTGTTGCTCAGAGAAGACCACTGGCAGATGTCACAGCATTGAGTGGAACAGCTAATGTGATCCTGACAGGATGCAGAATCAGATTAAAAATAACAGAAATGAAATCTAATAGAGACCAATGTAAAGTTCTTCACTTAGAAAATAAATAAATCAATTACTTATGGACAGGGATATTCAATATATATATATATATATATATATATATATATATATATATATATAATATCTCTGTCCATAAGTAATTGATATATATAGTCAAAGAAAAAAATGAAGTCTTCTTTGGGCATGTCCAAGTAGTTTTCTTAGCAACAGTTTGGAAATTATTTACCAATCTCTTCTTGAAGATTGTTTTTTTCTTAGTAAAAGTAATCCAAGTAATAACCAGGTCAACCTTACTTAGTTTTTCAAGATAGCCAAGGTTGGTTATGGGAATCTTGGAACTGCTGTTAATCACAAACTGAAGATAAGTCAGTGGTACGACACGGCTATAAAAAAGGCAGAAGCTACGTTAAATCACATCAATAGAAGCACAAGTGCCAAATCACAGAAATTAATTGTGCTGGGCCCCACTTTCTAACAGAGATTCAGAGAAAGTGGGACAGCTTAAGGAAAAGGTAACCAGGAAAGCTTGAATGTATGTCTAGCCTTGAAAGGGAGAATGGAGAATATGATGCACTGAGAGTTGTCCAGCCTGGGTTCTGCAAACCAGTTGTTCAATTTCTCTGCTGTGCAAATGAGACCACCAGAAACAGGGAAACCCAAACTTTCTCCACCTGAAAAGAATCACCATCTCACTTTCTTGGTATCTTTGATATAAAAATGCCCTCTGAACAGTCACTCATGCCCTCATCATCTCCCATATAGACTACTGCAATGTGCTCTACATGGGGCTACCCTTGAAGAGTATCCAGAAGCTTCAGCTGGTCCAGAATGCGGCTGTGCAGGCAGTTATTGGTGCCTCAAGATTGGCACATGTGACACCACTGCTGCGCGAGCTGCACTGGGTACCGGTTTGCTTCTGGGTCCAATTCAAGGTGTTGGTTATGACCTTTAAAGCCCTACATGGCATGGGGCCAGGTTACCTGAGGGACCGTCTCATCCCCATAACATTGACCCGCACCACCCAGTCATGCAGAGAGGGCATGGTACATACCCCGTTGACAAGGGAATTTCATTTGGCGGGGTCCAGGAGGTGAGCCTTCTCTGCAGTGGCACCCACCCTTTGGAATATTCTGCCCCCAGAGGTGAGGAAGGCCCCTTCGCTCCCAGCCTTCCGGAAGAATCTGAAGACCTGGCTCTGCCGCCTTCCTTGGGATGGGAAGGGCAATAGTTCTTCCTGGGGGTGGCTGGCGCCATAGTGTCCTCCCTACTGAATGATATCTTATCATCACTTGGATTTTGTATTTATTTATTTTCTATTTATATTGATTATTTGATTGGGATTTTATATTTGTATGGTTTTAATTGCTGATTTTATTGTAAACTGCCCAGAGTCCCCCTTTTGTGGGAGATGGGTAGTGATAGAAATGTGAATAATAAATAAATAAATAAATAAATAAATAAATAAATAAATAAATAAATGGCCAATTGAAGGGGCATTTCAGACAACCAGACTCCAGGAGGAGAAGGCACCACCTGTCCTTTTCTCAAAAGCCCAGGATGCTCAGGTATCTTGTTCTCCTGGTCTAGGAGAGGGAAGCCAATTCCTTCCAGCAAGAGCAACTCTCCAGCGCTCTCTGTGGAGGTATGTAAGCTTCTCTCAAGGAAGTCCAAAGAAATGCAAGGCTGATGCAACTTCAAGAATGAGCTTAGAAATAGTCCGGCTAATATAAAACTGTAGTGGCTGCAACAGGAGCCGTCAAATCTTGTTTGGTGGGGGTAGACTATTGGGGGCCAGTTTGCAGGGTGGGGAGAGCAATACTTCTGTCCCAGGGCAGTGGCAGGTGAGCTCCAGGATTTAGACATATTCTTGCTCTGCCCAAAGAGCTTCTGCATGTACCCTGGGCTCTATGGCTGCATGTCTGTAGGCGGAGGTCCCAGGCAACGCTGGGTATGGCAGGGACCTCTGCTAGGTCAAATTCAGTGCTCAAATCTTGTGTGAAAGTAATCAGGAAGAGGTGGGGCAGGGGGGCTCTGAATCCATTGGCACTTCAGAAACAACACCCGGGAACCATTGCAACAGCCTGGTTGTCAGAGTAGTTGAACTTTCCCCAGCCTGGTTTCTGCCAATATGTTTGACTACAGCAGCCATCATCCCCAGCCATCATGGCCACAATTTCCACCTAGCATGGCCCCTTTATGATTCTATTAATATTGCAAATTATCATTGGAAGTGGTTGTTTGTCTAATTTAGATAAACCCCTGGATGTTACTTTCAAATGCCTGAAAAAACATCACAGAGAAGTTCATGACTTGTCCTGTATTGTCCCAAAGTGCAGGACACAGAATATTCTGAGGGCCAGAAGCATCCTTGTGAATAAAAATGATTCAAGAAACTGATCCTTTCTTTGGAGCACATCAGCTTCCCCATTTCTTTATTTTTACTAAAAAGAACCTCAAAGTAATAATAACATCTGGTGAAATAGCGAGCTTAGCCAGCCATGGTGTGTGTGTGTGTATGTGACTGTGGGGCCAATTGTTGCCCATAGACATTGTCTTGCCTATCCCTTAAGTTCTGGGCTAGCTGGACAAAAACATTGATATAAGGCAACTTCATTTTATAGCATTACAAAACTATTTGTAACCATTTGTAAAACGCCCAGAGTCGCTGGGAGTCGGGTGGCATATAAATTTAATAAATAATAAAATAATAGTATCATGAGGTAAAATCTACAAGTGGGAAACCTACAAACATTATTGCATGCACATCTTTGGAATTTCGATACTCAAAAAATGTTTAAACCCTTTAATAATTTTGGAGAGAAATGCCCTTGGCATGCAAGCTTGAAGTGTACCTTTCCGTTTAAGGAGAAGATCAAAACAGATGAATTCATTACATTACAATGCAGTCTCAACAAATTAACATTCAGAAGTTTCCTTCCCACAGGTAAAGCTGTAATTTTGAGTGCCATTTGCTTTGGTTTCCCACTGACTAGAGCCCAAATGATGGACACCATACAGGATCCAGGAAAGTAACTTCAGGAGTCCTGTCATGATGTTAGATAGCCAATACATTAAAAAAAAGATACTTTAGCAAGCTTACACAGCTTGGCAAAATCCCAAAACTAACATAGGTAACAACATGTCTATGAAGGTTCTCAGTCACCCAGGTGGAATTGTCTGTAGCTTGAATCATGTCAACTGGATTTCTATTTTCTCAGTGGAAACGTTTCGCTCTGTAGCTTGAATCATGTCAACTGGATTTCTATTTTCTCAGTGGAAACGTTTCGCTCCTTATCCAAGGAGCTTCTTCAGTCTGAGCAAAGTTTCCACTGAGAAAATAGAAATCCAGTTGACATGATTCAAGCTACAGATAGGTAACAACATCAAGGAAGAAAACCAGAAATAATAATATGCCACATCGAGCCCTTTTATTTTACTGGGAGTAAATAATCTGATGTTTGTTTAAATGGCATTCAGAAACTCTTGTACTGTGTGTTAAAATTAATGATGAGAGGCAAACATGCCTTGTTTACAATTTGATCTTAATTCATTTTGGAAAACAATCGAAAGCTCAGAATATTGTTTGTTTGAGATCAAAATATAGGTTGACGTTCTTCAGTGTTATGTAAGATTTGTAGGGTCAAAAAACTAGAGCCGTGTTTTCTGTGCTATGTGTGGGTTGGCGATGCCAGCAGCAGGATGTTTTGCAACCAATGAAATATTTGCTTAGGATCTTACAACAGCATCATACAGTGTATATTGCATGGATCGTAGCAGCTCCAACCACCAACATCCACATATGTCGTAGCTGATGGCCTAGTTGACATCAAACACTAAGTTTTCTTGCCCATGATTAAGCTTACTTTGCTTACCCAGGCAACCCCTTCTGAATCCCACTGTAATGACTGCAAGAGTTGACATGATGTAGCAGTAAGTCTTTTCACTGAAATTGTAAAATATCATATCATATAAATAGAATTGCTGATCATGCTAAGTTTATTAAATGATGCTCTTCCGAAAATACCTTTCCAATCAGAGAAGATATTTGCTACCCAAAGGGGAGGATCTTCTGTAGTGCCCCTCCCTCCCCAGTTAAAGGATAGGATTAACCATTAGGCCTACAAATCTTGGATGTTCATCCTTTCAGGCCCACAATTCCCAGCTCAGCCACAAAACTCACTGGGTGATCTTGGGCCAATCACTCTCTCTTAAAATTACCTTCCTCAAAGTACCATTGCCCTGAAAATTAAAAGGTTAGGGTTTAAAGTATACAGATGCACTCTTTAGGAATGCCCCTAATTCCTTTGGAAAAAAAACATGGATAATTACTGGCAGACCTGTTATATCTTGTGATGGCACTGGTTACCTTGTTGAGGCTGTTGATTTAAGCATGTTGGTTGTGAATCTAGAACTTTTGCTTACTATCTTTCAATAAGGGAAACAGTACAGGAGAAAGTGTGATGCTGAACTAAATATGGTCTCTCTGTGTATACACACACACACTTTGATATGTGTGTGTGTGTGTGCATTTGTATACTTTACTATCAGGGATGATTTGATGAAAAGATTAGTGAAAAGACACTGGATGGGAATGAATGTAACTGCAAGGAAAGCTAAGTGTGAAATGGATTATGATCCATCTGTACCATGCATTTCAATGATCAAAGTGTAATAAAGAGTTGTGCAAGCTTTGGGAACATCTCACCTCCTCCTTCATTAATCTACACTCCGATTGGTTTACCACACACTTTACAGCTTGTTGAAGGATTTTTCTTCCTTTCTGATGTGATTCCATGTGTGAGATTCAGCCTCTCCCATTCTCAGTGCCTGCTTTTGCCCCTCACTGTCTGATCACTCTCAAGCCTGCTATGCTGCCATGGGAACGTGCATGAGACAGTAGGCTTCCATTACATTTATTCCCTTTCATCCTTTCTGAAAGAGACATATATTTGTTCTGTGGAGGTTGGCATGAAAATGTGTCCAATTTACAAATTTTGCTCTGATATTAAGGTATGAGCCAAGGAATACTAGCCATGATGGTTGAATGCCAGAAAAAAAATACACATTCTGAACTTCCACATTCATATGTATAATATGCACAACTTTATGTTCCCATACTTTGTAGGAATATCACAGAATTTGGAAGAATCTCAGCTATGCAGATAAGTCAACAGAACAGACTTAAACTGAAATTCATTATGCTGCAGTTGCTCCAAGCGTGTTTTCCAGTGGTGTGGTGTTAACTAAGACCATGCAAAGCTTGATGTGCAGGTAATGATAATAATTAAGATAAAATTATTAATATTATTAATAATTATATTATTTATTTATTAATATAAAATTATTGGCACTTTATTTGCATGGTTAGTTTATGTGGCTCTACAAAGAAGCCACTAAGTGTACAAAAATAACACTTCTAGAATAGATCCCCTTTTCCATCTTTTTCCTAATATATCTGTCAAACCCGGAACATATATGTGCAAATTAGTTATCTATTGTCAGATACCATGGAATGGACCAAAGATAATTGACCAGCTTCAAAGTAGATTAGTCTCATATACCAATCAGTACTACATATGGAAAAGCAGTAAAATGATTGAATTGATTTTAGAGTTGTTTGAGAAAAGAGGTGTGATCAGTTTATCTGGAAATGGTTTTTGAAGCCTTTGCCAAATGGATCCATTAGAGACAAATGTCCTGGTGTAGCTGAGATGTAACAGGCTTCTTACATACTGTATATAGTATATAACAGTATATAACAGTATATAACAGTATATAACAGTATATAACAGTATATAACAGTATATAACAGTATATAACAGTGTATGTATGTATGTATGTATGTATGTATGTATGTATATGTATATATGTGTATGTGTGTGTGTGTGTGTGTGTGTGTGTGTATGTATATATATATATATATATATATATATATATATATATACATACATACACACACACACACACACACACACATATATATATAGTATATAACCGCCCAGGGTCCCTCCTTGTGGGGGAGATGGGCGGTCATAGAAATATGATGTAAGTATGTATGTATGTATGTATGTATGTATGTGTGTATGTATATATATGTATGTATGTGTGTGTGTATATACACACACACACACACACACACACATATACTTAAGCATGAAATTGGCATAAGAACCCATTTAATGGCCCTGCTCTGATACTACTGCATTCTCCACCAACTTCCACATCTACCTATAGATTCCCTTTAGAATATATTGCATTATAAGAATGAAAACTGAAAGATGGGGCTAGAGGGCTAGACAATGGGCCAGCATATGACATTGTATTTTCCCCTTCATGCATTTAAAGTCACTCTTTGGAGAAGGTTCTAGGACGTCCCCTGCTTTAGATCTTTCTGAGGATAGCGTAGGGCTCTCTGGTATTTTCCCTCCAATCAACTAGAATATAGGACACACAGTTTGCTGTATTTCAATAATCTTGCTGAGTCCTGAGTTTGGCTGGTACATTCGGTATGCAGCCAACAAGGCTTATCTGGAGTATAAAAAACTAACTTGTTCTCAGCCATGGGCTCAATCCCACAGGCACTGTCTCTCATTTTTACTGAAAGAAATCTATCGTTGTTCTGTTCTTCTATCATAGATTTACCATTGCACTGTCACATTATGCTCCTGGAGTGCATAGGCTTCTTGGGTACTACTCTAGAAGGTAAAGCTCTTGCATAGCATTTTATGAAAAGTATCACCATACCTATGGATACATCTGAAAATGTATGACTATTGAATTTACTTGCTCCCCAGTCAGTAATCATTTTTGTGGGATGCAGAGAATTAAAGGTATCTGAGAGACTTTAGAATTACATTGACAGCTATTTCCATTCCCATTTATGGGAAGCTGCCCTTCCTTCCATTATCTACCTCAGGATGCCAGAAGTACAACATGCTACCCCCCAGCACCCCTTATATGGCCCCTGGAACCCCTGCGTCAGTTGCACGAAGTCAACAATGGGGCGTTTTTGCATTTTGGGGTGTGTGTGTGGTTTTAATGGGCAAATGGGTACATTAAGCACTGCAGACGCCTAAGGCCATATCTCATTTAACTCCTTGCAACTCCTGACACCTCCTCCGAAAACAGGCCCTAAACTCATCCATTCAACATACCAGGCAAAGCCTAACACAGCCGTCAGGTTGACTGGAGTTGTGCTTCCCTGATATACATACATATGTACACACACAGTATGTAAGATGGCAAAGTAGACAATGATTATATGACAAGTAAATGAAAAGATTGGAAGCTATTTACATGTACTCCTCATCTCCGTCTTCAGTATCCATTCAGGGTTTTTGTCTCTTCCCGTCTCTTCCACTTCGCCTCCAGACTCAAGTACTTCTTATATGCCTTACACTTACAGAGTCAGTAACAGAAGAGAAGAATTTGTTAATGCTCTGCCATCATCATGCTTTCATGTTAAATCAGAAGGAGATGAAAGTTAAATAGTATGCTATGTTATGCTTATGATGTACTGAGTCATAACTCCTTAGAGGGGATGCAGTGAGATTTATCAAAGATACAGGAGTAGAAAGAGAAGTTTACATTTGCTACTATTTTCTTTCTGCCATTTTACATGTGCTAAATCTATCATATCCAGTGATGCAACATCACCCCTTCTAACCTCTCTTGGCACTATTGTGACAAAAACATCATTCCAACTATTATTGGCAACATGCGTTTTGTTTAGCCCTGGAGTTTTGTATTCTTGATTTTTTTCCCTCCTAGAAAAAGAAGTGCTTATAATTTTTTGAAAAACGAATAGTTGTCGAACATTTCATTTTTGTTAAAACAATGTTTTAGATACCTTGAACTGTGAAAATTCATTGGGTGAAACCCAATGAAGTTTGTCTGTTGGCAGAACTGTCCCCATCAGGAAGAGAAGGAGAGAATGATCCCCCCTTTACCTGTGTCTTCTTCCTACAGAAATCAAACTAGGGTAAGGCCTTTCCATTAAACTGCTCACTTTGGGGGACAGATTTCTGATTTAAATTCTGATTCTCAATTAAAAACCTATAGAAAAAATGCTAGATTAGACTAAGGGGAGGGGGGAGAAAGAGAGGAAGTTGCACTACAGTAAATACCCAAATTTGGTCTCAGTAGGATCCAAGGCAGAATTATTTTTAATTCATACTGCTTCTCTCCCACATACTCAAAATCTGTTCCATATTTTTAGGATGCATGGGGAGCTACAAGGATAAAGAAAAAGTCCCATTGTGTGAGAAAGCTGGCTGTTTTTCAACATCAGGACTTCAGACTGTACCTTTATTTATGTCTAATTGATGACGGGAACTGACTGTGTCATAAGATACCATAATAGTCTTGTCTCATTTTCTTAACAAATAAGTCCAGTATGAAAAGAAAGAGAAGGATTAGCTTTCTTAATGTGAACCATCTAGTTTTCAGTCATGATCTCCTAACAGTAAACTAGTACTTATTAGTCAGAAGGGTTAGGATTGCCATGCACAGACTTATCACAGGCACTGACAAAGAGCAGGAACCAAACTGATTGGGCTCCAGACCTAAGCACATTTACTAGGAAGGGAGCCACACTGAATGCAATGGGTTTACTTCTGGGTAAACAATTACAGAACCCAGGTCTGTATACCCCTAATTCAGATATGTCCTTGATAATATGCTACAGTAGATACCCAATAGTTCTCAGCATTCATTTCCCCAAATCCTTTGCACAGCTTCGGGTTGTGCACCAGTTGCGCCCCTTCCTGGATCGAGAGGCCCTCCGAACAGTCACTCATGCCCTTGTCATCTCTCATATAGATTATTGCAATGCGCTCTACATGGGGCTACCCTTGAAGAGTATCCGGAAGCTTCAGCTGGTTCAAAATGCAGCCGCACGAGCAGTTACAGATGCTATAAGATCAGCACATGTAACACCGCTGCTCTGTGAGCTGCATTGGGTACCAGTTTGCTTCCGGGTCCAATTCAAGGTGTTGGTTATCACCTTTAAAGCCCTACATGGCATGGGACCTGGGTACCTGAGGGACCATCTCATCCTGATTACATCTACCCACCCCACCTGGTCATGCAGGGAGGGCATGCTACGGACCCCATCAATAAAAGAATTCCATCTAGCGGGGTCCAGGAGGCGTGCCTTCTCTGCGATAGCGCCCGCCCTGTGGAATATCTTGCCCCCGGAGGTGAGGCAGGCGCCCTCCCTCCTGGCTTTCCGGAAGTCTTTAAAGACCTTGTTCTGCCGCCTGGCTTGGGACAAAGGAAGTAATAGTTCCTCCTGGGGGTGGTTAGCTTAGTAATAACCTCCTTTTAAGATCTCACCATCCTCTGGATTTTTTCTATTTATTATGATATTGTATTTTAATGATTTAAAATATCTAGAGTCTACTGCTGTAGAGATGGGCGGTGATAAATTTAATTAATAAATAAATAGATAAACCCACTGAGCACCCCATAACCCGGGGGAGGGGAATCTAGGTGGTTATATAGAGGTTACACTTGTTAGATTAGGATGCTTAGTGGGATGTTGAATCCCATCGATTTCAATAGGTGCGACTTCAGTTGAATATGTTTGCAGTTTTGCAGTATGAAACAGCATATGCAGAACTATTATGAAAGGACTTTAGCATCATTTGTCTGAGATTTAGTTGATCTGTCATGGTGATTTTCTTTATCGATATAGCCTATGACAAGCCTGGCACATAGGCACACTTATTTATTTATTTATTTATTTATTTATTTATTTATTTATTTTCCCAATTTCTATCACCGCCCATCTCCCCCAGAAAGGGAGACTCTGGGCAGTTTACAATAAAATTAATATTAAAACTATAAGCACATAAAATACAGTACAAACTACCAGTATAAATAAAGAATAAAATTAGATATAAAATCCAAGTAGCGATAAGATCTCATCTAATGAGGAGGGCTCTATGGCGCCAGCCACCCCCAGGAGGAACTATTGCCCTTCCCATCCCAGGTGAGGCAGCAGAAGCAGGTCTTCAAATTCTTCTGGAAGGCCGGGAGCAAAGGGGCCCACCTCACCTCTGGGGGCAGAATGTTCCACAGGGCGGGTGCCACTGCAGAGAAGGCTCATCTCCTGGACCCCACCAGGTGGAATTCCCTTGCCGACGGGGTCTGTAACATGCCCTCTCTGCATGACTGGGTGGGATGGTTTGATGTTATGGGGATGAGACGGTCCCTTGGGTAACCTGGCCCCATGCCATGTAGGGCTTTAAAGGTCATAACCAACACCTTGAATTGGACCCGGAAGCAAACTGGCACCCAGTGCAGCTCACGCAACAGTGGTGTCACATGTGCTGACCTTGGGGCACCAATAACTGCCCGTGCAGCCGCATTCTGGACCAGCTGAAGCTTCCGGATACTCTTCAAGGGTAGCCCCATGTAGAACGCATTGCAATAGTCTATATGGGAGATGACCAGGGTATGAGTGACTGTTCAGAGGGCATCTTGATCCAGGAAAGGGCATAACTGGCACACAACATTAACTTGTGCAAAGGCCCTTCTGGCCATGACTGCCACCTGCTCTTTTAGCAGGAGTCGTGAGTCCAGAAGGACCCCCAGATTCTGCATGGGGTCTGAATAGGGCTGTGCAACCCCATCCAGAACTAAAGATGACAACTTCTCGGATCCAGAGGAGCCATCAACCCACAGCCACTCCACCCTGTTTTTCCCCATCCAGACCCCCACAGCCTCCAGGCACTGAGAAAGGGTAGTTACTGCATCACTTACCTCACCCGGGATGGAGATATATAATTGAGTATCATCAGCATATTGATGATACCTCATCCCGTGGTGATGGATGATCTCACCCAGTGGTTTCATGTAGATGTTAAATAGGAGAGGAGAGAGAACTGAACACTGTGGCACCCCACACAGGAGGGGTCGAGGGTTCGATCTCTCATCCCCTATCACCACCGATTGGGACCAGCCCTGGAGGAAGGAGGTGAACCAGCACAAAACTACGCCGCCCACCAACAACTCCCTGAGCCGCCCCAAAAGGATACCATGGTATCGAAAGCTGCTGAGAGGTCAAGGAGAGCCAGGATGGATGCACTCCCTCCATCCCGCTCCTGCCAGAGGTCATCCATCAGCGTGACCAATGCAGTCTCTGTCCCATATCCCGGCCTGAAACCTGACTGGAAGGGGTCTAGATAATCCGTGTCATCCAGAATCCTCTGGAGTTGTAACGCCACCACTTTCTCAGCCACCTTCCCCAAAAAGGGGAGGTGAGGGACAGGATGAAAATTGTCCAACATAGTAGGGTCCAGTGATGGTTTCTTGAGGAGGGGGTGCACCAGTGCCTCCTTGAAGGCAGCTGGAAACACCCCCTCTCTCAAGGATGTATTAACCATCTCCTGGACCCAACCACACGTCACCTCCCGGGCTGCCTTCACCAACCAGGAAGGGCATGGGTCTAGATGACACGTGGTGGCATTTACAATCCAGAGGATCCTGTCCACTTCCTTAGGTCCAACAGGATCAAACTGTTCCCAGATAACAGGGTAAGTACGTTCCCTCAGCATCTCCCCAGACTGTGCTTCACGCTTAGAGTCCAACTCTGAACGGATCTGAGAAATTTTATCCTGCAGATGCTCAGAAAACCCCTCCGCATGGCCGGCACAGATGCAAAGATCTGTAGTTTAAAACAACTACGTTGGGGTTCAGACTATGTTGGGGTTCAGAAAATGACACATACACACACACACCAAGTTGTGCCTTTGGGTTTAATGATGCAGACTTTGACTTGTAATGTGCAGCATTTAATAGGACAAGTCTGATGAGTATCCAAGAAGCACTGCATCTGGATACATTGGCAGCATTACAGGTGATTAATTGTTGCTATAGACATGAAAAGTCACCAATAAGTAATGCATAACCTCATTTCCCCTCCCCCTCCACTCACCACCGCCTTACTTCCACATTCCTCCTTAAGCATGCTGTTTCTATGAATCTTAACCTCACTCCTAAGCATGTTCAAATCAAAAGCATCATCGTGTGAACTGTCATGTTATTTCTCAGCCAAGAAGGAAGGATTTTTATCTCCAATTCATGGCCTTCTTGATGTCTAACCTTGAAATGAGAGCTTGATCAACAGAGCACATGAACAGAAGATACAGAGGACAGCAAAGCAGAATTCTGTATGAGGCAAACCTTGGATAAAATAATGAATAAAAGTTATAATTTGCAATTAGGCTATGAAAGTTTCTGTATAGATACAACATGCTTGTAGAATTAAAATTGGGCATTAAGTAAGTGTCCTAGAGATGTGGTATTGCTGTGGTCACTTGTTAAAGTTCTACATACAACTTAATCTGCTTAAAAGAATATATTATAAAGATGCCTCCACATATAAGGAAATGTACTCACGTTGGCTTTTTATGTTTAATACAGTTTATTACTGTGAGACAGATTTTTTAAAATTCCAAAATAACAGATTCTGAGTCAGAACGTTTTCAGCATTTTCAGCTTTTAAATTCAAAACCAGCTATGAAAAACAAATGGCACTGGCTTAAAACATAGATATTCCTCATTGCCTTTCAGTTTAAAAAATCAACCTGTTTATTATAATAATATTGAAGAATCACTGTTGACAGTATTTCAGTAGGGTTTAGAAACTGTTAAACATTCTTAACTAATTAAAGAACATGCTATCACTCTTCTATACAAAAAGGAAAACAGCGAGAGAATAAAACTGTGAGATTATGAATACTATCATGATGATTGACAGTATAAATTCTATAATTCCAGTCCATATTTGTGTTATGTTAGTGAAATGAAAAATAAACTGACTTCAACTATGTGCCCCACTCATTATTTTTAACATTATTTTAGTGGTGCACTTGCCTCCCTTGGAAAGAATGAGCTTTTGTGTACCTCTGTCCTACTCCGTATGGCTGCTTAACATACTCAAAATAAGTGACACGATTTTATAATTCACCTGTGCCTCTAAAGCTTCACCAACTTGTGATGATCTTTACTGGATTATCTTATTTGAGACTTGATTTAAAAAATCAGCATTAAAATTGTATTACTTTTCAGGAACGGTTAAATAGTAGAATAATGTCTGTTAAAGGCCTGGTCATATTACAGCACCTCTGGCTCCTTTCAAACTACATCCACAAATATTTACTGATGAAGATATTTAAGTCCCTCCTTAGGTGGGAGATGGGTGGTGATAGAAATTTGAATAATAAATAAATAAATAAATAAATAAATAAATAAATAAAATAAAGTCCGTATCTTTCTTTAACTATCTATTATCTACACACGTACGGACACACACAACTAGCTAGCATAACCTAATCTCAAACTGGTTGTGAATTTTCTTCATGTGACATACTGTAGGTTTAAGATTGCACTGAATGAAGCTGAAGTCACATTTGTAAACTGTCTTTTCTTGAGGAACAAAACGTTTCTTAAAGTACAAAACCTAGCCTGTGGAAAGTTTATTCACAGCAATTAACTCCCTAAGTGTGCCACCCTCTTAATTTTATGCCCCTCCTGTCCTGCCACCCCCTATTTTGACCCTTGAAAATATGAGGGGAAAACACGTGCTGAGAAATCCAGTAGAAGCTTCATCTAGTGAAATCTAAGAAAATCAAAGGGAGAACATTCCAAATCGCAAAACCGGAAAATAAATAAATAACAACTAAGTAAATAAATAAATAAGAACCAAACAAAGAAAAGCAGCAAATCTTGCCAGAAGATGTGTACTGTAACTGCATTACTCATTGTGTGCCAAAATAACTGCCTTTGAAATCACACTAAAAGCAAAATATTGTACAGTGATATTTGTAATTATTGACAGCATCTCTGTGTGTCTACATAAGCAATATGTACACACACACACACACTTGTGTTCTACAATGTATATATATCTGAGAGAAACAACAACAAAACTAAATCGGGGTCCTTGAATCAAAAACAAAAATATGAGAAAATGTGTGCCCAATCCTGCACTGCTCAACTGAATATTCTTGCAAAACAAATGCTTTGTGTTTGAAATATCTTTACAAGGTGGGGAGGCTGTTAGAATGAGAGAATAAAATAAAAGTACTAGGTCTAATTGCTGCAAGGAAAGGAATGATTCAACTGAACGTCTTCCTTTTTTAATCTATATAACTACTTTTAAGTATACTGCTGCTATTTATGTCCAATTCTAAATATTCCTTTTTCAAGATGATTGTCACTAAAATAAATAGATACCTTCCAAGTAGGCTTCCAAAAGTAATTTGGGGCATTATTTTGTCTTGCGCAGTATTAATAGAAAGCAAACTGTTTTTTTAAAAATGCTTTACTAAATTTGAGGCACGCTGAACATTGCTAAAAAGAAAATTCATATTAGCTTGCTCTAGCTTCTTTTCTGAAAAAAGTTTGGCTGCCAGACAGCCCCTGATAATGGCAAGAAAAGACCCCCCCTGTTTGGAGTTTTTTTTCCTCCTTTTCTCCTTTTCTTTCTTTAAATTATTTTTCTCTTTTCAGGCTGGTGATCTCCAGGATCTAGGAAGCAGTGTCTTAGAGGGGCTGGGGTGGGGGGAATTCTGGCTGTAAATGTGCACAATATTCCACATTATATACATGTCATTTTTGAGTACTGTTGGAACGACGCAGTGTCAAATCTGTATGACAGATTGAGGTGAAATCTGGGAAGACAGAGCCTGTGAAGAAAGAAGTCAGCCACCCTATAGAATTTATCCTGCAGGCTATAAGTAACCAGTTTCATCACATAAAAAGAGGAGTGGAACAGGGATAATTGTCTGCTAATTTAACTATCTCATTTGGCTGCACTATCATGCACATTAGATTTCAGAGTAACAATGCCATCTAGTGATTTTAATTTAAAAGAGTGGGTGGGAGAGCAATCGAGAGAGAATTATTGTTTTCAATTCTATCAGTGGGTAGACGGGTGCCAAGGTGCTTCACGGCTTATAAAGCTCTCCTTCTTTTAATATTTTGATGATTAACCAACTGTAACATCTGGAATGCAAGCTAAACAAACGTGGGGGGGGGGGGAAACCCCAATTGCTTTTCTGAGAGAGGAGGAAGCTTTTGGTATGTCCCCAAAGTGGGTGTAAGATAAAGCACTCATTGAGAGTCTCCATTAGCTTTAGAGCCAAGATTACGGAGGGGATGTTGCAGACCAGTTTGCTCAAGATAGCTCTCAAAACTGTAAGGATTGCTTATCCAGTTCTTACGGGGGTAATTACTGCTTTGCCAAAAGGCACAGGGCACGATGCTTTCCAGGAAAACAGCCTTCATTTCTGTCCTTCTGGGGGTTTTTTTGGTTTGTTTTTAACAAGGTGGCTAACCGTTCCATGCCACAAAAGGAAACCGGCCATTTGATTTGTTGTTGCTTTGGCCTGTGCAGCTGTTCTTCGTGTTTGTATTAGGCACAGCAACTCTGCAACAAAGAACGTCGCATTACATTTTTGCTTGGAGAGCAGGGTCCAATCCCTAGACTATACATCTTTCAATATATTTGGGGGGAGAAGAGATCTCTTCTGAGACAATTACTTGAGAGAACAGGAGTAAGTAGATAGAGAATTATGCTTTAAAAAAAAAAGAATGATTGTTTTAATTCTGCCTGGAAAGCATATTGTTTGAAAATGGAATGTGGTCATGGCTAATATGGCTCCAGCTTAAATCCTTATTGAATAAGAAGGATATAAAGAAGTCAGCATCTTGCTGTTTAACTACCTTTGAAAAAACAATTATTAATAAGCTTTCCCTACCCAACAGAACAATCTCAAAAATTTGCAGATTATTATTAGACTTGGAGATCAGTGACCCACCTCTAGATTTAAAAGAAGCTTGGGATACAGATTTAGGAAAACAAATGGAAGAGACAAATTGGCAAATACTTTGGAAATCAGGTGGTTTTCTATCAGCTTCCAAACAAGAGATGCAGTGGAAGATATTACATTGCTGGCATTTAACTCCAACTAGACTAGCACAAATAGCTCGTAATTATTCATCAAAATGTTGGAGGGGTTGCAATCAGAATGGAACGTTTTTTCATATGTGGTGGACTTGTGAAAAGGGGGTGCCTTATTAGAAGACAATATTTTTAAAAAAATAGAATAATTACTGAACAAGAAGTAGAATGTATTCCAGGGTTGGGTTTATCACACATTTTTGAGAGATAACTCTAAACTAAACAAAAAACAGTTTATTATGTTCTTATTCCTGGCTGCCAAATTCAGAAGTGCTCAAAACTGGGAATTTCTAGATAACGTATCCTTGAATAATTGGTGTGCTAAAGTATGGTCAGTTGCTGTTACAGAAAAAGTTACTGATAGAATTAGAATACTGACTTCTTAGAAAAATGCATCACATTTTTATCAGATCTGGAAAGATTATATTTATTTATTTATTTATTTATTATTTAATTAATTAATTTTTATCCTGCCTTTATTATTTTTATAAAGTTATATATATATATAAGTTATGCTAACAAGAATAACACTTCTTTTGATAAATGTTATATGTAACCTATGACTGAATGTTGGGATAGATTGTTCTGGGCTGTTATCTTGTATTCTTGTTTCTTCTCACCTTACAGAATATTAAAAATGAAAAAAAAAAGAAATGTGGTTTTATTGTAATATGGAGGTAATTTGAAAGGGTCCAGATTGTTCTTGGCATAGCAATAGCATTTGATTCCAGAATTAGTTTAGAGAAAAAAGAGGCCTCACGTGTGCATTCTGGATCTTTTGGTACCAGGAAGAAGGAGAAGCAGAAGGAGAAGAAAAGAACACCTTCTACAGAGTAGAAGCTAGGCAGATTTAGGAGCTGATTTTATAATTTAAAAATTACAATTAGTTAAAGAATGTAAAGATTGTTATGCTAATCAGACTGAAATTTATTTAGTAGAGATTGACTAAATAGACTTTAGAGCAGTGCTTTCCAAACTGCTGCCGTTGGTGACACCAACGGCGGCAGTGGCGGCAGCGTGGGAGTACGTGTGGCGGCGGGAGCGTGCACGGCGGGGGCGCGGGGGGTCGCGTGGTGCCGGCGGCCTCGTGTTTTCTGTTAAAACGCGGAAGCGCTGATGGCGTGCCCCTGCCGTCATCGCTGCCGCCATGCACACCGTGCACGCGCCCCCGCACCGCTGCCGTGCACACCCCTGCCGCCGCTTCCGGGTTGTGTTGCGACACACTAAACTGTGTTGCAACACAATAAAGTGTCGCAACACACAGTTTGGAAAGCTATGCTTTAGAGTCTGCTTTATGTTTTCTTAAAATGAAATGACTCCCTAACTGAAGCCATATACAAAATAGGGGCTCAAGAAGAGGGACAGATATCAGCCTAGAGTTAAGGAACAGGACATACCAGCCCAGGAATGTTTATTTTGCATCAAAACTGAGCTCTCCCAGAAACCTATTCCTGGTATTCCTCTAAGGTTTCTTTGATTCTATAGACTAATTCAGAGAATGAAGGGAGTTGTTGATTTTTGCTAAATTATGGTGAGTTAAAGATCCATAAGACATGGCTCTAAATGAAATGAACTCTCTTCCTAATACATATATTAGGTAAGGGAGTTTCACTTGACGGGGTCCAGAAGGCAGGCCTTCTCTGCGGTGGCACCCGTCCTTTGGAACATTCTACCCCCAGAGGTGAGGCAGGCCCCATCGCTCCCGGCCTTCCGGAAGAACTTAAAGACCTGGTTCTGCTGCCTCGCCTGGGATGGGAAGGGTAACAGCTCCTCCTGGGGATGACTGGTCCCATAGAGCCCTTTTAAGAACAATTTTATTCCCTTCTTGGATTTTATTTTTAATTTATGTGTGTTTATATGTATTGTATTGTATTTTTATTTATTTTAATTATTGATTGTAAACCACCCAGAGTCCCCTTCAGGGGAGATGGGGCGGTTATATAAATAGAATTATAAATAAATAAATAGTACTGGTGGATGCTTTCCTACGAGCTTGCATACAAACCTTGCCATCACAGCAGGGGGAAGCTGGGATATGGTACAAATGGAAGAATTCCAGCAATATCATCCAATGACTGAGCGTGCACTCATTTTGCTTTTTGCGTGGATTTGAAATCTATTCTGGTTCCTGCATACAGGAAATTACTTACAGATCTATCAGTAGAACTTGATAAATCTCATTTTGAACTTCATCCAATGTTATGTAGGTAGACTACCAACTGGGCAATCTAAAGTTCTTCTCCTCTTCACAGAGCCATCTCCCCCATGCTTCCCAAATGTATCAAGCTAGCTATGATAAGACTAACCTGGTTTTGACATTAATCTCTAATAACTTGAGATTTTCTGACCTCTAAACTTGCAGATATCATTGCTAATAGCATTTACAGAGTCCAGGATAATCTGACATTGTTTTAAGAACATATGCTGGCTATTCTACAATAGCAGCCATACTGTGTGCAAAGTGCTTTCTTTTCCTTATCCCAAAGCTACAGATAATCAATTTCAATAGATGAAACCAGGTTCTATACTTTGAATAAGAATAATGTCTATTTTTTGCATTCTAAAAAAGTAAAGGTTCCCCCCGCACATTTGTGCAGTCGTGTCCGACTCTAGGGGCCGGTGCTCATCTCCGTTTGTTAGCCGAAGAGCCAGCACTGTCCGAAGATGCTTCCACGGTCATGTGGCCGCATGACGCGCGCGGAACGCTGTTACCTACCCACCGAAGTGGTACCTATGAATCTACTTGCATTTGCATGCTTTCGAATTGCTAGGTTGGCAAGAGCTGGGGCTAGTGCGGGAGCTCACTCCGTCATGCGGGGCTAGGGATTCGAACCTCCGAACTTGCGATTTTCTCATCAACAAGCCTGGCGTCTTACTGGTTCATTATTGTTTCAGATTTTATCATGTTCTATCAGACTTTTCTTTTCAAATTAATTGTTGCAACCTAAATCTTTTTTTAATAAGAGAGATGGTATTCCTGATAACTAATTTATTTCAAAACTTCCAGCTTTATTCTCTCCAACATGCATTGATCAGTCATTCTGAATGTAGTGTACTCATAGTACCATCTTATACAATCTTATGAAGTTTATTAATTTTCTTCAAAGCAAGTTTGAGACTTAATAAAACTTAGGAAACTGCCTTGTACTGAGTCCAGCCATTGGTCTTCTTCAGTGCAATAGCCTGTAGGGCTGGAAATTAATTGAACTTGTCATTATCATTCACTAAACTTGTGATTATCTGCATGTAAGATCTACCTGCATGCAATTTATCACTGAACTATTTACTATTATTTGTGGATTATAAAAAAGTCTCCAAAGAGGTATAGTTGCCATCATTACATTTGTTTTGTTATCAATTCAAAACTTATTGGGTTACTTGAGCATTATGAATTAAGCTGAGTGCATCTGACTGTTTATGTACTCTCTGCTTTTTAGATTGTACTTATATCAGGAGATTTCTTCAATCCCCTGATATTTTATACTGCTCTTCAATGTTTTACATAAATTATAGTAATACTCTATCATTCATTCATTCATTCATTCATTCATTCATTCATTCATTCATTCATTTAAAATAGTCCTGATTAGCCCTTCATCCAATGCCATTACCTTCTTTCGGGATGTTTTTGGACTTTTCACACTAGCCTAAAGCCCTGGAATTCCCTGGTGATATTCCATCCAAATACTAGCCAGGTCTACTACAAAACAACATGTTGACTGAGATAATGTCCTAATCTTTGAAAACATGGTGGTTTGTGGAGCTGGAAGGCTTGTGCCAATTCTTCTTCATGGGAAAAGCCATTAAAGAGTTGGGATTTCACTGCAGAGAAGGAGCTCTCATGAAGGCAAACACAGTCACTGAAACAATAGGCAGTGTTATTAAAATCCAGGTAGGGGGCGTGGTGGCTCAGCAGGTAAGACGCCAGGCTTGTCGATCAGAAGGTCGCAAGTTCGGAGGTTCGAATCCCTAGCCCCGCGTGACGGAGTAAGCTCCTGCACTCGCCCCAGCTCTTGCCAACCTAGCAATTCGAAAGCATGCAAATGCAAGTAGATTAATAGGTACCACTTCGGTGGGTAGGTAACAACGTTCTGCATGCGTCATGCGGCCACATGACCGTGGAAGCATCTTCGGACAACGCTGGCTCTTCGGCTAACAAACGGAGATGAGCACCGGCCCCTAGAGTCGGACACGACTGCACAAATGTGCAGGGGGAACCTTCATTAGGTTGATATGGAATGAAACCCTATTCAATCTGGGAAAGCTGCTATTCTTTTTATTGTAATTGTATTTTATGGTTGAATTGTTTGCCCCATTTTTACTACAATTTATATTTTTATTTATATAAAAAGGTAAAGGTTCCCCCCACACATTTGTGCAGTCGTGTCCGACTCCAGGGGCCGGTGCTCATCTCCGTTTGTTAGCCGAAGAGCCAGCATTGTCCAAAGATGCTTCAACGGTCATGTGGCCTCATGAAGTGCGCGGAACGCTGTTACCTACCCACCGAAGTGGTACCTATGAATCTACTTGCATTTGCATGCTTTCGAATTGCTAGGTTGGCAAGAGCTGGGGCTAGTGCGGGAGCTCACTCCGCACACAGAGATAGGGATTCGAACCTCCGAACTTGCGATCTTCCGATCGACAAGCCTGGCATCCTACCCGCTGAGCCACCATGCCCCTATTTATTTATATAGTGGACTGTAAATTGCCAACACTATTTAATCAGTGAAAGACAGGGCAAAAATGTAAAACTAAATAAGGTGATCTGGTTCACAGAAAATGCATGGAACATCCAGGATTGTGTATATGTGGTCCCTTTCAGGAGAGCCGAAATTCTTCTATTTGGCTGTTTAGTGGGAGTAGAAATGAAACTATCTTCCATCCAGAACAGCCAATTGTTGGGATTTCAACTTGTTAAAACTGGCTGGATAGACAAATCTCTCAAGTTTTCTTTAGCTGAAACTTCCACGAGAAAAAATTCCATCTTTTGCACATTTATTCTAATGCACATGCTTATATGTTCTTTTCTAATATACAAGTTTCCTTAGTATAAAATGGTTTTGTACATTATTTTCATCAAATATATATTTGTTCATGTAATTTTCCTGTAATGTACACATCTTTAGCAAAGCAAGCAAGCAAGCAAGCTGGAAAGTAACCAATATTGGTGGTTACTTGTATTCCATTGTGCATATAGATTCAAGAGATGTGAATGTGAAATCAGTGAAATTTCTCTTTTGTAGCTGTTCGGCATGGGCTGAGCTTGGGGAATCATATCTACATTGCCCATTTATGTGTATAATTTATCATTCAGTTTGTGATATAAATGTGGGAATCTGCTTAATAATGTGGCTAGATTGGGCAATTTTAAAAATTAAAATATATTAAAGATATATTGAGCTATTGCATTCCCTCATTGCTGCCTATTTTCTAAAATCAAGAGGTGGGTGGGTTTTGTTTTTGTTTTTGGTATTTTTTTTGCCCTGCCTCCCCACCAGTCTCTGATATTAGGGAATTCTGGCACCATAAAGGTTTCAGAGATATGCAGTGGCACCAAGCAGTGTGGAAGAGGAATCTCCCTGACATACCCTGAACCAAGGGAAAATTTAGATGAGCTTTTGAGCTACAATAAATACGTTTTCCATACTATTGCTCACAATGGAAAGGAAGGTCTTGGGGCAGGAATGGGGTGGTGGCGGCGGTGACAGCAAGTAAAGTAAAAAAGAAAAAAAAAGAAGAACATTGTCCTTGATTTCTTCTTTGCTGGTCTGCTAGAATGCTTTGACACACTTTTGGACTGCTCAGCCCAAATTTAACTTGGTTTTCAGTTTTAAAGTTTTAGTAACACTACCTTGAGTAAGATGGAAGATTTTATTCATTTGCACTTTATGGATATATTTTTTTTATTTATAAAATCCAGTTTCTCTAGAAAATATAATGTTAAAATGTTAATGCTGTATGTAACATTTTATTCTTAATCATGAGTATTCCAGATTTTCTTTAATACTAGAAATATTTTGATAGTAGGATCACTGTAAATGCTACAGATGAGATATTTATCATCACAACAACTAAATCCTGCGGTACAAATATAACTGAAAAGGACAGTTATACATTATTTGTGTTGCTTGTGTTCATTGCTAAACTCACAGTTCTTTTCCTACATTACACAGGTTTGTGTGAGGAAACCCAAAGCCATCTTTTTCTGTTTGAGACACCGTGGCCAATTCCAAAGTTGGATATCTTGACAATAAATATTTGGTAATACAAATACACCGATCTGTTCTCTCAAAATTCACTGCCTATGAAGGTCTTCCCCTTGCACACAATTGGCTAAATTGTCTGGAGATTCAATTCAACTAAACTAGTAAAAATGGTATTCCTCTAATCATCAGAAAGCAACAGAAGCCAAGCAGTGAAACATGATGGAATAATAATAATAATAATAATAATAATAATAATAATAATAATCTTCATCACAGGTTGGCAGCTTATAGTCCTTGAATGCTTTTTTGAAGCTCCCTGCCTGCTCTGCTAAATTTCAGTTTCCCACCATTTAGCACTGAGAAACACAGTGAAAACTATAATTTAAACCTACAAATGGCTTAACAGAATTCAAAAATAATATTTAAAAAACACTCCAGCTCTTTCAAAAAGAAAGGTAAGCAGAACGTCCAAGCCCCACCCATAGGCATTACATAGCCTCCCCATGGCCACTGATCCTTCAGAAAGCCATTAAGTCATTAACAGCCCAGCCCTGTTCCAAAGAACCACCACTGACCCACCCACCATTGCTTCTGATCATCCTGAAGATATTAGCTGAACTGAACCTTTTGGATCTGGGGAACTGGAAGGATGCTATTCCTGGATCCATAATCCATTAGAAATATATCTGATGCTGTTTACAAAGAATAATTTTAATTCTGACAATATTTCAATTAAAACAAAACATTGAATATTGTTATTTTTTATAATTGCATTGGCTTATACAGTTGCTTGATCTGAACAGCTCAGTAGCTCATAAAGGCTAGCACAGTTTTGTTCTGTGCCAAGTTGTGAGGACTATATGTAACTGTGGCAGATCATGCGACCAAGATTGAATTAGAGAGATAATGGGATAGCAGGTCACTGTCATATCTCAAGAGCTGTAATTGTATCCCCTAGCCTTAAAATGGGCATGAGGCAATTAATTAGACTAGCAATATACCCCAGTTCATATATTTTAAAATTATTATTAAAGTTCTGATACTTTTTTATCAATAAAGTTGCTTTGCTTCTCCTTTCCTCTCTTCTCCTGTATGGTATTTTTACAGCATCACTTAAAAAAAATTATACGACCATGGCCCTGTGGTTGGGATAGGCAAATTACCCCATAATTTGTCTTACTAGATTTCTAGGCTGGTACCACAGCGTTACCTGAGGGTTGATAAACTCATTTATTCAAATCTCTGTTCTTTGCTTACTTTTCAAAAGATAGTTTAATGCAACCCCTTCTAAACAAGTGATTCCCAGTTGTCTGATTTTGCAGAAAATCTCATTGATTTCATCTTTCTCCATGAGCAAATCAAGTATTTGGACACTGTTTTATTTGCATTATCCTCTGTTCTTCATTCCCTCCTAAGTAGTTTCAACTAGTCTAAGATTAAACTCTCATTTAAGCTTACTCTTATGCTTCAATCTTTTTCCTTTTCTCCCAGGGGTATTTTCAGACTTTTCCACCTTTCCCACATCTAAATAGTTGTAGCATAATCATGGCAAATTAACTGCAGACTTCTTGATTGAAGAAGTGACTAGCATCATATTGCAAAGCAACAAAGGCCCGGTTGAGCTGCCACATGAAAAGTAATAGGCATAAACTCCAACACAAAACTTACATGTTGTGTTTAATCATTTCTTCACATCCCTTCCATTTGTTTTGATAAAAATCCTTATAGACAGCTTTAGATGAAACTAGAGAAGACAATTCTATAAAATAATTTTTATTTGACAGAGTGGAAACAGTGTCCTTATATTGGTATGTATTTTTTATGCTGCAGCTCCATCTAGCAATGATCGTTGGAAATTCAGAGTCTTATTTTATTTCATTATTTATTTATTTAGTGCACAGTTAGACCATCCAATAACGATTGCTCTCTTGGTATTATGCATATCAATAAAAATGTTAAAAAAATAAAGATGACACCACCAAAAAATGAAACAAGAGCAGTGCAAAATTTAAAGTCAAGATAAAACTAACGGAAAAAGAAATCAAAGATTTAAAAACAGCAAGGAAGAAAGAAGGGAAAAGAGAGGAGAAGAAGAGGAGAGGAGAAGAGGGGAGGGGAAGGGAGAGAGAGGAGAAGAGAAGGGGGAGGGGAGGGGAGAGGAGAGGAGAGGAGAGGAGAGGAGAGGAGAGGAGAAGAGAAGAGAAGAGAAGAGAAGAGAAGAGAAGAGAAGAGAAGAGAAGAGAAGAGAAGAGAAGACTATACTATTAGCAGAGCTAATGGTAAACACAAACACGGCTAAAGAATTTCTCATGTCCCTGGAAAAATCTGATTAATTGGGTTATTCAATTTCTTTATCCACAAATTGAGTGGCCAATTTCAAAACATTTGGGCACACAGCTCTGGTGCTTTTTTCCCCAAAAAACAAATATACCCTTTTCATTGTTTTGGTATACTCCTATAAATGATATAGGAACTTATGGCCTTCCAGAATTTGTGGTACACCTTGCAGCAGGTCCATCTAATACAGTCAATACAGCTCCCCACCCAGCTTTAAAATATGTCCTTGAAAAAAAATATGAAAGCAATTAGAAAGGGTTTTATCCTTCAGAAGCAAAAGGATTGTTTTGTTGGCAAAAAGGCATTAAATATTTGTCGAAACAAAATACATAATTCATATTTCATATTTGGCATATAATTACGAATTAAGAGGATTCAAGAAACATTTAAAGTACTATAGGTGAATGTGAATAGTACTAGTGATTGATCTAGAAACATACAAAATGAAATGTTAACATTTTCTAATTTAATTTGGAATTTCATAAACAACCCCCACTCTAAGAAATTGTCCTCTAAACTGCCCCAGCCAGCTATGATACATTACCTTCCTATTAATTGAATGTGATATTTGCAAAGCATCTGATTTGTGAGCTGTATGTTCAGTAGAAGAGATCTAAGGCAGCACTAACTCAGCCAAAAAAATGGTTTTTTATATGACAGACTGGTATCAATGACAGGGGCATCTTTTTTTTTCTTTACACAGGATTGTTTAAGAATGTCTGCCTCAAATGTAATGCCAATATGACACTACATTTTAATATTCCCCAGAGCATATTAGCTCCAGCAAAGGAGATAGTTATGGTGCTGGAGCTTGAGCACCTCAATGACGCCATGAGCTAAACCGTGAAGGGACACCCAAGACGGGAAGGTCATGGCAGAGAGGTCAGACTAAATATGATCCCTGGGGAAGGTAATAGCCACCCACCACAGTATTCTTGCCATGAAAACTACATGGATCAGTACAACCAGAGATATGTCAGTATACCATCAGAAGATGGGACTCCCAAGTCAGAAGATGGTCAAAATGCTACTGGGGAGGAACAGAGGATACGTTCAACTAGCCCCAGATGTGATGACACAGCTAGCTCAAAGCTAAAAGGACAGCAAGCGGCCGACAGTGCTGGTGGTGAGCGACGAATCCGACGTTCTAAAGATCAACACACCATAGGAACCTGGAATGTAAGATCTATGAGCCAGGGCAAATTGGATGTGGTTATTGGTGAGATGTCAAGATTAAATATAGACATTTTGGGTGTCAGTGAACTGAAATGGACTGGAATGGATCACTTCACATCAGATGACCACCAGATCTACTACTGTGGACAAGAGGACCACAGAAGAAATGGAGTAGCCTTCATAATTAATAATAAAGTGGCTAAAGCAGTGCTTGGATACAATCCAAAAAACGATAGAATGATCTCAATTCGAATTCAGGGTAAGCCATTTAAACGCCAAAAGGAGATGTTATTTTCATTACAGGAGACTGGAATGTTAAGGTGGGTAGTCAAACGACACCTGGAATTACAGGCAAGCATGGTCTGGGAGAACAAAATGAATCAGGACATAGGCTGATAGAATTTTGCCAAGACAACTCACTGTGCATAACAAACACTCTCTTCCAACAACCTAAAAGACAACTTTATACATGGACTTCACCAGATGGTCGACACCGAAATCAGATTGACTACATCCTTTGTAGCCAAAGGTGGCGGACATCTATACAGTTGGTACAAGACCTGGAGCTGACTGTAGTTCAGATCACGAACTTCTTATTGCACAATTCAGAATAAGCCTAAAGAGAATAGGGAAGAACCACAGATCAGTCAGATATGAGCTCACTAACATTCCTAATGAATATGCAGTGGAGGTGAAGAATAGATTTAAGGGACTAGATTTAGTAGATAGGGTCCCGGAAGAACTATGGACAGAAGTTCGCAACATTGTTCAGGAGGCAGCAACAAAAAACGTCCCAAAGAAAAAGAAAACCAAGAAGGCAAGATGGCTGTCTGCTGAGACACTGGAAGTAGCCCAAGAAAGAAGGAAAGCAAAAGGCAACAGTGATAGGGGGAGATATGCCCAATTAAATGCAAAATTCCAGAGGTTATCCAGAACAGATAAGGAATTATTTTTAAACAAGCAATGCGTGGAACTGGAAGAAGATAATAGAATAGGAAGGACAAGAGACCTCTTCCAGAAAATTAGAAACATCGGAGGTAAATTCCAGGCAAAAATGGGTATGATCAAAAACAAAGATGGCAAGGACCTAACAGAAGCAGAAGAGATCAAGAAAAGGTGGCAAGAATATACGGAAGATCTGTATAGGAAGGATAATAATATTGGAGATAGCTTTGACGGTGTGGTCAATGAGTTAGAGCCAGACATCCTGAAGAGTGAGGTTGAATGGGCCTTAAGAAGTATTGCTAATAACAAGGCAGCAGGAGACGATGGTATCCCAGCTGAACTGTTTAAAATCCTCAAGACCCTGCAAGGTAGACTCCAGCAATTCATGGAGCGAGACTTGCCAGATGTACAAGCTGGGTTTAGAAAAGGCAGAGGAACTAGAGACCAAATTGCCAATATCCGCTGGATAATGGAGAAAGCCAAGGAGTTTCAGAAAAATATCTATTTCTGTTTTGTTGACTATTCTAAAGCCTTTGACTGTGTGGATCATAACAAATTGTGGCAAGTTCTTGGTGGTATGGGGATACCAAGTCATCTTGTCTGCCTCCTGAGGAATCTGTATAACGACCAAGTAGCAACTTTAAGAACAGAGCATGGAACAACGGACTGGTTTAAGATTGGGAAAGGAGTACGGCAGGGCTGTATACTCTCACCCTACCTATTCAACCTGTACGCAGAACACATCATGTGACGTGCTGGGCTTGATGAATCCAAGGCTGGAGTTAAATTGCTGGAAGAAACATTAACAATCTTAGATATGCAGATGATACCACTTTGATGGCTGAAAGCGAGGAGGAGCTGAGGAACCTTATGACGAAGGTGAAAGACGAAAGTGCAAAAGCTGGGTTGCAGTTAAACCTCAAAAAAACCAAGATTATGGCAACCAGCTTGATTGATAACTGGCAAATAGAGGGAGAAAACGTGGAGGCAGTGACAGACTTTGTATTTCTAGGCGCAAAGATTACTGCAGACACTGACTGCAGCCAGAAAATCAGAAGACGTCTACTTCTTGGGAGGAGAGCAATGACAAATCTTGATTAAATAGTTAAGAGCAGAGACATCACACTGACAACAAATGTCCACATAGTTAAAGCAATGGTATTCTCTGTAGTAACCTATGGCTGCGAGGGCTGGACCATAAGGAAGGCTGAGTGAAGGAAGATAGATGCTTTTGAACTGTGGTGTTGGAGGAAAATTCTGAGAGTGCCTTGGACTGTAAGAAGATCAAACCAGTCCATACTCCAGGAAATAAAGCCAGACTGCTCACTTGAGGGAATGATATTAAAATCAAAACTGAAGTCTTTATAGTTTTTGCATGATCAACCTCGAGGTCTCTTCCCAGTCTCCAGTACACCAAAGAGCAACTGGCGAGGTGGTTGTCCATTCTGATGACGTGACCCTCCCACAGCATCTGGACTCTGATAATCAGGGATTCAATGCTGGTGGATTCACACAATCACTGTTGACAACACCCAGTTGACAAATGTAAACAACTTCAAATATCTCATTATCATCTCAAGCGATGGGTCTTTGGACAAAGAAATTGACTCCAGGATCAGCAAGGTCAGCCAGGCTCTGGGGCAGCTACATACTAGAGTTCTCAATCAACACAACATCTGTATCTCCACAAAACTGAAAGCCTACAGAGATGTGTATTCTCTCCTATATAGATGTGAGTCCTGGACTCTAAACCCACAACACATCAAACAATTGGAGAAATTTCACATGTGCGCTCACCACTCCATCCTCAGCTTATATATATTATAAATCTTTAAAATACTCACCACTTTACAAGAAGGTCACCTTTGCAATCAGAGAAAACAACATACAGTATAATATATTACAGGGTTCAACAGAGAATTTCCTTTCTTGGCCCAAGAAGAAATCAAAGAGAACTAGATACTTAGCAGTAAAGTGATCCTTGGGAGTTGTTTCAAAAGACTCAGGATAGTGAGACACACAAAACAACATACAGGAAAAAATATGCCAAGTTCAACACTCTAAATACATACAAAGTATACACAATTTCTGCTCTTGTTAAGTCACCATTTGTCACTCAGATTAATAATGCCTATTACCATCTGCTCACTAAAAATATGTCAGACTCCAAAGTGAAGGTAGGTTTGAGCATCAGAAGCTCCAAAACAAGTTAGCGTTGTATGTAAAATCCTGCTTAAAAGACAAACGCAATCTGGGAAAAGCTAACTTGCTGGTTTTCTCAATCATGGGGCTTCCTTTTGCAGCTGAACTGCTTTCACTTTTTAATATGTGAAGAACATCTCCCTCTAGTGTTGAAGATAATACATTTCTGATTCTCACCCTCACACACAAGTCTAAAAGAGCAGAGAGGAGACATTCTTCCCATTCTACAATATCAGCACATCAGATTTTGAAGTGGTTGTAGCATACTTTCAGAAAAAATGTCAATAAGATGAACTTTAAGACAGGTATGGGGAACCTGTGGTCCTCCCATTCTTAGTGTTTGATAGCACTGATAAAATTTAAGACTGGAAGCCATTCATTGACTTTTGCATGAAACTGAACATAGTCAAATAGTGACATATGGTTTCGATGATTAGTTATAATTATAGATTATCAGGAAAAGTAGAAGCAATAATATAAAGTTAAAGAAGGGTTGTATGAAAGGTTTTTTGTATATATCCTTTGTAAAGGAAGTCGGAAGTAGCTTTGTTAAATGTCTATATATGTTTGTATTTCTTCTCTTGTTTCTTCCTTTAGGGCAATTGGGCACAAAGGGGGCTTGTTATCCAGAAAGCACCAAGTGAGGTGGACAATAGCAAACAGCTTTAACATCAGTCCCTGAATATATTGGGATCCACCGGGACGGATGATGCTCTCCATAAGCAGTCCCTGTTGTCAGAGGGTGGTGATCTGAGGATGTTCATGTTTTCAGATCTACACTGCATCATTCTTACTTACAGTAAAGGTAAAGATTCCCCCCACACATTTGTGCAGTCGTGTCTGACTTGGGGCTCATCTCCGTTTGTTAGCCAAAGAGCCAGCGTTGTCCGAAGACGCTTCCATGGTCATGTGGCCGGCATGACGCACATGGAACGCTGTTACCTACCCACCGAAGTGGTACCTATTCATCTACTTGCATGATTGGTTGGCAAGAGCTGGGGCGAGTGCGGGAGCTCACTCCGTCATGCGGGGCTAGGGATTCGAACCTCCGAACTTGCAATCTTCTGATCGACAAGCCTGGCGTCTTACCCGCTGAGCCACCACGCCCCTCCTTACTTACAGTATGAATATATTAATCTATTAACATATAGCATCCTTTTCTATAATAAAATGGTGCTTAAACTACCTACATATACAGTATTTACCATCATGGCAGCTGAAGCAAATTGCATTTTATTTCAGCGGATGTGTTTGTGCCATGATTTACGTCCATTTAAAATGCCCAAATATATTATATTCTTTTAAAAAATTAGTACTGGCACCGATTTTTCTATCTAATATTGGAGATAATGCCAGGCTGCGTTATGCCCAATATTTCTCTGTAGGCAAGCATGCATACTTAATTTTAATTAATTTGAATGCATGGGTACATACCAGTGTAGTACATATTTCTTTTGAAATGAAAATGGAAAATGTAGCAGCCTGGTTTTTAGATTTTCAGGAAAAAAAGATCAACCTTGCATATAAAAATTCCCTTCCTAACTGGTGTGAACTATGTGCAAACTGTTTTCTCAGATCAAGCACTTCTTCATACCATAAGTGGGGTTCAACTGCATATAAACCCTTCTCCCTTAATGACCAAAGGTGGCATTATTTGCACAAATGGGTGGAGGCACACCACTGCCTTTGCCATTGCAATGAATGCAAAGCTCACTCATGTATAAACCCTAAATTCCATATTATCGACCCGCCCCACCCGATCGTTCAGAGAGGGCCTGCTACGAGCCCCATCAATTAGAGAATGTCATCTGATGGGGGCTAGGAGGCGGGCCTTCTCTGTAACAGCACCCACTCTATGGAACATCTTGCCCCCAGAGTTGAGACAGATTTCCTCCCTCCCGACCTTTAGGAAAGAACTGAAGACCTGGTTCTGCCGCCTGGCATGGGAGGGAGGAAACGATAGTTCCTCATGGGGGTGGTTAATCCTGTAATTTTATAATGCCCTTCTTTTATTAATACTATCTCCCCCTTGGATTTTATATCCATTTATTATATTGATTGTATAAATTGTTGGTTTATATTTTTATTTTATATTTTTATCTAATCTATTTATTGTAAACCGCCCAGAGTTCCCCGTTGGGGGAGATGGGCGGTTATATAAATTAATTAATTAAATAAATAATTAATTAAATAAATTCACACTGAAGGCCAGATTGAACAGCAAACTCGTTAAGCACTGGAAAATCTGTGAATTAGAATTTGGGCAGATGAATGAAAGTGACTAGGACTGTAAAATGGCATGGCTAAAAGGCGCCCAACTGCTATTAAATCCAGTGAGTTCTCTTAACTGTGTGAAACTGTTTGGCATGTAACACTTTAAGTTAAGTGCCTCCAATGTACATTTAATTTAGACTTAATAACACAGGTTTTTTTTTCTTTTATGGAAACTCAGTCAATTATTGAAAGTGTTTCTTGAGGTTCAGCACTTATTTAAGAGGTGTATTTATCACAGTGCAATTAGTTCCAATAGCATATTTGGAACAACTTTAAATATTTGTTAACAAAAAAAGATTTCCTATTGCACACTAATTTGGTAATATTCTCTAATAAAACTTTAGCAACATTTACTCCAGTAGTCTATTCAACAAGCCCCCTTTGTGCCCAATTGCCCTAAAGAATCACAGGCCAGTCTCCAATTTACCATTTTTGGTAAGGTTGTAGAGAAGCGGGTTAGGCTTCAACTACAGAGGGTTCTGGATGAGATGTACAGTATTGTCCAGTGGTTACTATCAAGCCCTTTATGACTTGGGCCCTGGTTACTCTGGGACCATATTCTTCAAGTGGATTCTGCCCATCCTACATGATCTGGGTCTGGAGAGGATGCTCCAGGTCCTTAACCTGGAAGGGAGTGGGGGGTTGGGACCCCCAGACCAAATCCTCAGTTTTTACCATGAGGTTCAATGTACCCCTACCCTGATTGTGGTTTATAAAATGGTGAAAAAAGTCCTGAAGAGGGCATCCAGATCTGACAATAACAATGTTTTTTTATTAAAAGTTTTATTAATAGTATTTACTGGTTTTAATGGTGTGGTTTTATGAATATTTTACTGGTGTTATATTGTGTCTATTGTAAGCTGTCTACAGTCATAAGAATAGGTAGCAATAGAAATTTTGGTAAATAATTCAATATGCAAATAAAATCAATCAATAAAAAGGAGATTGTTTTCTGTTTACCATTTTGTCTTGGCCATCCACTACTTTTATCTGTAGCCAACTTTATTTTTCATTTCTTCTGTCTGTTTTAGTTGACTTTAAATTTTTCACTTTTAAACCATATGTAAGCATTATATTGCTTGTATAACTAACCTAGAGAGCTTTGCTGTTGGGCAATAATAGACACAGTGAATAAAATAAAACAAATGAACATCACCAGAATTACCCTATTTCAATTTTCCGAAAGTAGGACACTCTGGAGTGGGGACTTCTTTTTGTTAATTTGCAGTACATAATATAGAGCACAAAAATCACTTTATTTATTTATTTATTTATGCTTACTCTTCAATCACAGTGAATCTATGAACAGCTCATTAAATCAATTATGTTCTTTGGTCACTCATACGAGAGATGATTGGCCTGAAGCAGTGCTTCAAAATCTGTGCCACTGATAAACTACCCTTTGTTATGAAATCAAAAGTTTCCACCGCTTCATATGGTGTTTGTGGTACAATTTATTTGTGGTACCATTGTTCTGAATTCTTCCAGAGGGCAGGACAAGAAACAATGTGTTTAAATTACAAGGAATTAGATTTTGGTTGGACATCAGGGGGAAAAATCCTAACAATAAGAGCTGTTCAACAATGGAAGAGGCTCTCCTTCAGCGGCCATCTTTTTAAGAACTTGTAGTAGTAGATTCCTGCCCTGGGCAAGGGCTTGGACTAGATCAGGGCTTTCCAAAGTTTTTCCCGCGGCAACACACCAACCGGCGTTGGTGTGTCACCGCGGGAAAAACCGGAAGTGCGGCAGCGCGCAAAAACCCGGAAGCGCTGCTGCCGCTTCCGGGTTTTTCGCGCTGTAATTGGTGTGTCGCCCCGGGAAATCCCGGGAAAACCCGGAAGCGCTGCTGCTGATGATGATGATCAGCGCTTCCGGGTTGTGTGGCGACACACCAGACTGTGTGTGGCGACACACTTTTGTGTCACGACACACAGTTTGGAAAGCTCTGGACTAGATAATCTCTAAGGTCACTTCCAACCTTTACATCCTGTGACTTTCAATTTGTAAGTTTCTCCCAGTGTTTGCCTGCAAACTAAACAAACATTGGTTGTATGAACTCACAAGTCTCACTGTATAAAGCAGCAATAATTCTCTGACAATTAAACAAGTATTAATGAAACAAACTGGAGCATCTCTGCCTCTTAAGCCAATCTTTCTGTGAAATCAAGATTCTCCATCACATAAACTAGTCTTTCATAAGATTAATGCCTGTCCATCTCTTACTGTCTGAAGTATGTGTCTGGTATTGCAGCCCAGCAACCCCTCAGTTTATATGCTTGCTGGCCACTCCCCTTCTTTTCTGCCCACCAATCGAGAAGCAGCAGGGGAACATTCTTTCATCAAATATCTGGAAAGCTGTATCCAATTTCCCTTCTCCACAAGTATATTCATGCACTGTTCCAATCCTAGACGTTTTGAGAAAGAGTGGCTGGAGAATGTGGCCATTCAAAAAGAGAATCCTTCCAGAGAATCAGGATGGACGGCAATCCTAGGTATCATTAAATTTTGCTTTCTTAATGGAGGAGGGAAAATAGATTCATGTCATTCATTTTTAAAAAGAATTCTTAGAAGGTACTACATTGGCCTAGCACAGGGGTGGGCAACGTCAGGCCAGCGGGCCATATATGGCCTGCGGGGCTCCCGCCTAAGGCCCACGGGACTCCCACCCACAAACCCCGCCCCTTCAACGCGATTGGCTCCCGCCCGCAAACCCCGCCCCCCAGTGCTTGTGATTGGCTCCCGCCCACAAACTCCAGCCCCCGGTCCGCAGAAATCCCAGAAACCCCACCCCCCACCCCCCCAGTCCCCGGTTATAAATATCCAAATGGCCCTTGGCAGAAAAAAGGTTCCCCACCCCTGGCCTAGCATCTTCTTTGAGTAAACTGGTATGTTGTGGAAAATTCAGAACAGAGCACAACACTGAGGAGAAATAGCCAACCATTTATTTCAATGGTCCTTGAGTTCCAGCTTCACAAGGCGAGAGGAACAGAAAACAATAGAAAAGTAAGAGCTTTTATGAGATTTTTGAACTGTAGAGAGGGAAATTCTAGAGCTCGGATTTGCTGTCAGGATCTTGGGGCCTTATAGGGAAAACCTAAGTTTGAATCTGTAAGGAGAGCCATTTTATTGCTAAGGAAAACGGTGTTTTTTAGAGGTGGCAGCAGTGCTGGAAATAGCCTACGTCTCTTGTTAACCAGCAGAGAACATGGATGAGATTAGGTGCAGATGACCCAGTTACTCTGTTGGAATTTCCTTATTAGGTCCCACCTTAGTCAATTGCACCCGGCCGGCTCTCAGCTGCCCCAGCCAATTTCATTCTGCCTTTGTTAGTGGTGAGTCATACTTCTTTTCAGCAAGGGAAGGATTACGGCTTTGTTTAGGGGCAGGTATAGTTCCTTTGGGTCTGACAGGATTATGTAAAGCAGGGAACTGAACCTGGTCCCTGTCATGCTGGCAAGGTCAGGGGGAAGTGCCCTGAAAATGAACTGTAATCTCATTTAAGCCATAACAGCATCCTTGGTTCCGGTTACCACCCACTTTTTGTTCCTGATTAACACCCCATGCATACAGGGGGCAATGTGATGGACAGGGCAGAAGAGGCTTCATTTTGCAGCTGCTCCTGCATCCAGTATGGTGTTTAGGGGGTTTAATAGTTTAACCATAAACAAACCATTAGTCTAGGTTTGGACAATAACATACTGTACTAGATTATGGTAAGCTAACCAAAATCAAGCCATGATTCCAGGTTATGGTTAAGGCATTCTAAAATCCACAGCCTGATCCATGGCCTGGATTTGAGTAACACATTAAGCCAAACCACAACATGAATTATCATGTCATGTGAACCAAGTTTATAGTTATCTATGTGTTTTGGTTCCATAGTAACTAAAATGGCAGTAACATTAGCAAAATCTTATGGAGGTGAAACGAAAGATGGTAAGAGCCAACAACAAAGACATCACTGAGATGTGGCAAACATCTTTTTTTTTAAAAAAAAAAGATAGCAACATTTTGACATACAACAAACATGAAATTATTAGGTCCATTCAAATAGGAACAGATCTTTGTCTCTTAACACCCTTGAAGTGAATTAGATCCCGTTGGGTATGAATGGCCCATCTCAAGAAAGTATGCCTAGAGATTTTTGAAAGATGAATTAATTCAAATGTGAGCTTGGTGGAAATCTACTCAACTATTTTCATATGTGTAGTAAATATTTATTTATTTATTTATTTCTATTTATATGGCTACCCATCTCACCAAACTGACTCTGGGCAGCAAACGAGGTTTAGAAACTACGATATAAATAACAGCGGTGAACCAAACTGCACATATTCAAAGCAAAAAATGACAACCAAGGATAATACATCAGGATTAACAACAAGCCACATGGGCTCCATTAAGTATCTGACCCCAGCCAAGTTTAATGCACTGACAAACAGCCAAGTTTTATGCACTTTCTGGAAGGCCAGCCAGGTTGGATCCCATCTGACCTGGGGCAGTAAGGTGTTCCAGGACAAGCACTGCAACAGAGAAGGCACGGTTCCTGAGTCCCAACTGATGGAACTTCTCCAGCAGGGTCCCCTCCTGCTGGAGCTAATGGGGCGAGTAGAGACATCTGGATGTCATCCTTGCTATCTTTTCTATCACAATGGTTGGGGTATCTTTATTTGCTGATCAGCAAATGCTATCAGAAGACTAATAAAGCATGCTCACATATCAAAGCACTTGGTTGCATTGGCCTAATTAATTACTATATCTAAAACACAATTCCAAATACTGTATCCTCCTCTTAACATTTCTGCCTAGTATAATCAGGAACCATATCTATGCAGATGGTTCTCTTTTTGTGGCTCTGTCTAAAGTTTCTGGGATAAAAATAAATGGCTGAAAACTAGTACTAAATGGCTGAAATCTAAAAGGAGGAACTACTTTTTTACAGTTGTAGGAATCTATTTGATTCAAACTGTCAGTAAAATAAAAAGTGAGCACATACCTAAGTCCATCAAATAACTGAATCATTTCAAAAACACTCATGATTTGATGCATCAAATCAATTAATCAATTTGATTCATTTCAAAGAATTGATTTGAGGAAATTGAAGCAAAATTTCAAATAAAAGCTTCATGTATCCTTACTTCTTAACTAGACACTAGTAATATCAGGCCACAGTTCTTATCATTACTATGGATCTATACACTTACTTTTACTTTTGCCCATACAATTCAATGTCTTGAATTGCTGTAGAGATAGGTTTGGAGATAATTTACCTAGATTAGGCTAAGTAATACATTAAAATATGGGACTGCATCTGAAGACTATAATAAAATAAATAAAATAATAAAATAAATAAAATAATAAAATAAAATAAAATAATAAAATAAAATAAAATAAAATAAAATAATAAATAATAAAATAAAATAAAATAAAATAAAATAAAATAAAATAAATAAAATAAAATAAAAAATAAATAAAATAAAATAAAATAAAATAAAATAAAATAAAATAAAATAAAATAAAATAAAATAAAATAAAATAAAATAAAATAATAAAATAAAATAAAATAAAATAAAATAAAAAATAAATTGAGATGTGCATAACGTTTCTTCTGACATGCAGAAAAGTAGGAAGAGTGGCTAGCTTTCTCCTTCATGACTTCCTGTGTTTTCTTGGTTTTCCCTTTCGTATATGAGCATCTGCTTGTTTGAATGCAGAAGTGATTAATCCTAGAAAAAAGCAATTGCTTGAAGGGAGTGGGAAATATAGTACGAGCACATAAAAGGGGTGGGAGTGAAGACTAAAACAGGTAGATATTGTCAGAATTAAATGACCTCTACAGAAATATTCCTCTCCCTAATGCTCTTTGTGACTTGGCCTTCAGATAGGAGATTCAGCTCAGTTCTAATAAAAACAATCATTAAATTTTAAGTCAGTCTAATCTGAGTTTTTCACATAGTGTGTTCATGTTTTGTTTGGCTGTGTTTTCTGCAGCCACTTTCAATCAGATTTGGAGGACAACTGCTTGATGAGAGCTTAAAGTATCCCTGGTGAGATTTGCCTTCCTTGAATATGTCAGGATCGTTCCTTTGCCCAATATGATCAAATATAAATCTGAATTGAAAGATTACTTGATCAAAATAGAGATTTCCCCTTAATGAAAGTCTTTGCTCAGAATTCAGCCAATGATTTTTTATAGTCAATAGATATCAAAAAGGTTCCTCGTATTTTGAGAGGCTGTTCTGTTGCTTCATGCGATTGCTTCTGGGCAATGAACATTTGATCACTGCTCAGCAAATGGGCTCTCCAGCTTTTGCTTTGGCCAAGACCTGTGTGGATGGCTAATGCATATTTTAGATAATCAGATAATTGTAAACTAGCTAACACGTGTAGATTTTGTTCTGTCGTATGAGCAAGAGGGGAACAAGCAAAAGAGAGACAAACACGTAGCAACCGAGTAGGGACAAATAATCACTCTATTAGTCCTCTAGAGAAGTCAGCTTAGGATTTCTGAGGTGAAATACTCCAAATCATCTTTGATTAATTTTGTTTTTAACCTGCCATAATTGTGCTGTTTGCCAGATGACCTCCTGTTTGCTATAACACTGACTGCAGCATTTCTTTAATATGCTTTGTACAAAAACACCTCACTTTCACTAAATTTTCATCATCTTTTGGATCATAATGAGACTTTTACTAGCTAATATACTTTTACAGGAAATGGCAAATAAAATGACATCATTCTGCTATCCTTTCTTTTTACGTTTGGATGTTATTATAATAATAATTACATTCAGGAATTGAAGAACAGAAATTAGAAAACTTATCAGGCCACTAAGAGGAGCTCTTGTCAAAATGATTTTTGAAAACACAGCTCTATGACCCTTTGTGTTCATCGTTTTTGATTAAACCAAATATATATATTGTATAGGAGAATTTGAATCCTTATTTCTGAGCTAAATCGATCAAGCAACAACCCTTTCTACTCTTCCTAAATTCATAGTTTAATATATTATTGTTTATATTAGTCATATTTAGAAGGAAAATATATTTGGGCTATGTTGTACTGCTAATATCTGAAACAATTATGTAGTCCTATGCAAAGTGGCTGAACTTTATCTCCACAAAGTACTTCTCACCATGAAGGAAGCACAATACTCATTGAGTTAAGAAGGAAATGCAGTTCCCTTCCAGGCCTTGTCTGGCAGTAGAGTATTTGGAAAAGCTTCTTCCAATAACTGCTATTACTTGGCCACAGACTTGGAACAATGGCAAATGAAGCAATGTGACCACTTTTCTTAACTTTTAGAAGCAGCGATAAGGGGTAAGCAGCCGGTATTGCTTTACAAAGCAGGTTTGCAGAGGTGCTTCACACAAGACCTCACCAAAGTCAAGCATTTCTTCAAAGCTTTGTACAGCCCTAATATGCTGTCCCTCATCAGGACCACAGATATTTTTTCCCATCAGAAATGGCTCTGAACAATATGGATCAGAAACCTGCATCACAGCATATATTGTAAGGGTTTTACTAAGGGCAGATCTGTGCATTCCATTTAAGCTGCTCCTGTCCCATTTTCTTGCTATCTTGACTCTAAGCTGGCATGGGAAAATCCTGTTCAGATTGAGGCAAATTGGCAACAGCTTACAAGGTATTCAATCCAGGGTGCAGGCTACCAGGTCTTCCCACTGAACAGTTGGAGTTGGGCGGCATGTATGTATGTATGTATGTATGTATGTATGTATGTATGTACAGTATGTATATTCATTCATTCATTCATTCATTCATTCATTCATTCATTCATTCATTCATTCTCCTGCTGCTGTGCCTTCCCACCAATCTCTTCCAGGAAAGCAATTGCCAATCACTTTTCTTCTGTGGGTGGATCTTATAGTGTTTGTGTGTGTGTGTTTGTGTGTATAGTATAAACATATGTATAAAAATACATTCATACAAAGTTAAATTTATATAACCAAAGTTAAAGCATTAAAATGCACACATATATACAAATGCAACAGCTATTTTTAAAATAAAATTTCCTTTCTTGCTAGTCCTTTTCTATTCTAACTTTTAGACCTTCCTTTTATCACCAGTGCTGAAACAATGCAGTGGTGGAGATCTTTGCCTAGTAAGTAAAAAGCTATAGGTTCAAAAGCCAGCAGAAGCATTTTTAATTACTATTTTATTTCCCAAACTAGCAGAGCCAAGTAGGCTCTGGGTCAGACTCAGACTCAGACCCAGACCCAACATTGATTGTTCTGGTGGATGACTTTCATGAGGACCTAAAGAGTAGGAGTACATTCCTCTTGGTCCTTTTAGACTTCTCAGTGGCTTCTGATACTATTGACTACTCTATAAGTTTGGAGTGAAATATCCTTACACTGATGATACTCAATTGCAAATGTCCATTCCAGGCTGAACCAGAAACTCTGTGAAGGTCCTAACACAGTGACTGGGGGCTGTGAGGATCTGGATGGGTAGAAACAAGCTCAGGCTATATCCCAACAAGATGGAGTAGGTGTTGTCCAGAAACACCTTGGCTCTGAAACAGTCCCTGTGTTGGCTCTGGATGGAATCACCCTCTGCTTGAAGGAGCAGGTCTGCCACTTGGAATCACTGCTCCTGCTGGAACCCCAGATGGAAACAATGGTCAGTGCGTGTGTGTGTGTGGCTTTGCTCAGCTGAGGCTGGTGTGCCAGTTGCAGCCCTACCTGAAGTAGGAAGCCTTGGGGACAGTAATTCATACCATGAATATGAGTTACAGTAACTCATGTATTTGGATTACTGTATGACACTCCACATACAGTATAAGCTACAGTTAATGGCTGTATAAGCTACAGTTAATGCAGAATGTGATGGCCAGAACAGTAACAGTAAAGGCCATTATACAACTGAAGCAACTATTATCTGGTTGCAGTATTCATTGCCAATAGGCTTTCAAGTCCAACTCAAAGTGCTGGCTGTGACCTCTCATGTCCTATATGGTTTGGCTTCAGGATATCTGGGGGACTGTCTCTTCCAGATGGAATATGCCCAGTCCATAGATAATTGCAAGGAGGTAATGCTCATGGTCCCATTCCTATAGGAATTCAAAGAATCGTGGACTCAAAACTGATTCTTCTCTGTAATGGTCTCATCCTTTGAAACACCCTGCCCTCAGAAGTACAGTTATTGCCCTCCTTATAAGCCTTCCCTAAGGCATTAAGGCTGGCTGATTTGAAAAGACATTTGGGATGGATGCTGTGGAGATGTTTGATAATTTGGTGGCCATGTATGGACTTTGTTGTTGTCATTTTTATTTTGACCTGTTTTGATTTTAACTTTATTAAGCCATCAGGAGTAACTTTGAGCTGGGTATTATAAAAATATTTTGTTGGGTTTTTTGGTGCCTTCAAGTCAGCGTTGACTCCCAGGCAACTGCCTGGACTAGTCCCTGCAGTTTTCTTGGCAAGATTTTCGGAAGTGGTTTGCCCTTGCCTTTTCCTTCCTAGGGCTGAGAGAGAGCGACTGGCCCAAGGTCACCCAGCTTACTTTGTGCCTAAGGCAGGACTAGAATTCTCGGTCCCCCAGTTTTTAGCCTGGTGCCTTTGCCACTACCCCAAACTGGTTCTCCAAAAAACTTGTGAGAGAAAGAAAGAAAGAAAGAAAGAAAGAAAGAAAGAAAGAAAGAAAGAAAGAAAGAAAGAAAGAAAGAAAGAAAGAAAGAAGGAAGGAAGGAAGGAAGGAAGAAAGGAAGGAAGAGAGGAAGAGAGGAAGAGAGGAAGGAAGGAAGGAAGGAAGGAAGGAAGGAAGGAAGGAAGGAAGGAAGGAAGGAATATTTGAAGAGAATATTTGTAGCTCAGGGATGAACTGTGGAGTCCTTGGTGCTCTCTGAGCCTTGTTGTTTTCTTGCAGACATTTCATTGCCAGGCTAGGCAACATCTTCAGTGTGAAAAGGGAGTGGGACTTGCTCTCTGTTTATATCCCGTGGCTTGTCCTGCTTGTGTTGGTGGAGGTGTTGTTCTCCCCTTAGGAGTTCCTTGATTGGGCTGTTGTTTGCTGCTTGGTTGATTGCCTGAGTTAATAGTTCCTTGATTAGGGTATATTGTGCTGTTTGATTGTTCATATCTTGGTGTTGATTGCTGGCAAGGAGGTGTTTGGTCTTTTGGCTTTTCTATTGTCTCTTATGAATGGTATGTAAATGTTGTTTACCTCTATGTGTCTGTTGATGGCTGCTTTGTCTGAGTGCCAAGCTTCCAGGAATTCTCTAGCATTTTTGGATTTGGCTTGGTTTAAGATGCTCAGTTTCCCAGTTGAAAGTATGGTTGAGTCTGTCCATGTGTTGTGAGATTAAGGAGTTTTCATCGTGTCTTCTGACTGCTAGTTGGTGTTCATGGATGCGCTCTGCTAGTCTTCTGCCCGTCTGTCCTACATAGTGGCTGCTACAGTCCTTACACTGTATGTTGTAGATAACTCCTGTTTTTCCTTCTTGGGCTACTGGGTCTTTTCGGTTACTTAAGATGTTTTGAAGGGTTTTGGTTGATTTATGTGCTACAGTGATGCCATGTGGTTGTAACAGTCTATTGGTAGTTTCTGAGATGTTTCTGATGTATGGCAGTGTAATCCTTTTTATAGCTTCTCTTGGTTGTGTTGTAGTGGGTTGGGTGGTCAGGCACTTTTTGATAAAGTTGAGTGGGTATCCATTTTGCTGGAAGATGCTATATAAGTGGTCTGTTTCCTTTTTCTGGTGTTCTGGGTTGCTGCAGTACATTAGTGCTTGTCTGAATAGTGTTCTTACACAGCTTCTCTTGTGGGAGGTTGGGTTGTTGCTTTGGTAATGGAGTACTTGGTTAGTGTGGGTAGATTTCTGGTAGACTTGTGTTTCTAGAATGCCATCATTTCCTCTACTGATGAGGATGTCCAAGAAGGATAGTGTGTTGTTGTTTTCTTCTTCCCTTGTGAATTTTATTCCATTGAAGATGTTGTTGATGGTTTCATGTGTTTCCTCCAGTTGTTCCTTTTTTATTATGACGAAGGTGTCATCTACATACCGGATCCATACTTTGGGTTGTATACGTGGGAGTGCTCCCTTTCCTCAGTGAAGATGTTGCCTAGTCTGACAATGAAACGTCTTCAAGAAAACAACAAGGCTCAGAGAGCACCAAGGACTCCACAAATAAATGTAAAACAACCAGCAGTTTTTCTACATTTCTACATCAGTCTCCATGACGTGCCACTGCAGTCATAGTCTCTTCTAGTTAAGTTTTGAATTATGCTTGTCGAACTTGTTTCCAGGCTGCTTCTTCTATGGATTTTTCAAATGTCATTGGGTTGTCCTAATATTTCATGATAATGTACTTTGTTTTCTCAGTGTATGATCTGGGTTGGCAAATAATTTTCCAGCATGAAGGTGACTTAACAGAAAGAATGAAATTGTATTAATCGGAAAAGTAAGGATTTGGCATTTTTGTCCACACCTAGGAGTGTCCAGGGCTATAATAATGGGAACAAAGTAGGGCTCTGCAGTGCCATGGATTCAGTTGCAGAAAGGGGCTTACCAGTTTGCCTTTGGGGGTATGGCAGCTGTAGAGGGCAGCTGCGTGATCTTGCAAAAAGATGCGGCTGCTTTAAAGAGTTGTGGACAGATGCTACACTCATAGTCCTGTGTGCTTTGAAGCACCCGTTCCAATTTATTTCCAAAGCACTGCACATCCACAATTCAGAGTAAAGAAGGAATGGCTTCTTTCTCAAATACAAACATTTTAAAATACTGCTGTAGTGGGATTTGTACCTGAATTTAAAACCAGCAGGCTTGCAGCTGCTTTTGAGCTACTTTATGAAAAGGCCAACAACTGGTCCATACTTTGGCATAGATGAGGCATTATGCTCAGATTGTTTATCTTTTTCATCCCTTCCCTCTACACTCATAATTGATTGTATCTAAGAACATGATTCACAAAACTTTGGTGCTAATTTAGTTCTGTTTGTGGCAGTCCTGCACATTAATGCCAGTTTGGTCTAGTGGTTAAGGTGCTGGGCTAGAAACCAGGAGTCTGTGAGTTCTAGTCCCGCCTTAGGCATGAAAGCCAGCTGGGTGACCTCGGGCCAGTCACTCACTCTCTCTCAGCCCTAGGAAGGAGCCAATAGCAAACCAGGAGACTGAAGAGTTCTAGTCCCGCCTTAGGTGTGAAAGCCAGCTGGGTGACCTTGGGCCAGTCACTCTCTCTCTCAGCCCAACTCACCTCACAGGGTTGTTGTGGGGAAAATAGGAGGAGGAAGGAGTATTAAGTATGTTCGCCACCTTGAGTTATTTATAAAAATAATGGCGGGATAAAAATTAAATAAATAAATAATGCTTAATAGTGGGATCTACCTTTCCCTGTTCCTCATTTATTGTCATCTCTTATCTACAACTGGATATCTCCTTACTCCTGCATAAAATATTGTTGGGAAAAAGCCAACAGATGGAAAAGAGGCACTTTCCAGGTTAATTACAGAGGCTAGGGAGGAATCTGCAGTTGCTGAAATGGGAGGACATTTTTCTAATAGAAATGCTTCCTTCCTTGTTTTCTACTAAGTGGAAAAGTAGTGAGCAGAAGAGTTTTCATTTATTGATTTCCGTGCTTAATTTGTACGGCTGCCCACTTGACAGGTGACTTTTTAAAGAAAAGATGACAGAGATCAATTTGGCCAGAAGGAGAAATACATGGGGTGCACCAAGGGCCAGAAAGGCACTCGGGAAGACCATGTTTCCCTTTTCATAGACTCCCTTGTGTGCAGATGCATACTGTAATTCTATATCTTTATTATTGTAACTGTAATTGGAGCTACCATGTGTTCCAAGAGATAACTTGGTCTTCAGTTTTGAAACCATTTACTTTTCATTTGAGAACTGTAGCAAATAGTTTGGGGAGTAGATGGAAGTAAATACTTTACACATCCTGCCTTCTCTTATTTTACTATCATAAACCACATATTTACACTTTCATCCAGCAGTGTGGTATATCAATTAGTGTCACAGATCAGAGAAATTCCATTCAAATTCCTATTCAACACATTGTTTATGAATTGAGTCTGAGTCTGTAATTCACATTCAGATACAGTCCCTCCACCCATACACAAAACGTATTTACTCTGGTAGAGTTGATTATTCAGTGCTCTGGATGCTCTTAAATTTGGCAGAGATGACTGTCAGGCTAAGTGCACATGCATGGAGAATTCTTTGCTTTATTATCAATGGATTAAACAAATAAAACAAAAATTAGCAAAGCATCCATGTATCAGTTCAAATATATTTCATATAGTATCAGACTGCTGTTCTAAATTAGCTAGGGAGAAGTACAAATGATATATCATATGAATTTATTTTTAAAGGGAAAACAAAATTAAAATGGATATAATATAATCATTAACAAAATAACTGAAGGGAAGTTGAGTTCTTGAATGTGGCAGTGGGTTCAAAGGCAGCTACTTCACATCTGCAATTTCAGACCAAAGTCATGAAATGCCAAAGAACAGTTTAAATAATTATGGATGCATTCCTTGTATGGGAGTAAGACTACTGAGGTTTACTCTTGAGTTATAATGTTTAGGATTTCAATGTTATTGAAATCAATACAACATGTAGCCAAATCCTAAATCATCAAAATGGCAAAGGCCCAAAAAGCTGACATAAAACATACAGAATTTGTACCGGATGGAAACCCCTCCCAGAATCAATCAATCAATCAATCAATCAATCAATCTGTGTGTGTGTGTGTGTGTGTGTTTGCCATTCCTAATGAATTCATTGTGTTGGAAATTACTTAATTGGGGCCAGCATTGAGAGCATTTTTATTTTGGTGGGTGGTTGAAAATTCAAATCTTTTTTTGTCTTACACCTTCTTTGACCCCTTCTTGACTTCTCTGATGGATATTTCTCTTTCTGCTGGCAGAAGAAATTTGATATCCTGAAAGTCAACCTGAAGAAAATGGATTTCAGCTAGTAAAATTCATCCTTACCCCTTCACTGGCATACTTTTAGGGACTGTGCAGTTAGACATTAATCAGAAATGCTGATTGAGGCTTACTGTCAGGCCAGTGCTACTGTCCAATGATGGTGTTAACCAGGTTTTACCTTGGCTATATTATGGCCTAAGGTTTGCAGTTCCTAGGCTATAACCCCATAAATGCTTAGTTAGGGACAAGCTTCATTGAATTGGTTAAGATTTACTTCTGAGTCAACATGCATAGAATTGGGGCTACATGATTTTGTAAACTGGTGTTCCTTCATATAGAATGCATCCTTGCATAAATATTGGCTTTTGCCATTGAAAGAGCTAATCTGCTAGCTAATTGCATGGTTTCCAAGCTTATTTTTCATTACTGTGCTATTGGAAACTACAGTGCTCTTTAATTGCTTTTAATAAACACCTACAATTTCCTAGAGATAAATACCTTATTGGAGCCATTTCTCTTTCAACAACTTCTACTTTAATTTCCTTAAAAAGCAAATCCTTTCCTTGACTTTGGAACACCTATAGGCTCCCATAAAAAGCCATTTCAGTTTGTAAACAATATTTCTTTATTGGGAGAGTATGAATCCAGCAGCATCCAGAGGAAATGAGAATTTTCTCAGCTGCATGATTTTTAAGTTATACAGGAACTCTGAAACCATCAGTTTATCCAGATATTTCTTTTTAATCTACCAATAATGGGCATAGCAATTTGCCATTGGAAAGGTATCATATGTAATGTGTATGTGTTTTTTAAATTTATTTATTGACTGACTAAAGGGAGGGTTACTAAATCTGGGATGCAAAATCTAGATCAGCAGAGATACAGAAAATGACCAGTTTTCCACCATCTGGTGGCCATTTGAATTTTTGCAACCCCAATCTGTTAGCCTTCATGATGCTGTCTTTCAGCCAGAGTTGATTTCTGCGTTAATACGTTTTATATTGCTCGACATGTCATAAATGTGATGAACGCTGACATTCAATGCAACATTAATGGCTGACATTTAAGAATGCACCTCCCAGTCTCTTCAGTAGCTCATCACAAGTTCAGGGTTCTTGTGTATCAGCCATGCCTCCCCTTGGATTGGAGAAGGGAATGAAGTGGTTAATATTATATATAGTGCTATTTATACCCTGCCTATCCCCTCCCTAACGGAGGACTCTAGGCGGTTTACATACATATATATGCATTTTTGTCATTATACAATGTCACCAAGTGTAATTAACCCATGCAGCAGGAGAGGGGGTAAGGGAACCGGCTCTTCTAAGGCTCTGGACTACAATTCCCAGGATGCCTTGAGCCGGCTGCTGACGTCCTGTTGATGTCACTTCTGGGTCTGTCCTCACCGTCACCATTCAATCTTTCCTCTGATCTTTTCTCCGGTGGAACTGGCTCCCGACAGGACGCCAGCAAATTCTCCCACTTAAGGTGGTACCCATTTTATCTACTTGCTAAGCTTTCAAACTGCTGGGTTGACAGGAGCTAGGACTTAGCAATGAGAGCTCACCTCGTCGCGCGGGGTTTGAACTGCCGACCTTCTGATCGGCAGCCTACAGCTCAGCTGTTTAACCTGCTGAGCCATCCGTGTCCTGTTATATAGCATCCAAAGAAGAAAAGCAGAAGGATGAATTGCTGATTCAGCCTGATCCTGAAGAGAACTTGAGGCAGTGGTAGAACTTCCTCCTGCCATCTCCAACCCTGTAGCTCTGGACTATGATCTTTACAAAGTTATACACTCCAAGTCACAAGAGCAACAGAGGCACTGGAATGAGAGGCTGAGATGCTCCAGATTTTAAAGACAATGGTCTACCTGGAAGTTAAGAGGAACTCTGCATTCTCCTTCAGGATAATGAGCCCTACTGACCTTGGATGGGGTCTGTGGAGCCTTTTTTAAAATAAAAAACTATACCTGAGGGCACTGAAAATTAACAACATATTTTCTTTATATCTGCTGGCCTGAGAACCTGGCCCTTGTAACTGATTGCCAGGGAAATCAACGTGGTCTTGTTTTCCAACTTTTTGAGCTTATTCTTTGTATTTTGCCATTGTACCTTGGACTTGACCTATGTCTTTTTCTGCTGCTTCTCTTTGAATAAACTTGGGTCATTCAACCTGCTTGCTTAAGCTTTAGCTTCAAAGCTTGCTGCTGGACATCTGAGTCCCATAGCTGTCCACCGCAGGAAAAAGACCCGGAACATCTACTGCACCAGACTCCCTGACCTGGTCATTCTGGGACTTGTGGCTTCAGATAGTTGAAGGGCATGAGTTGGGGAAGCTGCACTATGTCAAGGTAGGATTTGACTCTGCAAAACCATCATTCAAAATGTGTTTATGCCTAACAGAACAAAATACTGAGCAATAATCACCTTCCATATTTGAGCTTTCTCTTTCACAAGTATCTAGAGGCTTTGCTGCATTACTCTTCTAGCAAAACACAAAAAACATTAGGTGTGTAATACTTTACAGCACTATGATAGTGTAGCTACTTTTTCCTAGAATGTTTTCTATCTTTTATCCAGCATAACTCTGAGGGTGAAATTCAGGTGACCATATGGTTGTTTATTGTCTGATTGGGGAATGTACATCCCTCCAGATATTTCTGAACTCCAACTTCCATCAAAGCTGAGGAACTGTGGAAATGGTGGTTGATCCACATATGGAGACCCATATGTGGTCCACCATTTACTCTCTAGCATTAACATTTCAGAATTCTAGTATATACTGTAAAGGTCCAGATATAATCCTTGCACCTGAACTTGCAGATATCTAACAAATTACATTAAGACTGATGTTAGTATTTCTACTGCAATTTTAGAAAGGAGTAGGGGACCTGAGGTTCTCCAGATGTTTGTTTGTTTGTTTGTTTGTTTGTTAAACAAATTTATATAGTTACTGGTTTCCAGCACCCATCAGTGTAATCATCATGGTCAATGATTAGGAGCTGTGACCCTGTGGTATAACAACACCAAGGGCTGAAGCTGTTGAGGTGGGAACCAATAATTCTTAGCCCAGACAAAATTATGTAAACATGTAACAGAGTCTTTGACTCTCAAGGGTGGGAAAAGAACAGCCCAAAGAGTTGAAAGGATGAGAGGAAATAGCATACAAATTAAACCATGCAGAGTTTTCCAACTCTGCTGATGTGTCAACAGACTTTGGGCTGTTATTTTCCCAGCCTATATACTGTATATGACTAAATTCCTGTGTTCTGCAATAGGTAGAACTTGTGTAGCCATACTTAGATTGTGAAACCTGAGAAACATCTGGGAAGATCATCAGTTTTCCAACTTTGCTCTAGAATATGCAGAACACAAGCCTAGCATGTGACAGGCTTTTGCAGATGAGCATCATAATTCTGTGTGGTATCTACTAGTAAAGATATTTTGGACTGCATCTATCTCACTGAAGTAGCATGTGGGTATGCCTGTGTGCAATGCAAACATAGCAGGAGACTGATATTAATCTCAAGAAAAGAATTTTTTCCCCACAAATATGGTCACTTAAAATTAGTGCCAGAACTTTCTGGGGGAGGATTTTTATGTAGGCTTTTGAATATCGTTATTTCTGACGACAGATGTCTGCCTGTTTACTCCTTTGCTTAAAGACTGGCCACTTTGCCTTATGACTGCTGCACGAGGCACAGCTGGCAGGTGTTGGTATTTATCACATTCCAAGATGTGCAAATATATGAACCCCTCATTATGTGAGTGATGCTTGGCCTTGTAGTAAGGGTGCCAGAGGCAGCATAGGGACACACTGGGCATATGGCTCTAATACAGGCTCTAATTCCAGTGTCTGGAGAGCCCTGGTATAGTCCTTGAGTAACTGTTTTGGGCTTGATGCTGTTGTAAGGAATAGAAATCTACCACACATTGGAGCCTGGTGGAAGGAAAGAGCTGTAGATCAAGTATTGTGTATTTGAGTGGCTTCAGCTGGTAGCTATAGACAGATCCTTAAAATAGAATCTATCTCCCTAAATTTTGATCTTTTTCTTTTCCTTCCCTAAGTAGGTTCCATCCTTTGGAAATGGCATGATTTTAATCCTTTAGCTGTGCCTTAACAGTTACATTGTAATTCAAGTAACTTAATTCATGTTTTATTAAATTAAATTAAAAGAACTGAATTAAAAGAACAGAAAGGTATCTTATCCCATTACAGCAGGGGTCCCCAACCTTTTTGGCACCAGGGACCACTTCCGTGGGAATTTTTTTTCCGAGGACCGGGGGGTGGGGGTTTGCAGGCAGCAGCCAATTGCGCGGATGGGGTGGGTGGGGTTTGCACGTGGTAGCCAATCATGCGGATGGGGGGCAGGGTTTGCAGGTGGCAGCCAATCGCATGGGCCAGGGGGTGGGGTTTGCAGGCGGCAGCCAGTCGCGTGGACTGAGGGCTGGGTTTGTAGGCAGCAGCCAATCGTGTGGACTGGGGGCAGGGTTTGCAGGTCTCTCTCTCTCTCTCTCTCTCTCTCACACACACACACACACACACAGACACACACACCATTTCCTGGCTCGGGACTCAAACCCGGCCAGATTCTCCCCGGGCTGCTTCTCGGCTCATCAGCACCACCGTTCCCTCCCCACTCAGCAGGACTTGAGGTCTCTCTCTCTCTCTCTCTCTCTCTCTCTCTCTCTCTCTCTCTCTTTCTTTCTTTCTTTCTTTCTCTCTCTCTCTCTCTCTCTCTCTCTCTCTCTCTCTCTCTCTCACACACACACACACACACACACACACACACACACAGCTGTACTGGCTTTGTGCACCTGCCTAGTTTTAAACTGGTCCAACAGCAGCGAGACTGGTCGGCAGGGGCTTAGTCTCTCGCAGGGCTAGGCAGCAAGGCAGAGGCACTTACCAACGCGGCAGTTCCAAAGGCTGGGATGGCAGCTGCAGGGCACATGGCTGGAACCGGCGGCAAGGCAGGAACTGGGCTGGCATTGGCAGCGGGTTCTGCGGTGGCGGCATCTCTCAGCTCAGTCCGGGAGCTCCACATGGCTGGGTGAGCTCAGTTTGCGAGCTGAGGCCAATCAGGCCTCGTGCTCCTTGGCCTACCTCCACCCTTCTTTGCCGTGTGCTGATAGGTGGAGGTGTTTCCCCTTCCGGGCCCCCACCAATCAGCTGCTCTGGCTCACCCTGTGGCCCATTTCCTAACAGCCCGTGGCCCACCAGTGGTCCGCGGCCTACAGGTTGCTGACCCCTGCATTGCAGTGTTTTAATTAATTCAGAAATTTAAGAAATAATATAGGTATGCAACACACACAATTATTTCTTGAATGGCATCGGCCAAGAAGCATATAATGCCTGAATTTAATTTCCTTTGAGTTTACTGTTTTCCTTCCCACAACCAAATTAGTCTTCCTCTGAGTAATATTCTATTCATTTAATGAATTGAAATGTGGTCTATGAGAGTGTATGTCACAATAAATTCATTAGTATTTAAGGTGTTCCTGGGCTGCTTAGTGTGTTCATGGGGGTATCTTCGTTTGAATTCCATTTTCCCAATGGGGTGGAGAGTTTGTGAGCCTAAGGCTTGCTTCTAATCTTACCCGGAATATAATTTCAAGGCCAAGTAATCAACGAACGGGCTATTATTTTGATAGTTTGCTTGCAATCTGTCTCTACTCTTGCTGCTATAGACACTAGACATTGTGTCTCTATATTAGAAATAATGAATAAAAGCCCATTATTCTAAATATACTGCTCAATTTTCCACTGAGACCAATTATCTTAAATATTTAAATCTCTACAATTTTAAAAAAAAATAAATCGTAAGATTTAATTCATTGGATAGAGCTGTTATTCATTCTCTAAGGATTTAATTATAGATTGAGCTTCCTGTATAGGGCAGAGGGTGTGCCACATGCATTCATTTATACGAACTTGATTAGATAATGTTTGTGAAACATAGTTTCACATTGCTTTGTTTGAAATTAACTCCACTGCAGTCCATGTGCCAGAATTAACACAGGGTGATACTGAATGTTTAACTGCATAACGCCTGATTCACATCTACATGCTCCTAGAGAAAACCAAAAAGATTCAATTTCTAATGGTCTTAAAGATTTTATATTTAAATACAGCTCATTCCACTTGTAAAAATGGGTAAGCATGACAAGGAATAAACAGTGTGATATTCCTCCTAGTTACCTCAGCTGCTTATATAGGCCAAAATGTAATCTCTTCTGTTTGGCTATGTTTATCGATGCAAAGATTTTAATGATAATGTATAGTCAAAGGCTTTCACGGCTGGAATCCGATGGCTGTTGTGGGTTTTCCGGGCTGTGTGGCCGTGTTCTGGCAGTTTTGGTTCCTAACGTTTCGCCAGTCGCTGTGGCTGGCATCTTCAGAGGACAGGAGCACAGCTGTGCCCAGAGAGAATCTTCTAGCTGTGCTCCTGTCCTCTGAAGATGCCAGCCACAGCGACTGGCGAAACGTTAGGAATGAAAACTGCCAGAACACGGCCACACAGCCCAGAAAACCCACAACAACCATTTTAATGACAACTTTAACTTCTGATTGGAGATTTTGTTGTTGTTGTTGTTCAGTCGTTTAGTCGTGTCCGACTCTTCGTGACCTCATGGACCATAGCACGCCAGGCCTTCCTGTCCTCCACTGTCACCTGGAGTTTACTCAAATTCATGTTCATTACATCGGTGATGCTATCTAACCATCTCATCCTCTGCCGTCCCCTTCTCCTTTTGCCTTCAGTCTTTCCCAGCATCAGGGTCTTTTCCAGTGAGTCCTCTCTTCGCATTAGGTGGCCAAAGTATTTGAGCTTCAGCTTCAGTATCTGTCCTTCCAATGAGCAGTCAGGGTTGATTTCCTTTAGGATCGACTGATTTGACCTCCTTGCAGTCCAAGGGACTCTCAAGAGTCTTCTCCAGCACCACAGTTCGAAAGCATCAATTCTTCGGCGCTCAGCCTTCCTTATGGTCCAACTCTCACAGCCATACATTACTACTGGGAAAACCATAGCTTTAACTATACGGACCTTTGTCGGCAAGGTGATGTCTCCGCTTTTTAATATGCTGTCTAGGTTTGCCATAGCTTTCCTCCCAAGGAGCAAGCGTCTTTTAATTTCATGGCTGCAGTCACCACCTGCGGTGATCTTGGAGCCCAAGAAAATAAAATCTGTCACTGCTTCCATTTCTTCCCCTTCTATTTGCCAGGAAGTGATGGGACCAGATGCCATGATCTGGGTTTTTTTAATGTTGAGTTTCAAGCCAGCTTTTGCACTCTCCTCTTTCACCCTCATCAAGAGGCTCTTTAGTTCCTCTTCATTTTCTGCCATTAGGGTGGTATTGTCTGCATATCTGAGGTTCTTGATATTTCTCCTGGCAATCTTAACTCCAGCTTCTGGTTCATCCAGCCCGGCATTTCTCATGATGTACTCTGCACATAAGTTAAATAAGCAGGGTGATAATATACAGCCTTGTTGTACTCCTTTCCCAATTTTGAACCAGTCGGTTGTTCCATGTCCGGTTCTAACTGTTGCTTCTTGACCCGCATACAGGTTTCTCAGGAGACAGGTCATCATTGGTGATCACTCGTAGCCAAGTAAGATTGTCTTCCAAAGGTAAAATTTTAACGGTGGATCCGTAAGTGGCTATAAAGGCCAATTCTGGATCCGCACAACCTCCCACAATGAGGGCATAGGTTTCCGGGTGGGAGACGGTCATGATGAGGGTTTGCCTGACGTGCCTTCCTTTTAGCTCTTTTCTCCTTTTCGCCCTGTACTCATGCTTCTTCGAAGTCCATAGCGCCATTAATAAAGGATGACCTCCAATTGAAACGCTCATGAGTTAGGGCTTCCCAGTTCTCAATGCTGATATTACATTTTTTAAAATTAGCTTTGAGAGTATCTTTGAATCTCTTTTGCTGTCCACCAATATTCTGTTTTCCATTCTTAAGTTGGGAGTAAAGTAGCTGCTTTGGAAGACGATGGTCAGGCATTCGAACAACATGACCGGTCCAGCGAAGTTGATGTTGGATGATCATTGTTTCAATGCTGGTGGTTTTCGCTTCTTCTAATACGCTAACATTAGTCCGCCTATCTTCCCAAGTAATTTGCAGAATTTTTCGGAGGCAGCGTTGATGGAATCTTTCAAGAAGTTGGAGGTGGCGTTTGTAGAGGGTCCATGTTTCACAGGCGTACAGAAGGGTTGGTAGTACAATGGCTTTGTAAACAAGCATTTTGGTCTCCCTGCGAATGTCCCGATCCTCAAACACTCTACGATTCATTAGTCAGAAAGCTACACTCGCAGAGCTCAGGCGATGCTGAATTTCAGCGTCGATGTTGGCTTTTGTAGATAGATGGCTGCCGAGATAAGAAAAGTGATCCACATTTTCTAGTGACACACCTTTAAGCTGGATTGATGGCGCTGCAGAGGGATTGGTTCGAACTTGCTGGTAAAGCACTTTGGTTTTTTTGATGTTAATCGAGAGGCCGAGTTTTTCATATGCTTCTGCAAAGATGTTTAGGATAGTTTGAAGATCTTCCTCGGAGTGTGCACAGACTACGTTATCATCAGCATATTGAAGTTCTATAACAGAAGTTGCAATTACCTTATTTTTTGCTTTCAGCCTACTAAGATTAAAAAGCTTTCCATCTGTTCGATATATAATTTCTACACCAGTAGGAAGTTTCTCTTCAACAAGGTGCATAATCATAGCGATGAAGATAGCGAATAAGGTTGGAGCAATAACACATCCCTGTTTAACGCCAGATTCCACTTTAAATGGATCGCTTTGAGAGCCATTGTTATTCAGGATTGTTGCCATCATGTCGTCATGGAGTAACCGCAAGATGTTCACAAATTTATCAGGGCATCCGATTTTCAGAAGGATGGTCCAGAGAGCAGTACGATTTACAGTATCAAAAGCTTTAGTCAGATCAATAAACGCCATGTACAGAGGGCAGTTTTGCTCCTTGCATTTTTATTGAAGCTGTCGTGCAGTGAAGATCATATCCACTGATCCCCTGGAAGGGCGGAAGCCATTTTGCGTTTCAGGGAGGATGTCTTCTGATACAGATAGGAGACGGTTTGCAATGATCTTTGCCAGGATTTTGCCTGCTGTGGCTAGAAGGGAGATGCCTCGATAGTTTCCACAGTCTGTTCTATCACCCTTTTTAAAGAGAGTGATAATTATGGCATCCCTAAAGTCTGCTGGAATCTCCTCCCTCATCCAGATTTTTTCGATGAGCTTATGAAGTTGTTGTGTAAGTTCAGGCCCGCCTTCTTTAAAGACTTCAGCAGGAATCCCATCAGGTCCACTAGCTTTGTTATTTTTCATTTGTTTAGTGGCTTTACTGACTTCCTCCAAACTAGGGGGTACTGCAAGCTCATCTCTTATTTGTTTTTGTGGGATTTGCAAGAAGACTTCATCAGCCACAGTAGAGTGACGATTAAGGAGATTGTAGTAATGCTCTTTCCAGCGCAGTGCAATAGACTCTTTGTCCTTTAGAAGTTTAGCACCATCTACTGAGCGTAAGGGATTTGTACCATGGTTTGTTGGTCCATAGATGGCCTTTATGGCATTAAAAAAGCCCCGTGCATCATGAGCATCTGCAAAATGTTGGGTTTCTTGGGCTTTTTTTTATCCACCATATGTTCTTAAGTTCTCTAGTTCTTCTTTGGACTTCTGCCTTTGCACTGGCGTAGATTTTTTTCTTAACGGCACAGTTAATATCTTTTTGCCATATCTGGAAGGCTTTCCTTTTCTTGTCGATAATATGTTCAATCTCACCATCGTTCTCATCAAACCAGTCCTGATGTCTCTTAGTCTGGTATCCGATAGTTTGTTCACAGGCTGAAATAATAGAAGTCTTCAATTTAGTCCAGTGTTCCTCAACATTTTCAGGAAGTTCCATAGGCAGATGTTCCTTGAGAGTTGATTGAAAGCAAGCTCGTTTAATAGGATCTTGAAGGGCCAGTGTATTCATTTTACGCCTTGGTTTTCTTCCTTGGAGCCTACGATGAGGGACAACCTTTATGGCCATTGTGGATCGAATTAATCGATGGTCTGTCCAGCAGTCATCGGCGCTCGTCATGGCTCTGGTGAGAAGTACATCACGGCGATCTCTAGCACGGACAATTACATAATCTAAAAGATGCCAGTGCTTCGACCGTGGGTGCTTCCATGATGTTTTAAATTTATTTTTCTGGCGAAAGAGTGTGTTAGTAATGACAAGGTTATGCTCTGCACATTTAGTCAGAAGTAAGATTCCATTCGTGTTGCTGTTGTCAACTCCTTCTTTCCCAATGATCCCTGGCCACAAATCAAAGTCACGCCCAACTCTTGCATTGAAATCGCCCAGGAGGATAATTTTATCCTCCTTTGGTGTCTCTGATAAGATGGTGTCCATCTGGGTATAAAATTTTTCCTTGATATCCTCATCTGCATCTAGTGTTGGTGCGTAAGCACTTAGGATAGTTGCCTGTTGGTTTTTGGCGAGTTTTATTCGGAGAGTTGAGAGTCGTTCGTTAATCCCAGTGGGAACTTCTGACAAGAGCTTCACAAGGTCGTTTTTGATAGCAAAGCCTACCCCATGTATTCGTCGTTCTTGTTCAGGCAGTCCTTTCCAAAAGAAGGTATAACCTCCTTTTTCTTCCTTCAACTGTCCTTCTCCTGCTCTTTGAGTTTCTTGGAGTGCTGCTATATCGATATTAAAACGTCTCAGCTCCCTTGCAATAATGGCAGTCCTACGTTCAGGTCGTTCACTATCCATATTATCTTGCAGTGTCCATATATTCCATGTTCCAAAATTCATGTGTTTTTTACGACCGCTAGATGGTGACCCCACTGGTCGCGGTAATCCAGTCAGGGAGAAAATGAGGCAGACTATGTTTAGGGCACCTTTTCTAGCCCCCTCCCCATATGGGGTGAGCAGAGTGGATCCTAAATAGGGCTGCTCAGTCGTGGATACAGCTGCCGAACTACTCAACTGCCTCAATCCTTGAGTCAGGGTGACTGAATCCGTATCCACCGCCCATGTGCTGGTCCATGACTAGGAGCTTCCGGATTTCACAGTCCTGCCCCCATTGCCATTCATCAGTCGCCATGGGACTTTTGGTTGTTTTGGCTTTGGTGTGGTTGGACAACACCTGTGCATGAATTTGTTTTATGTGTGGAGATCAGTGCACAACGATCAGTACACAACCTTCACAGAAAAAGGCTCTAATCCAATGGCATGGATACCATGACGATTGGTGACCTTTTGTCTGCTGCAGCCTTCATCCGCCTTCGCAGCCGTTGTAACAATACACCTTGTTATCTTCCGCCTGTTCTGCCGTTGAGGACTTTCTTGGGTCGTTCTTTGTCTGGTTCTTCCCCCTGGACCTTACCGCCATGGGTGACCCTGCCAGGAGTACATGACTCCCGACGGCTTCGCTCACAGGGTTCATTGGGAACACACAAGCCCACTCACCACAACAAGGTGATGATCCAGCGAGTGAGAGGAGACAGGTAAGGTGGTCTGGTACTCCCATCTCTTTAAGAATTTGCCACAGTTTGTTGTGATCCACACAATCAAAGGCTTTAGCGTAGTCAATGAAGCAGAAGTAGATGTTTTTCTAGAACTCTCTTGATTTTTCCATGATCCAGCGAATGTTGGCAATCTGATCTCTAGTTCCTCTGCTTCTTCGAAACCCAGCTTGCACTTCTGGTAGTTCTCGGTTCACATACTGCTGAAGCCTAGCTTGTAGGATTTTGAGCATAACCTTGCTAGCATGTGAAATGAGCGCAATTGTACGGTAGTTTGAACATTCTTTGGCATTGCCTTTCTTTGATTGGAGATACACCAGGAATTAAATGTAGAAATTCATGCATATATGTGTTCTACCGTTCAATTATGGTCCTCCACCACCACAGGAAAGTATCCCACTGAGTTGAAAGGGTCTGCAGTGAGAATGTGTATTTAATATTATACTATACCAACATCTGTGACCTTGGGCCAGTCACTCACTCTCAGCCCAACTCACCTCACAGGGTTGCTGTTGTGGGGAAAATAGGAGGAGGAAGGAGTATTGGGTATGTTCGCCGCCTTGAGTTATTTATAAAAAGAATAAAGGCAGGATAGAAAATAAATAATAAATAAAAATAAAAATAAAATCTTTCCTCCATGTTCCCAAGTTTTCCTTCCATGCAAAAGAGGCTTTTTTACTTCAAGAGGATTTTTTACTTCACTTTTCTAGACATTTAGATTATCTCTAGAATTTCTTTTGGTGAGGTGCTACTGTTGTTTTCTTGTGATGTAGCCCCTGAAGACTCACACGTCTCTCTAAAGAAAGTGCCAAATCCCACAAACTACCCATGGGAATTTCACTGGAATTTTCTTCTGCTTTGGAAGTATTTTCAAAAGCAATTTCCTTTTCATCAACCTGAAAGAGAATGATTGAAAAAAAAAGCAAAAGAAATATTCAGCACAGCACTACCTTCAGCTGTAAAAAGAAACAAAGGTAGCTAGAGTTTGTGATGGGGATGAAGTTGGGATATACAGCATAAAAATAATTTCAAATGAAGGGCCATGGCCTGCCATATTTTACAAGCACTAAAGATGCAAAATGGGCAATCTCTCATCTGCTTTCTAGGTCTGATGAGAGCAATGTGTATCCAGCTGAATCCAGTCTGGACTAAAAATAGGGAAATAAGTTGTAAAGCATGGACATAAAATATGCGATGGACACTTGTTTTGTGAACATTCATTTTGCTTTGCTTTTAGTCTATGCTAAAAATAATCTAGTTGAACAGGAACAGTTATAATTATGAGAGATAAGTCAAAATAATATCTTAGACTCTCCTAGGATGCTCCAGAAATAATAACTTCTGAAATGGCCATGCATAACAACAACAACAAAAAAAAAACAGTCCTTTAATTGTTGTTGTTTTAACAACAAACTTCCTTACTTCATGGATTATTTCTAAATCACTTAAGCACAGTGGAATAAGTTTTAATCATTACTGACCAGTTTTTATAATGTTGGTGTATGCAATGTATAGAATATTAGAAATAGCAAAAGATTGAAAGTCATTTCCTTGTGAACAGGAAGGATGCATTTGTCACAAATTACCTTCCCTGCCACTCACTGTGCTCCCCAGACCAACTCTGGAGGGTCTTCTGATCTTTAAAAAGAGTTTAGGAAGGCATGATGAAGACGAGAACCCACGAAGAACCACTCAAGAACCCACGAAGAACCACTCATTCCTTTGAATTCTTGCTCTATCCACTGTTTATGGTAGCAGGTATCAACAGATACTAGTTTTACAATGAGGATTGTACAGAAAATTTTTTCCCCTGTATTCTGGAAACATTTCAAAGAGGAGGAGAAAATGTTCATCACATTTTCTTGGTTAGAGTATGGTGTTTTTGCACTTACTTAGCTGTGAGACAGCCAGTGTCAGCTTACCTGACTTCCCAAGGACAATCCCCCCATTGGGCCTTTTCAAATTGGAAAGTATAGGTTGCCAAAGGGGGGTGGGGGGGGAGGTTCAGAGTGATGAAAAGATGTGTAACAGAAAACAGTTCCACTAGCAATAGCATTTTCTGCCACCTCCAGCAATAAAGTAAACTCAAAAACACTATCAAGAGAAATCCAAAATATATTTTTGAGAACAAGCTAACAAATGGAAGATGCTTTCATACAGGAAGAAGAACACTTCTGAGCAATTGCAAGGCAGGTTTCCACAAGCATCCGTTACAAGGCAACATTCCCCTGACCGTATGGCTGTTGGCTATCCAGGCTGGGAACCAGGGTGCTATTATCTCAGTCCATCTGAAGGGTTATCAGGTTCATGAGGGCTGCCTATGAACATCAATGGGGATCACAGTTTTATTTTGGAGTGGGGGGGTTGAAAGAGAAAGAGAGCTCATATTAACTGCCAGAAAATTGGATTGAGAATAGAATTATGGATTTTTTACCAGACAGAGTTCTGAGCTTTAGTGCCCTCAGTGGGTTAGATCCCTTCCCCCCCCCCCAAATGTTCCTCCCTAATTATCTTTTCCCCCAGTGTTCCTCCCTGGATATTTCATCCAGTGTTTCAGGCGCCGTTTCAGATCATTCTGCCTTCTGAACCATACTGAGCATTCACTAGGACTACGGATACATTCTTCTTAGTGTAATGTTTACCATGGTTTGGTGTGGTTTATTTAAACAACTTAAGAAGGGGTTTGGTTGCCTTATATTGTTACTTTACTGCTGTTCCCTTTCTCGTTACTAGTTTAATAAATTCTTGTATTGCTTCCCTTCTGTTGTAGTTTTCCTAATTGCTTAAGATAATTGACTGTGTGGGCTCATTCTCTCTGTACGGTTTATTTTGTAAGGACATTGTATTCCTATTTGCGGGAAGAAGGCAGAGATATGTCTATTTAAAAGAAATATGTACTTATATTAGTGGCAGCATTTGAGAGAAGCAGAATATACTGATCTAATATAGCATACGCAGAAGGCTTTTAACGTTTTGAAGTGGACGTTTATTTTTATTTCCCCAGAATAGGAAAATACAACGAGGAAAATATATCTAATTATCCAAGGTGATTGCTACTTGATCCAAACATTTCATGAAATATTGTGGAGGGCTTTAGCCAGAGGCAGAAAGTAGAGCTATTTGCCATCTGAATCCACTGAGGGAAAAAGTAGTTCCAGAACATGGAATGGAAATTACTTTCTAGGCATATTTTTTCTTGTTCACATGATGCTCCATTGTAGATGAAGCATTAAAAGGGGTGTTTTGGATGGGTGTGTGTGTGAGAGAGAGAGAGTGGGTAAGGATCATTACAGAACAAATTAAAGACTTCTAGCTGCTGTGCTTAATATGTGTTCTAATGAAAAACAATTATGTATTGTCGAAGGCTTTCACGGCCGGAGTTCGATGGCTGTTGTGGGTCTTCCGGGCTGTGTGGCCGTGTTCTGGAAGTTGTGGTTCCTAACGTTTCACCAGCATCTGTGGCCAGCATCTTCAGAGGGCAGGAGCACAGATAGAAGCCTAATGCGATGCAGAGATACCAGGACCATTCCAGCCTAAAAAGCTTCTGTCTGTGCTCCTGCCCTCTGAAGATGCTGGCCACAGATGCTGGCGAAACGTTAGGAACCACAACTTCCAGAACACGGCCACACAGCCCGGAAGACCCACAACAGCCAAAAAACAATTATGCCTTGCATTTGTACGGTATGTGAAGCCACAATTCTGAACTGGGGACCGATGATACGTTCTTATAGAAAAAGGATAGAGGTCAGAAACCACATCTCTCATGCATCCCACAACTTGGGGAAGCAAAGGTTATATTTGCACATCAACCACATGGTACCAGAGAATATCCCTGGAAGCAGAAGAGTCTTTGGAGGACCCTTTATGGTAATAATTGTTGGTGTATTATTCTTTTGAGGAGTAAGTCACAGCAATAAAGCCTTATTAGGTAAACACCTGCAAACTTTAAAAGGTCAGGCAGCACGTGATCCAGACTGAAGAGTATAAAAGAGACTGCCCGCCTGCCCTGTCTTACTTGTTGCTCGCTGTTTGCTGCTTGCTGTTTCTTTTTGTTTGCTTGTTACTACTATCTGGTATGTGGATTTGTAATACTTCCAGGGATCTGGAAGATAACTGTAAATAGTATCTGTTTGTATGAGTAACTAATACAACTGCAACTAAATTACTTAATGACTGGCGTCATTTATTGGTCTCTGAAGCTAATTGCTTTCTGATACCCTGCGTTTACAAGAACACACACACTCCAATAATGTGTTGGATTTCTTCAAAATATACTAAGCCTATGGCATTTGATTAATGAGTCTTATATCTCTCCCCTCCCTATTAGGTTGCAATGTATGTTATTTTGATCTGTCAATAAGGATGGATTGCAGAATTTTGAGAAATCATTATGCCTTGAACAGATGCATGAGGTATACTTTCATACAGAACATCCATTGGTCAGAGGCTCGACCTCCAGAATACCTGTCTGGACACATCCCTCCCTAGCCTAGTTGACTTGAAAGATGAATGCAGTCTGTGGATCTAGGAACCCTAACTTCAAAATCCATCATAGTATTAATAAATATTTTATCATTTATGTAGTTTTTGAAATACAAGTGGAATCTGGAGCAATCTGATCTTCTCACCTTAAACTGAAGAGCGTTTTACTCTTGAATCCACAAGCATTTCATCATGACAGTTTTTAAACAATATAAACATGCATTGATTTACAGCAGGGGTGGGGAACCTTTTTTCTGCCAAGGGCCATTTGGATATTTATAACTGGAGACTGGGGGGGTGGGGGCGGGGTTTCTGGGATTTCCGCGGACCGGGGGCCGGAGTTTGCAGGCGGGAGCCAATCACGTGGAAGGGGCGGGGTTTGCGGGCGGGAGCCCCACGGGCCTTAGGCGGGAGCCCCATGGGCCTTATACAGCCTGCGGGCCTGATGTTGCCCACCCCTGATTTACAGGAATGCTTTTGGTCCTAAGCCGAGATCTCAAGCCATGTTGGAGAAGGCTAGAAGCCTGTCCGCTAACAGACCAAGAGATTGGCAAATTTAGCGATTCACTGCATTAACATGGCTAAAGGTGCTTGTGGATATCTCTGCATACAGAGCATTCCAACTCCATCATTAAGCTGCAGAAGTTGAGGATAAAATGAGGAAAATGTGGGATGAATTTAGAGTGCATTAGGGATGGCTTGTAAAGAACACGGACAGTAGTGGGCCGAGTTCATTACTACTCTGGGTAGTGGCTTTTCTATCCCTCTTCTTAATGAAGTGGCTTATTATGAAGATAAGAAAGTGATGCTTGCGGAGTCCAAGAAGAGTGGTCTTTGTGTGATGCCTCACTGGAGGGAGGACAGTTTAGAGAATTTCAGTGCTACCATTTCTCTTGAAAGCACAATTTTCTCTTCCTGCCCACCCCGGGGCAGTTGCCTGTTGAGAAGTATGTCTGCTTTATAATAAAACGAATCTGTGCATGTAATCAGTGTTTTTCTGAATGATTGTTAGTTTCCATATGGATTTTCTGTTCTTTTTTCCTATAATTGTAACTATACCATTTTAATTGAAAGTGATTCATTGGAAAACTCTTGAATTTTGGATAGAAATTAAAGTCCCTAAAGTGAAAGTGAAATTGGATATATCCTGGAGACAATGGATTGCCTACCAAGAGGCTGTGGAACAATGTTTAAAACACCATATTTTGGACATATCTGAAAGGATCTTTAGTAAGCTCCTGAAAACGGCCCAGTATATATACAGTATATTTTTAATAAGAATTTTATTAAGTTTCAAGCAAAGATAAAAGTTACAGGAAAAACAAAAAACTACAAAGAAAAAAAGAAAAAAAACTAAAAAAGTGTGGAAACACAAGAGAAAATTTTTTCAAAGTTACAAAAAGAAGTGACTTCCAACATTTAACAGCAAGGATATACAAAAATTTCCATAATCAATCCCTTACTCTATATTAAACCAAAATCACATTATTTGTATAAATCATTCCATTGGCACATTGTAAAAATCACTAAATACAGTTACTCCCTCCCCTTATATTAAAATAAAAGAAAAAGAAAAATGTATATAAACCTCCTAATCAACTTCCCCCCCAAAGATAACATTGATTTAATTATTTCCTTCCTACTACTATTCTATACATTCCTGTCTACTATAATAAAGATCAAACTAAAAAAACACATACATTGTCTGCCATTGTCCTTGATAATACAACAAATTTAATAATCTTAATCATATTAAACCCAAAACCATCCAAACAGACATTTATCTTTTTTATACCTTAATCATCTTAATCCAAATCATTAAAGATAAATGAAATCAGCCAAACTCTAAAAGCAATCCAGATAAATATTCTTAAACCCTTATTCCACTTCGACTTCCGGTGGGGACAATGGCAGATTGAGGTGGCTTTTTCCGCTCTCTGCGGACTGACCTGTCAGAGCAGCCTTTTTTCTTGGGCTCAGGCAGGCTTCCTTGGAGACCAGAAGCATTCTCTGGATTAAAGAGAACCCCAGGAATCAACCCATGTGTTCTCCAGACGGCTGGTCACAGCCAGAAGACTGCAAAACTGGTAAATGATCAGGTGGGAGGCGGGGCTGTCATCTTCTTCCCAAGCCGCTCTGAAGCCATAATGGACCTTAAAGTTGCCCACCCCATTTCTACAGCACTAAGGTTTTTTTGTTTGAATTTTACCAAAGAGAGGCTTTCTACAACAAAGAAATGTGGAATCTCTTGTTGACACTCATTATTTTTGAAAATTATTAACTTGGTAATTTGGCTTTTTATATATAATTTGTTAAATTGAGATTTAAAGAATTTTGTTTCTTATTGCTTTTTTAATTAAAGTGATTTTTGAGGAATATAAAACTCCCTTCTTTGTTGAATCTGTGGATTGGAGTTCTGATCTATTTGCTTTCACTTTCCCATGGGAATGCTGTTTGTTATTGCTTTTTATTTTCCTGATTGGCCACACCGGAGATAAAAAGGCTGGAGAGAGTGTTCAGTTACAGCATTAATGACGTTACATTCCTGAGGCACTAGAGGGCGCCATATTCTATCTTACTGTTAAGAAATACGGAGGAAATTAATTTGGTACTTAAAGATCTCTACAATGGCGTTATTCAAGTCTTGGAGCATTTCTCAGAATTTGCGGAGTCCAAATTGTCACAAGAATCAAGAGAAACTGATAAGGCTGAGAACTACCTTAAGATTTCTCCAGAGAAAAAGATGAGAATTAGTGACTTACATTTAAGTAGTCAAAGGAAAATTGAGTTGTCGAAAGTTGAAGATAAGAAGACAGTGTTGCCACCACAACATGATCAACAAAGGGAATTAAACTGGAGGCTGGAAGATTTTGGACAAATATTTGGGCTTTTTAAAGCAGGTTATAGAATCTGAAATTGACAAAAAGAAAGCACTGTACATAATACTGAGACATGTAAATGCCTTGGTTTACTTTGAAGTGGGATAATTGTCTAAATGTTTTATCAGGATGGTTTCTTAAAGGTTTGGATAAATGGTTATGCTGTTTTGAGAATTCTTACATTGTGAGAATTCTTACATTGTGGAGGAAACACATGAAGCCATCAACAACATCTTCAAAGGAATAAAATTCACAAGGGAAGAAGAAAACAACAACACACTACCCTTCTTGGACATCCTCATCAGTAGAGGAAATGATGGCATTCTAGAAACACAAGTCTACCGGAAATCTACCCACACTAACCAAGTGCTCCACTATCAAAGAAATAACCCAACCTCACACAAGAGGAGCTGTGTAAGAACACTATTCAGACGAGCACAAACACACTGCAGCAACCCAGAACACCAGAAAAAGGAAACAGACCACTTATATAGCATCTTCCAGCAAAATGGATATCCATACAACTTTATCAAAAAGTGCCTGACCACGCAACCCACCACAGCAAAACCAACAGAAGCTATGAAAAGGATTACACTGCCATACATCAGAAACATCTCAGAAACTACTAATAGACTGTTACATCCACACGGCATCACTGTAGCACACAAACCAACCAAAACCTTCAGAACATTGTAAGTAAACCAAAAGACCCAGTAGCCCAAGAAGAAAAAACAGGAGTTATCTACAACATACAGTGTAAGGACTGTAACAGCTACTATGTACGACAGACTGGCAGAAGACTAGCAGAACGCATCCACGAACACCAACTAGCAGTCAGAAGACATGATGAAAACTCCTTAATCTCACAACACATGGACAGACTTAACCATACTTTCAACTGGGAAACTGTGAGCATATTAGACCAGGCCAAATCCAAAAATGCTAGAGAATTCCTGGAAGCTTGGCACTCAGACAAAGCAGCCATCAACAGACACATAGAGGTTAACAACATTTACATACCATTCATAAGAGACAATAGAATAGCCAGAAGACCAGAACACCCCTGGGCCAGCAATCAACAACAAGATATGCATAGATTAACAGCAAGATTAGCAGCAGAGGAGCAATCAAACAACACAATAGACCTTAATCAAGGAACTATTAACTCAGTCAATCACCCAAACAGCACACAACAGCCCAATCAAGGAACTACCAAGGAGAGTACAAGACCCCCACGAACACAGGCAGGACAAGCCAGGGTATATAAACAGACAGCAAGTTCCACTCCCTTTTCGCACTGAAGATGTTGCCTAGCCTGGCAATGAAACGTCTGCATGAAAACAACAAGGCTCAGAGAGCACCAAAGACTCCCCAGTTCAACCCTGAGCTACAAATATTCTCTTCGATTGGTAATTCTTACATTTTTGATAAATGCCTAGGTTATCATTTAAATAATTTAATAATTTAATTTAATAATCAGGATAGTTTTTTAAGGGTTTAGATCAGGGCTTTCCAAAGTGCCGCCGCTGGCGACACACCGAGTGGTGGCGGCGGCGGCAGCGACATGCGCGCGCACGGTGACGGCGCGGGGGGGCGTGTGGCGGTGTGCGTGCACGGCGGCGGCGCGGGGGGGCGTGCGGCGGCGCGGGGGGCGAGCGGCGGCGCGGGAGGGGCGAGCGGCGGCGCGCGCGTGCATGGCGGCTGCCGTGCACGCGCGCACCGCCGCTTCCGGGTGGTGTGGCGACACACCACGCTGTGTGTGGCGACACACTTTTGTGTCGTGACACACAGTTTGGAAAGCTCTGGTTTAGATAAATGTTTATGCTGTTTGGATATTTTTTATATTTTTGGTTAATGTTAGTTTAGTTGGCAGATAGGAGCAAATTATAGTGAAGAAGGGTAGTGTTTGTTACTATATTAGGTTCCAAATTATGTTTGAAGGGTTTTATATGTTTTTCTTTAATTGGGAGGGTAATTTTGTTTTAGAAGGGAATGTAATAATGAGAATTTAAATGCTTTATAGAAATAATGTTTACTGTAATATGAATTGGAGTAAGAGATTGAAATTGATTTATGTATATCTTTGTTATAGAAAGTCAGAAGTCACTTTGTAGTAGTTTGTTTTGTGTTTTTTCACACCTTTTTAGTTCTGTTTCTTTTTCTTTGTAGGCTTCTTTGTTTCAATCTTTTTAGTTTTTATGTATATTTTAAAAATACTTTAATAAAGTTTTCTAAAAAAAAAAGGCTTATCCCACTTCAAAATAGACCAGAACATTTACATATCCCCATAATGTGCACAGAGCTTTTTTCTTAAAAAAATCGAACAGCCCAACTGCCCCCCACAGAAACTCCGACTTCTCTTCAGAAGACCTCCCATACACAATAACCCCTTCTTTTCCATGGCATTCCACCAGAAGATCAATTTCACTTGTGGCTTGCAACTCGCTCTCTCCCTTAAATTTCTCCTACTCCACTATCCAATCTTCATCCAGCATTTCAACAGAAGTCCCAATCTCACTCTTAGAAGAGACATTTCTGTCACTGTTAAATTCCTCAGTTTCATCCACGACATCTCCAGCCAGATGACGCATTTTAGACCTCATATTTTCCACAATGTCCTGAATGTCTTGCATAAAAACTTGGTAGGAATCAGAAAAAAATCTGTTTAAAATTTGGTGGAAGTCAGAGAAAATCTGTTTAAAATCCTCCATGTCTCACGCAGTAGATTATGACACCCCCTAGGAGCTTAACCAGCAAAAGTTGAAGATATGAAAGAATTCCGGAATGTGTTTACAAAAGTGAAAGTGAGATATGCAGACAGTTCCCCAGGGAAAGTAGAAGCAGAAAACTGAAGGTTCAAAACAGCCAATTCAACATGTAGGAAAATGCTAATATCTTCAAATTTAGTACAAAAATAATAACAGGGAGACAATTATTTACTCTCAATCTTCCTTAATATTTGGAGGGAAAACTAAGTCCAAAACTTAAAAAGAATTTTTTTAAAAAATTAATCCCAAAAATAACGATAAGCACCAAGAGACCCCACTTTTCCTTGCTGTAGAAAGCCTCTCTTAGGGTACGCGTGTTGTTGTTTATTCGTTCAGTTGTTTCCGACTCTTCGTGACTTCATGGACCAGCCCACGCCAGAGCTTCCTGTTGGCCATCAACATCCCCAGCTCCCCCATGGTTAAGTCTGTCACCTCCAGAATATCATCCATCCATCTTGCCCTTGGTCGGCCCCTCTTCCTTTTGCCTTCCACTTTCCCTAGCATCAGCTTCTTCTCCAGGGTATCCTGTCTTCTCATTATGTGGCCAAAGTACTTCAGTTTTGCAAAGTACTTCAGTTTTTCAGGGTACGCGTACTTAAAAGAAATATAAATTGAGTGATTTAGAAATGGGGTGGCCGGGCTTAGTGTCCCTTTAAGGCTACAGCGTGGCTTGGAAAATGGTGACGTCCCAGCCTCCTGGCTGCTCTTACCAGTCGAACGCAAACACTGTTTGCGATCTTCTGGCTATAAGCAACCGTCCGGAGGACAGATGGGGTGATTCCAGGTGTTTTCCTTTTTCTGGAAAAAACACTCCTGGGCTTCAGGAAAAAACCTGCCCGAGCCGAAAAAACTGCCTCATTGTCAGTTTTGCCCACTGAGCCTGCGGGCACAGCTGTTCAGTCCGCCATGTCCCCACCAAAAACGGCCCAGTATATCAAGTTTGAGCATCAAGTTTCATGAAACTGAGATACTGTATATCACTTTTATTTTATGAGCAACAGAATGTTCAGAAGAGTAATACTAGAGTCTAAAAACTCCAGTATTATGAGCCCCTCCTTATTTAATGCCTCTGACAGGTTGGCACTGAGTTGGCCTAGAGGCAGTTCAGCAATTGGGCCTCTGGCAAAGCTTTTGTGAAAGCTTTAGAAGTTTAGGCTGCATTGAGAAATGATTAGCTGCTCAGACTTCTAGAGGTCCAGAGACCCTATCTGTTCTCTAGGTCACTGATCCCATTGGGCAAGTATACCCTCCCATCATTTAAGGCAATGGCAGCACAAAGTAACAGAGATCAGACAAGCAAACGTATTTGATTTCAACTCCTCTGGTGGAACAGGACATTAAGATACTGCTCCCACTCTAGAAATCTTCAGTTCAAGGCATCTTATACCTTAGAACTTTTAGGTCCGTGTTCATTCTGATTGATATGTGGATTATCAGGCTTCCTGTCCCCCACCTTTTTTTTGTTCTGCAGAAGCATGCTTTCCTTTTACATCTATGTACGTTTTGTCTTTCATGGAAGAGAATGAGAATGTTCTTGTAGGATGGGGGTGTTTCTATGCACTTTGCCTTACTGTGCATATTGATTCTTCATTACAAACACAGGCATCCATAGCCAACTGAGATTGTTCCCAAACAATGACACAGGCACGGTGCAAACTCTGCCCTTACATAGGCTGACCATATTTCCTTGAGACAAAAACGGGACATTGGGATGGCAAAACGGGACAGGGGTCCCCACCCCCCAGGTCCACGTGATTGGCTCCTGCCTGCAAACCCCACACCCTGGTCCATGCAATTGGTTCCCGCCTGCAAACCCCACACCCTGGTCCATGCAATTGGCTCCCGCCTGCAAACCCCGCCCCCCACCCACGTGATTGGCTCCCACCTGCAAACCCCACCCCCATCTGTGTGATTGGCTCCTGCCTGCAAACCCCACCCCTGGTCCACCCAATTGGCTCCTGCCTGCAAACCCCGCCCCCCCGGTCCGCAAAATTGGCTCCTGCCTGCAAACCCCACCCCCTGGTCCATGCTATTGGCACCCGCATGCAAACCCTATTAAGTATTTAAAAATTCTTTGTGGGAGTTCAATAATCAGTGTATAAAAATTATATTTTGTAAATAAAATCATAATAAGATTAAGATTAAGCAGTTATAAGTGCTGTGAAATCATATATCACCCTACATCTTTAATTATCTGCATCATTATTAGAAAATCATCACCCATAGACTTGTCATAAAACAGGCCTCCTCCCCCAGTTACAGTTCACAATGGAAGACAAATGTCAAAATATGGGTTAATCTGTTGGCAATTTTTCCAGGGAAAAATGTCTTGCAAATCTCAGCACAACTAATTTTACAGCTTTCAGATTTGGCCATCTCTGGCTTGGAGATTGCCGGGGAGCAAGAACAGAGGGAGGGGAGGGAGGGAGGGTTTGTGCAGCTACTATATGGTTTATTCTAATTCATTTACTCACTGACCACCACACAAGTTACTGTAACCCTAAACATCCCCTTCATGGATCACTGCCTTGTCGTGGCGAAGGGGCTTGCGTAACTCAATGAAGTCAGGTCAAGACGGACAGGTCATGACGGAGAGTTCTGACAAAACGTGGTCCACTGGAGGAGGGAATGGCAAACCACTCCAGTATCCTACCCAAGAAAACCCATGGACAGTATCAAAAGGCTAAAAGATATGACGCCGGAAGATGAGCCCCTCAGGTCACAAGGTGTCCAAAATGCTACTGGGGAAGAGTGGAGGACAATTCCGAGTAGCTCCAGAAAGAGTGAAGCGGCTGGGCCAAAGCCGAAAGGACGCTCAGTTGTGGATGTGTCTGGAAGTGGAAGGAAAGTCCGATGCTGTAAAGAACAATATTGCATAGGAACCTGGAATGTAAGATCTATGAATCAAGGTAAGCTGGATGTGGTCAAACATGAGATGACAAGATTGAACATCGACATCTTGGGAATCAGCGAACTAAAATGGACAGGAATGGGCGAATTTAATTCAGGAGACCATTATATATACTACTGTGGGCAAGAATCCCTTAGAAGAAATGGAGTAGCTCTCATAGTCAATAAAAGAGTGGGAAAGGCAGTACTGGGGTACAACCTCAAAAATGACAGAATGCTTTCAGTTCGAATCCAAGGCAAACCATTCAACATCACAGTAATCCAAGTCTATGCCCCAACCACTGATGCCGAAGAAGCTGAAGTTGACCGGTTCTATGAAGACCTACAACACCTTCTAGAACTAACACCAAAAAAAGATGTCCTTTTCATCATAGGGGACTGGAATGCTAAAGTAGGAAGTCAAAAAATAACCAGAATAACAGGCAAGTTCGGCCTCGGAGTACAAAATGAAGCAGGGCAAAGGCTAATAGAGTTTTGTCAAGAGAACATGCTGGTCATAGCAAACACTCTTTTCCAACAACACAAGAGACGACTGTACACATGGACATCACCAGATGGTCAATACCGAAATCAGATTGATTATATACTTTGCAGCCAAAGATGGAGAAGCTCTATACAATCAGCAAAAACAAGACCTGGAGCTGACTGTGGCTCAGATCATGAGCTTCTTATCGCAAAATTTAGGCTTAAATTGAAGAACGTAGAGAAAACCACTAGACCACTCAGGTATGACCTAAATCATATCCCTTATGAATATACAGTGGAGGTGAGGAATAGATTTAAAGGATTAGATCTGGTAGACAGAGTGCCTGAAGAACTATGGATGGAGGTTCGTAACATTGTACAGGAGGCAGCAACTAAAAGCATCCCAAAGAAAAAGAAATGCAAGAAAGCATTTGAAAGCATTCCATTGAGGGGCGCAGTAGCTCAGCGGGTTAAACTGCTGAGCTGTTAGTCTGCCGACCATAAGGTCGGCAGTTCGAATCCGCGTGGCGAAGTGAGCTCTCGTCACTAGCCCTAGCTCTCTGCCAACCCAGCGATTCAAAAGCTAAATAGCAAGTAGATAAATGGGTACCACTCACGTGGGGCAATATGCTGGCATCCTGTCGGGGAGTCACCTCGGAGCCGAAGACGGAGACGGAGATCTGGAGAAGCCCGTGGATGGCGGCTGAGGACGGCGGCAGAGGACGACGGATCCCAATTACAACTTCCGGGATGTCAGCAGCCGGCTCTGAAAGCGAGGCATTCTGGGACTTGTAGTTCCGATGCCTGGAAAAGAAGAGCCGGTTCCCTCACCCCCTCCCTAATCGCGCGGGTACTGTAATATATGATATGATTGTATAAATTGAATTTGAAGGCGCCTAGAGCCCTCCATTAGGGAGGGGATAGGCGGGGTATAAATAAGATAAATAAATAAAATAAAATAAATGCAAGAAAGCAAAGTGGCTGACTGATGAGGCTTTACAAATAGCTGAGGAAAGAAGGGAAGCAAAAGGCAAGGGAGAAAGGGAAAGATATAACCAACTGAATGCAGAATTCCAGAGAATAGCAAGGAGAGATAAGAAGACCTTCTTAAATGAACAATGCAAAGAAATCGAGGAAAACAATAGAATGGGGAACACTAGAGTTCTCTTCAAGAAAATCGGAGATATCAAGGGAACGTTTTGTGCAAAGATGGATATGATAAAGGACAAAAAAGGCAAGGACCTAACAGAAGCAGGAGAGATTAAGAAGAGGTGGCAAGAATACACAGAAGAACTATACAAGAAAGATCTTAATGTCCCTGATAAATATGATGGTGTGGTCACTGACCTTGAGCCGGACATCATAGAGAGTGAAGTCAAGTGGGCCTTAGAAAGCATTACTAACAACAAAGCTAACGGAGAAGACAGTATCCCAGCTGAGCTATTTAAAATCCTAAAAGATGATGCTGTTAAAGTGCTGCACTCAATATGCCAACAAATTTGGAAAACTCAACAGTGGCCACAGGATACGTTCCAATTCCAAAGAAGGGCAATGCCAAAGAATGTTCAAACTACCGTACAATTGGTCTCATTTCACATGCTAGCAAGGTTATGCTCAAAATCCTACAAGCTAGGCTTCAGCAGTATGTGAACCGAGAACTACCAGAAGTGCAAGCTGGGTTTCGAAGAGGCAGACGAACTAGAGATCAGATTGCCAACATTTGCTGGATCATGGAAAAAGCAAGAGAGTTCCAGAAAAATATCTACTTCTGCTTCATTGGCTACGCTAAAGCCTTTGATTGTGTGGATCACAACAAACTGTGGCAAAGTCTTAAAGAGATGGGAGTACCAGACCACCTTACCTGTCTCCTGAGAAACCTGTATGCGGGTCAAGAAGCAACAGTTAGAACCGGACATGGAACAACCGACTGGTTCAAAATTGGGAAACGAGTACCACAAGGCTGTATATTATCACCATGCTTATTTAACTTATATGCAGAGTACATCATGAGAAATGCCGGGCTGGATGAATCAGAAGCTGGAGTTAAGATTGCCAGGAGAAATATCAACAACCTCAGATATGCAGACGATACCACCCTAATGGCAGAAAGTGAAGAGGAACTAAAGAGCCTCTTGATGAGGGTGAAAGAGGAGAGTGCAAAAGCTGGCTTGAAACTCAACATTAAAAAAACTCAGATCATGGCATCTGGTCCCATCACTTCCTGGCAAATAGAAGGGGAAGAAATGTAAGCAGTGACAGATTTTATTTTCTTGGGCTCCAAGATCACCGCAGACGGTGACTGCAGCCATGAAATTAAGAGATGCTTGCTCCTTGGGAGGAAAGCTATGGCAAACCTAGACAGCATATTAAAAAGCAGAGATATCACCTTGCTGACAAAGGTCCGTATAGTTAAAGCTATGGTTTTTCCAGTAGTTATGTATGGCTGTGAGAGTTGGACCATAAGGAAGGCTGAGCGCTGAATAATTGATGCTTTTGAACTGTGGTGCTGGAGAAGACTCTTAAGAGTCCCTTGGACTGCAAGGAGGTCAAATCAGTCAATCCTAAAGGAAATCAACCCTGACTGCTCATTGGAAGGACAGATGCTGAAGCTGAAGCTCAAATACTTTGGCCACCTAATGCGAAGAGAGGACTCACTGGAAAAGACCCTGATGCTGGGAAAGACTGAGGGCAAAAGGAGAAGGGGACGACAGAGGATGAGATGGTTAGATAGCATCACCGATGCAATGAACATGAACTTGAGTAAACTCCAAGAGACAGTGGAGGACAGGAAGGCCTGGTGTGCTATGGTCCATGAGGTCACGAAGAGTCAGACACGACTAAACGACTGAACAACAACAAAAAGATCTTAACCTCATTGGGATATGAACCCCTCTGACCATTAAGACCTGCCGGGAAGCCCTCTTAAGGAGGTGCCCACGCTCAGCAGGGCACCTGTTGGCTGCATGGGCACAGATCCTCCCTTTGTCACTGTGGCAGGCGATGCCCTTCCTTGGGAGCTCAGTGTAAACCTCATTCCTTAACCCTAAATCACTTTCCTCAGCCTCCTAGCAATTGCATGGATGCACACCCCACACCCTCTTTCCACAGCCTCCCTGCGAAAAATGCACCCACACCTGTTTTCCCTGGCCTCTCTGAGCAAGTACTTGCACACGCACCCCACACCCACTTTCCTCAGCCTCCTAGGGATTGCATGGACGCACACCCCGCACCCTCTGTCCACAGCCTCCCTGCGACCAAATGCACCCGCACCTGCTTTCCCTGGCCTCTCTGAGCAAGTACTCACACACGCACCCCACACCCACTTTCCTCAGCCTCCTAGGGATTGCATGGACGCACACCCTGCACCCTCTTTCCACAGCCTCCCTTGCGACCAAATGCACCCGCACCTGTTTTCCCTGGCCTCTCTGAGCAAGTACTCACACACGCACCCCACACCCACTTTCCTCAGCCTCCTAGGGATTGCATGGACGCACACCCCACACCCTCTTTCCACAGCCTCCCTGCGACCAAATGCACCCGCACCTGTTTTCCCTGGCCTCTCTGAGCAAGTACTCACACACGCACCCCACACCCACTTTCCTCAGCCTCCTAGGGATTGCATGGACACACACCCTGCACCCTCTTTCCACAGCCTCCCTTGCGACCAAATGCACCCGCACCTGTTTTCCCTGGCCTCTCTGAGCAAGTACTCGCACACGCACCCCACACCCACTTTCCTCAGCCTCCTAGGGATTGCATGGACGCACACCCTGCACCCTCTTTCCACAACCTTTCCGTGCCTGCTTTCCCTGGCCTCACCACTGCTGGGCGGACAATCTCGGCTTCGGAGCAAGCGGCACCGGTAGGATTAGGTAAGGAGGCAGGAACTGGGTGGGCTGTGATGCTGTGTCTGGTGCTGGGCTCGCATGTGGCAACTGGGCTTCCAGTTGCCGTGCTGATAGGGCCTCTTCCGGGCTGCCTCCAATGGCAACTATGGCTCCAGTCCTCCTTCCTGTCCTCCTTCCCGCAGGGTTTAAAAAAGGGACAAAATTGAGATTTTGATCAAAACGACGGGACGGTTGAAAAATGCTTAAATAACGGGACTGTCCCATTCAAAACGGGACGTATGGTCAGCCTACCCTTACATATTATATCCAGACACAAGTATGTAAACCAGAGTTTTTGCATTATGCTTCCTAACACATAGTTTCTCATTTGCTTCCCTTTGCCCATTCCCCATGGATATCTTTGATTACAACTGACAATATACAGTACTTTGTATCTGTATTTTGCTGTGCATTATATTGATGTGTATTCTTAGAATAAAAAATGCATCATAAAACCAGATACCATTGCCAAACAAGACTAGCATTCCTTGCATATATTTTTTGCAAAATATATGCAATGTATGTCCTTTTTCTTTTACTAGTTACCAATCTTCCAGATCAAACATGGATGCTTATTTTTGCTTCTTGCTAGTATGTTCCGCAAGATCTCAGCAATTTCCAGTTCTTTTTATAGGAAAGTATTATGCCTGTGAGGAAGATCCTCATCAAACATGACCTTTATGAAAGTTTGCATTGCTGTGCTATCAAATAAATATGAGGAGCTTGGTCTGAGATTAGCACTGGTGTCAGTCAGAGATTGCTTCCGCTATATCTGCTATACTTCAGCCACAGATTGGGTATGAAGGAATTCAGCATGTGGCAAAAACTTTGAAGTCAACTCTTCCAAGCCATGTCCACTTGCAGTACTACAATGGCCTATTTCTTATTCAGCAGAGGAAACTAAATAAATTAAAAACCCAACAAATTCCATCTGTTAATTCATCCGGGAGAAATATTATTTGCTTGCACTTTCCAAAAAATGGAATATTGTTTTAGTGTGAGTAAATTTCACAGGGCATAATCACCTGTGACATTCTAAAGATAAAATTCATTCAGTTTATTTAATAATATAAAAAGTGCAGATATAAAATGTAGATAATCCATTCTGCTGTGACCCATATATACTTTTCAGAGGTGTCCTCTGTGAAGCATGATGCCTCTGACAGCCCCTAGGAGGCCATGCCTCTCGGTGAGTTAGTCATGAAGGCAGCCCTGTCACCCAATAAAAATTTGTACTTGTGAGCTGATAAATAAAAGCTGAGGATAGCAGTTAGTTTAGTTTCCCATAGGAAGATTTTCTCATAGGAGAAGAGAGGGGGGCTCAATGGCCAAAGGAAGACAGGGTCTAAAAAATTCAGGGACAGCTCTGGAAAGGAGAAGGAGAACATTGATGGAGGAGATGATGGCTAGTAACCTACAATGGAACTAGTTGGAATTGGCTGTTGAAGACTGATGGCTTAGTAAAGAGCAGTGATAGTTAGTGATCCTGAGATGTGCTGGTTGCTGAATGATTATTAATTTGAGGAGAGGCTGGGTTAAGACACTCAGAAATGGAGCAAGATGCAATCCAGAGAAAAATGCTGAAGACTTAGGATCCTGGACCATAAAAGAAGTGCACAGGCAGAGACTGCGCTCCCACAAAAATGGCAGGGGCACACCTCACATGGTAGACTACCGTAACCTTCCGGTTCTGCCAACTGTGCCAGGTTGTTGTGAGAAAAATGCTCACTTTAAATAAGAAACCAAAACATTTGGAAATAGTAAAGGTAAAGGTTCCCCCACACAGTCGTGTCCAACGTTAGGGGCCGGTGCTCATCTCCGTTTGTTAGCCGAAGAGCCAGCGTTATCCGAAGATGCTTCCATGGTCATGTGGCCGGCATGACATGCGTGGAACGCTGTTACCATCCCACCCAAGTGGTACCTATTTATCTACTTGCATTTGCATGCTTTTGAATTGCTAGGTTGGCAAGAGCTGGGGCGAGTGTGGGAGCTCACTCCATCACGCAGGGCTAGGGTCTCGAACCACTGAACTTGCGACCTTCCGATCAACAAGCCTGGTGTCTTAACCACTGAGCCACCACGCCCCCTCCATTTGGAAATAGATGCAACAAATTATACTTTTATTGGAATGTGCTACAGTGGTCACTGGGCTCCTCACCAACAACAGCTGGAGAGAGAGCCTTGAATGAACCTACTCTACAGATTATATAGGTTTGGTTTGTTACACTACACAAGAATAGATAAAAGGAATATTATAAGCAAAATATGACCCTGATGCCAGAATGTTTTAGTTAGATAAACTGTTAAGATGACCTCCATGTTACTTTTCACACTAGTAGAATCTGAGCCTTCTAGATAATATCAGCATGTACAATAAACAACACTGTTGATTGTATTCACATCCTTTCACACCATTCCATGCACACTTAGGCGAGAGGACTGTTGTCTGGTTTCTGTTATCTGTTTCCATTCCAGGGTCATGGTACTGAACTCTGAGCTTCATGCACTTTCATATTTGCTCTAAGAGAATATAGGAGTATAGGCTGTATGTAATTGATCAAGCCTCCACAACCATACATGTTCTTAGGGTTTTTTTTAAATGCCTTAAAGAAAGAGCAAATAATCTCAAGCAATGGCACTGTGAACTAACATCATAGCTAGCTTGTCCAGTAGTTTATCAAAACTGAAAATAAAAAACCAACACTTTTATGTTCTATGTCCAGAGAGAGAAAGTTCCCCACGTAAATTTCAAATTTAGTTTGAGGAATATGTCACATCTGGTAGTCATATGGGAAACATCTGGAAAAGCAAAGGAAATGTATGGGGAATAAGGAGGAAGAAACAGCCTCTACAAGGAAAAGGCAGTTGCTGGTCTATACTGGAGCCAGCCACGGAGGTATGCCTTCCTTGCACAATTGGGAATGGGGAAGAAATAGGGGAAGAACCAATCAGATATTGCAGTGGCCATAGTCTGAACTGAGCACCACCCTGGCCCTGTTCCAACCCACTGCAATCTGGACTGCAATTTCTAAAGTTGGCTTAAGAAACAGCCCGGAGCAGCATGGGAGACGAGTAGTTTAGGCTGCTGTGCAGAATTTCCCTATGGCTCTAAGGGTATGACTTATCTCTCTTTTTTTACCTGATGGGGAGCAATAAATGTTTGAAAAGTGGCAAGTAAGAAATAAGGAGATACATGTATATTTATTTACATCTTTGCTAATAAAGATGTCTAGTACTTTGCTTTATTGTCCTGAAAAGAAAAGGCACTTTGTTTCCATTGACTAAATTGTTATTGATGAATAATTGCTCAGTCTGTTTTTATGTTATTAATTTTGACCTTGAACATTTCCATTATTGATTATATACTGGGAGCATTTTAATTGTTGCTTGTTACTGTAAACTGCCATGAGCCTTGCAGATTATCTGGGATTCATTTCAGCTTGTGGACTTTGAGGAACTGGATAGACTTCTCTGTGAGCTCTGCCATCTGTGTGTTGGATCCATGACCCAGGTGCCTGGTTCTGGCAGCCAGGGGGTACAAATGTGATTGGAATCAGAAGGTAGATTAGTACTGTCTGCCTTGAAGGCATCACTCTGCATAACCCATCTCTTGATCTTAAGAGACAACTTCTGCCCAGTCTCCAACTTTCTCTTTTTTGAGAAGATAATGGGGTATCTTAGATGAGCTGGATGATCCAGATCCCTTTCAGGCAGGGTTCGGGCACAGGATAGAAACCACACTGGTTCCTCTGGTGGACAATCTAGGACAACCTAGTGTTTTTAGACTTCTTCGTGGTGTTTGATACCATCCACCATGATAGCCTTCTGCAAGGGTTGGGTGTGGGAGACACAGTTTTATAATGGGTCTACTACTTCCTGAGCAGGTAGGTCTAGTCAGTAGTGATGGAGAAGAAGCAGTTCCCCACTCTGCCACTCTTTTATTGGTGCCACAGAGCTCAGCTCTGTCCCCTCTGCTTTCAATATCTATATAAAACTACTGCAGGAGATTATCTGGCAAGGTGAGGCACCATCAGTCTATGGATGATACCAAGCTGTACATCTCCACCCTGGGCCAACCTGGAGATGCAGTGGAGATCTTTACCTGCTGCCTGGAGGCTGAAGAGGTCTGCTTGGGAAGAAGCAAGCTAAATCTGCCTGGCTGCTGTCAGTTCTTATGTTACATCTGGACAGGGTTGTACTCCTACTGAAGAAACAGGTATGAAATTTGGGGGTTCTCTTGAACTCATGCCTACTGCTGGATCAGAGGGCAGAATCCACAAGCAGGACAGCCTAGTTTGTTGCTGCTGGCAAACAACAAACAGCGAAGACAATCAAACACAAGCTAGAGCCTCTATTAGAGCCTACTTCGTGGTGGTAAGGGTGGCAAAACATAATCATTTCTCTGCCCTTATTGTGTCTGCAGATAGCTGCCCAGTGGCCCTGTTTTGGGTGATCCAGACCCTCCTTGGAGGGAGGAATTCTGAGATCCACCTACAGGGTCACTGTGAGGAATATGCTGCGCATATAGCAGCTAAAATTGCTCAGATTCGCTCTACATTGGACTCCAGCCTTGAGGCAGGGCCAGTGCAGGTTACGGGGCTGAGTCTTGCACAATTATATGGGAGGAATTTGATCCCATTGAAGTGGACAGGGTTCTTGTAGCTGTTAGTTTGGCCACTTCAGTGTTCGATCTGTGCCCCTCCTGGCTGGTCAAGGCTGCCTGGGAGAGGACGTGTGATTGGGTCTGGGCAGTGGTTAATTCTTCCCTGAGGGAGGGGGTGGCCCTGCTGGCTCTTGAGGTAGTGCGCCCCCTCCTCAAGGGGCCATCACTCAACCCAACTAATCTGGACAGTTTTCATCCAGTCTCCAACCTTCCCTTTTTAGGGAAGGTTGTGGAGAAAGTGGTTGCATGGCAGCTTCAAAGGATCCTGGATGAAGTGGATTATCTGGACCCTTTTCAGGCAGGATTCAGGCCAGGGTATGGAACTGAGTCGGCATTGATTGCACTCTTGGATGACCTCTGGTGGGACTGGGATGGGGGTAGTGCATCCATCCTTGCTCTTCTTGACCTCTCAGAAGCCTTCAATACCATCGATCATGGTATCCTTCTGGACCGGCTTCGGGAGTTGGTGATGGGTGGCACTGTGCCATGCTAGTTCTACTCCTTCCTCCGGGGTCGGTTCCAGTCAGTGTTGATGGGGGGGAGAGGTCCAGCCCACGGCTCCTACTTTGTGGGGTGCCGCAGGGCTTGGTCCTCTCTCCCCTCTTATTTAACATCTACATGAGGCTGCTGGGTAAGGTGATTCGACAGTTTGGGGTGAGGTGTCATCAGTATGATACCAGCTTTATATCTCCACCCCAGGCTGCCTGAGCAATGTCGTGGATGTCCTGTCCCAGTATCTGGAGGCTGAAGGGGCCTGGATGGGGTGCAATGGGCTTCGGCTCAACCCAAGCAAGACGCAGTGGCTTTGGGTACTTCCAGTGTCAAGTTTTTTCCACCATTCGTCATGGATGGGGTGGCACTGCCCCAGAGAGACCAAGTGTGCAATTTGGAGGTCCTCTTGGACTCACGGCTCCTGCTGGAAGAGCAGGTGGTAGCCATGGCTAAGAGGACCTTTGCACACCTTCGGTTGTGTGCCAGTTGCGCCCATTCCTGGACCGGGAGGCTCTGCTTACTGTCACTCATTCCCTCGTGACCTCCCATCTGGATTACTGCAATGTGCTCTACATGGCTTGCCCTTGAAGAGCATTCGGAAGCTTCAACTGGTGCAGAATGCAGCTGCACAGGTAGTAAATGGTGTCAGGTATTTGGCACATGTAACACCACTGCTTTGTGAGCTACATTGGTTGCCAGTGTGTTTCCAGGTGCACTTCAAGGTGCTGGTTGTCACCTTTAAAGCCCTACATGGCTTGGGACCAGGTTACCTGAGGGATTGTCATCTCCCAGTTGTTTCTACCCGTCCAACCCAGTCTGGCAGGATGGGCACACTCCAGGTCCCATCAGCCAAGGAATGTCAGCTGGCAGGGACTAGGAAGAGTGCCTTTTCTGCCATAGTGCCTGCCTTCTGGAACATTCTCTCTCCAGAGATTAGGATGGCCCCAACCCTGTTGGCCTTTCTTAAGGCCTTGAAGACCTGGTTATGTGCCTGGGCCTGCGGTCCCAAGTCTGTTAAGGGCCCCATTTCCTGGTTATGTTAACACCTGTGGATTATAATTTTCTCAGCTGTTATATATATTTAATTTTCTTTTGTATTGTGCTTGTAATTTGGTTTTAAGTGATTTTATGATTGTTTGCTGCCAAGGGTCACTTGTTTGAGATAGGTGGCCATATAAATTGAATGAATGAATAAATAAATAAATTTCTGTAGTTCCTCTGGAACAGCACTCCCCCAGAGATTCATATGGCTCTTATCCCACAGCTGTTCTGAAAGTTGTTAAAACATGATTCTACTTCCCTGGGGTCAGGGTAAATGCCATGCATTTGTTAGGTTTTTTGTTGGTTGTGAGTATGCTTGGTTGTTTTACTCTTCTGGATGCTCATTTTTTTATGGTTTGGTTTTTGGTGTGTGTGTATTGTAAGCCACCCAGAATCTTTTGGAAGTCGGGCAGTCTCCAAATCTAATAATAAATACACTAAAAATAAATAAATTTCTGACTCCAATTCTAAGTGCTGTGGAAGAAGGAAAGCCTGTGGAAGGAGGAAACACAATACAAAAAATGCACACCAGGATTGCTTGCTTCCCCCTCTTTAAAATGGCTCTCCCAGCTCTGAAGGGCGACCTTGCTGCTGATGGTGTTGAGTATGTGGTGTGGTGAGTGAGAAAGAGGAGGAGATGTGAATGGGTGGAAGGAGAGGATGAGAACGGCATGAAGAGGCTGCAGAAGAGCAGCATGGAAACAAGGGAACAGAAAAGCCTAGGGAAAAGCAGTGGCTGGATGGCAAAGGGTTGAAGAGCCAAGAGGAGTAGCACCCACCTCCAACAAGCAGCAGGCAGAGGAAGGAAGCCAGGCCAGCCAGGCCAGTAGAAGGGGCAGAACTGGCCCAGAAGCAGGTTGCTCCCCACCAAACAACCAGCAGAGAGATCAAAGCAGTAAAGCAATTCCAGCCCAAGCCAAGAGTAACCCAGCAGAACTAGGAGTGGCAACAGGCTCAGCCAAGAGAGAAAGCCCAAGGAAAGCTCAGCAGCATCAGCCCAGGAGTGCCAAAAGGCAGCAGAGGCCAGCCTAGTGGCCAAGGCAATCAAAGGAAAGTTAGCCAAAAAGGGCTGGGGACTATGGAAAGATGCTGTGGGAAGAAAAGGAAGGGGAAGGGGAAGTAACCAAAAATATACGGTAGTTCATAATTTATAAGCAATTCATAGTTACAGTTCACCTGCTGCTCGAATCCCAGGAAATGTTTGAACTAAGGATCTGAACCTGCAAGATCTAAGGAAAGAAGATTTCAAGCTGACTTCTACCAGCAGGATGATAAATGGGATTCCATTTCTGGAAGCCAGTTAAATGTATATCAGGTATCAGCATTTGAAAATTTGAATACCGCTAATTTACCTGCTTCTCTTTCCTGTTTCACCCCATTCAGGTGAAACTTCCTGCATCTAATTATTTGATCATAAATAGCAGGAAAGAGAGAAGACATCCCTTTGACAGGAGTTGTTCTTCTTCTACACTCTGATGCTGCCCTGTCTAATGGCCTATTAGAATGCAACAGCTGTCAGATGAATTTTTTACATTTTCTTTTTGATGTATCGAATTAAAAAGGAAGGGGAGGGGCTCTACAAATCTCAATTCATGGCAGGAAGCCAGAAGAGAAGTCTTGTACGGAGCATTCATTTCCTGCAAATTCTGTTATGTTTCTCGAGGCAATTCACTTTATTGATACTAAAGATGAAAATCCATCTTACCTTCTGGAGTAAGGAAGGTGACCTTATATAATATGCAAACACAGTGGCCTTTCTGATCTTTGGTGCCTGGAAGCATCATACTTATCCCAAGGTGATTTAAAATGCAGATTAAAAAGCTGCAAGAATAAAATACACCCTAAAACAATTCACATTCATCAACATCATAGTTAAAGTATCAATTAAATCAACAATGTGAAAATGCCTGGTGCATAAAATCTCTCTTCATCTGTTCAGTTGGATCTGACTTTCAGAGACTTTATAGATGAACCCTCTCCATTCTTTCTCATATTTTACACCTTCATTTAAGGTTTCTAGGTTTAAACCAATATCTTGTGTGATAGTATATATCCAGCGTGTGCTTTGCTGGCCTTGAATTTTAACACCTTCAACCATTACTAGCATAACTGATTTTTCTAAGGAATTTGATCCCATGACATGACAAAAATAAGACAGCCTTAGCTTGGTCATCTTAGCTTCCAGTGATATTTCTGGGTTGATGCAGTCTAAAATATAATTGTTCAATATTTTTGTTGTCCAAAGTATGTGCAATAGCCATTTCCAAACCATAATTCATACGTTTTTTTCTAACTGCTTTTTTATTATTATCCAGCTTTCACAACTGGAGGTAGTTGTAGGAAAAACAATAGCATTTCCTATTGTGCATTTGGTATTAAGACCAAGTTCCATAGCTTTTCCATATCTTCTCCATGGTAGTCACTGCAGCATGCCCAAGTAATATTCTGCATTTAATGTTAGGTCCAGTGTCTCCTGTTCAGTCAGTTTGGAAACTGAGGAAAATAAAGCCCTGGACTGATTCAATTTCTTCACTGTCAATTTTTACCTTGATGTCCAGATTTTCAGCAGTTGCCATTACTTCTTCATGTTTACAAGCAATTTCGCCTTTTCACTTTGAGTCTTGACATTTAGGATAAGTTGTTTTATGTCCTCTTCAGTTTCTGCCAGTAGAGTAGTGTCATCTGGATATCTTAGATTGTTAATGTTTCTGCCACCAATGTTTATTCTGATTCTGAGTCATCCAAGTTAAAGTTCCTCAAAACTGTGTCTGAATGGAAATTGAATATAAGTGGTGGTAGAATGTAATCCTGTTGCACATCTTTTTCAGTCTTGACTCAGTCTGGGTCTTCCTAAGTTCCTCTGACAATACCCTCTTGGTTGATGATTTTATTAAATGAATTAAAGCATTCTGGAACACACATTTCTTTCAGGAACTTAAACACTTAAATGCTTAAAATACAATCTATTAAAATGCTTGGGTATATCAAACTGTCTTAATCTGACACCAAAAGAGATGATGCAGTAAAGACCAGGATATCTAAAGTGAACAATTTATTTATAAACTTCTACATCAAAGCCTCCCAAGGCTTTTGCTTTGCATCATTCTTTTAGAAGTTTAATCCTTCTCCTTCTATCAGAGGAGACAGAATTTATCACAACACCATCTAACATATTTGGTAGACATGACATGATTGTAATTATTGGAATTATGGTGTTTTCTTTGAACATCCTTCATCCCAAGCAACAGTAGAGAGAGAGAGAGAGAGAGACAGCAGGAGAACTGGTCTGCATATCTAGTTGTGCTCCTGAGATTGCATTACCGTAGTTTTTATACCCTATGAATGAGCACGGATGCAATGGAGGCTACAAGGTTTTTCAAGACACAGAGTTCCCTGCAGAGCTCTGATTTTCTAGAGTTCTAAACTAGGTGGAGACCTTCTATGGATATAAAAGGGTTCCCTGTTGTAGAAGGTCACCTTCATCACCCAAGAGACCCAGAGGATGTTTTTTTTCCATGATTTCCTCAGACAACTATAGTTGACAAAGATGAATAATATCCAAATATGGCTTAGAAGGGGAATAAATATGACCCACCTTTGATTGTAACTTCCATTCTGGCTCATTGTGCTACAGAAAGAATATCTCTTCAAGGCATCCCTGCCATAAAACGTGGATAAGGGCAGCTCTGTCAACATTAGAAATGGAGTGAACTTTTAAATAACTTTAAGTATGTATACATATAATGTCCTGTTTCGGGCCAAACATACATGCTGAGCTTGTTTGTAAGAGTTTAAAAGCAAGCAGTTACAGGCAACAAGATGGCAAGTGCAAATGCTCATGCTTCAAGCAACATTTATAAGCAAGCAAGGTCTTGCCTGAGCATGCCCAAAGTCGAGTCACACTTTCTTGTGTAATCTAGGAAGATTCAGAGGTTCAGGCATCACAGAGGTTAGTCAGCCACAGCAAGATCAAAGAGCCAAGGTTGAAGAAGCAAACAAGATTCAGCAACTCAAGAGCACAGATCCTAGGGTGGGTGTGGTTGTTTCCAACACAGAAGCTGGCCACTGGCAGGTGCTCCAATACAAGCTGGCTGTAGGTGTGGCTCTATTCTGGCATTGGAGGTGTTGTTTCTCAAGGAGCTGGGCAGAGTACTTCTGCTTAGCTTTTGGCATTCCCAACACATTCTTGGGTTGGGTGGCTATTCAGCATTAGGATCTCCATCAGTTGACTCATCCTACACCTGTTCCAGGTGATTGCTGACTGAGTTGCTGATTGTTCCATGAAACCTGAGGCTGACAATCTGCTAGTGCAGCCTCCTCCACCTCGGAGTTCTTCAAATCGTGCAAATTTGTGCATGCAATAGATTGGATGCAAGGACAATCTTTTTGTTTGTTTGTTTTAATTGCTGCGAGCTGCCCAGAGTCATGTGTTTGAGATGGGCAGCTATATAAATCAAATGAATGAATAGATGATAGATAGATAGATGATAGATAGATAGATAGATAGATAGATAGATAGATAGATAGATAGATAGATAGATAGATAGATAGGATGAGTGGGGATTTGAATATGGCTTTCCATTCCTAGTTTCACTGTTATGAACACCCTATGCTCAGTCTCAGTAATGAGCTAGTAAATATCAAATTGAGCTCAGTGCCTTGGCCCCAATTAATTCTGCTTTACTCATATTCCAATCTTGGACATACCTTCTTCCCCCAGGCTGCCAGTGAGTTGCCTGTTTTGGGGAATGAGTAGATAATGTTGCAACTGCTTGTGATTCTGACTGAAAAACTAGCCTTCTGATGTTTCAATCCTATACCTTTAAGGCTCACAGAGTTGCAAAAATAAAGAGGAAGTAAAGTTATAGCTCTTTTTAAAGAAATAACCCACAATGTCACACCCTTTTCAAAATTATTTAGTGATACTGAGAGTCCTTCTTCCAAAAATGTTAGAGGCAATTCTATGGGAGAAATCCATTGACAATGAGCTCCAGATTTCTGGATGATGTCAGTTGTGTTCAAGAACAGAGATTATTTATTTTCGCTCAAATGCAGTATATCTAAAACAATAGCTAAACTAGTTTTTTTTCCTCTGAAATGCTGCAGCTTGATGTAGCATTGAGGGCTTTGCAGCTACTCCTGATGTGAAGAATGTGGAAGGAAATTGGATTCAAGCAATTGTTTGTTTCAACTTCCTTTTTGCTGGAATATGAGTGAGTGGGACAGCTCTGGGTGGGGCACTGATTAAATGAAATCTTTGCTTCCTTTTCTCAACGTTTGGTGTCCATAGAAGTGCAAGTGATCATGAATCATTGTCAAACCACTTTCCAGTTGTCATATTTAGGGCTACAAAGAGATAACTCAAGGCTAAAATAAAAGATACCTCCTACCTGTTAGAGATACCGGGTTTCAACCAAGCACATCTCACACAAACTTGAAGGAGGAGGCAGCCTCTGCTGTAACTTAATCTTTTATTTTTTATTTTATTTTATTTTATTTATTCAATTTATTCCCCGCCCATCTCCCATACAAGGGACTCTGGGCGGGTCACAACAATCAAAGTTAAAAACAATACAATAATTTTAAAAAATACAATATAAATAAATAAAATACAAGATGGGGGACGTAGGGAACGTAGCATAGTGTTGCTACGGGGCTAGCCAACCCCAAGAGGCACTCCCGCCTCCGTTGTCCCAGGCCAGGTGGCAGAGCCAGGTCTTAAGGGCCTTCCGAAAGGTCAGGAGGGAGGGGGCCAGTCTCACCTCCGGGGGCAAGATATTCCATAGGGCGGGCGCTATCGCAGAGAAGGCACGCCTCCTGGACCCCGCTAGATGGAATTCTCTTGTTGAGGGGGTCCGAAGCATGCCCTCTCTGCATGCACGGGTGGGGCGGGCTGATGTTATTGGGACGAGACGGTCCCTCAGGTACCCTGGTCCTATGCCATGTAGGGCTTTAAAGGTGATCACCAACACCTTGAATTGGACCCGGAAGCAAACTGGCACCCAATGCAGCTCGCGAAGCAGAGGTGTTACATGGGCCGATCTCTTGGCCCCCATAACTGCTCGCGACGCCGCATTCTGCACCAGCTGAAGCTTCCGGATACTCTTCAAGGGTAGCCCCATGTAGAGCGCATTACAATAGTCTATACGGGAGATGACAAGGGCGTGAGTGACTGTTCGGAGGGCCTCCCGATCCAGGAAAGGGCGTAACTGGCGCACAACTCGCAGCTGTGCAAAGGCCCTCCTGGCCACGACTGCCACCTGCTCTTCGAGCAGGAGTCGCGAGTCCAGGAGGACCCCCAGATTCCGCACTGGATCCGAGTGGGGTAGTGCAACTCCACCCAGAACCAAAGATGACAACTTCCCGGATCCAGGGGGGCCGTCAATCCACAGCCACTCCGTCTTACCAGGGTTCAGTTGAAGCCTGTTGTTCCCCATCCAGACCCCCACAGCCTCCAGGCACTGAGATAAGGCATTGACCGCATCACTTACTTCACCCGGGATGGAGATGTATACCTGGGTATCATCAGCATATTGGTGATACCTCATCCCGTGGTGACGGATGATCTCGCCCAGCGGCTTGATGTAGATGTTGAATAGGAGAGGAGAGAGAACCGACCCCTGAGGCACCCCACAAGTCAGGGGTCTTGGGTCAGCTCTATCCTCTCCTATCAACACCGACTGGGAACGGCCCCGGAGAAAGGAGGCGAACCAGCGCAGAACCACGCTGCCCGCCCCCAACTCCTTGAGCCGTCCCAAAAGTATACCGTGGTCGACGGTATCGAAAGCCGCTGAGAGATCTAAGAGAGCAAGGATGGACGCACTCCCTCCATCCCGCTCTCGCCAGAGATCATCCATAAGCGCGACCAATGCGGTCTCTGTCCCATGTCCCGGCCTGAAACCTGACTGGAAGGGGTCCAGATAATCCGTTTCCTCCAGAATCCTCTGGAGTTGCAACGCCACCACCTTCTCAACCACCTTTCCCAAAAAGGGAAGGTGGGAGACTGGGCGAAAATTGCCCAGGATGGTAGGGTCCAGGGATGGTTTCTTGAGGAGGGGGTGCACCAGCGCCTCCTTAAAGGCAGCCGGGAACACCCCCTCACTCAAGGACGAATTTATAATCGCCTGGACCCAGCCACATGTCACCTCACTAGCTGATTTTACCATCCAGGAGGGACATGGGTCAAGTTGGCATGTGGTGGCGTTTACAGTCCGGAGGATCCTGTCTACTTCATCAGGCCCAACAGGATCAAACTGCTCCCAGATAACATGGCAAGTACGGGCCTCTGGCATCTCCCCAGATCTTGTCTCACGCTTGGAGTCCAACTTGGAATGAATCTGAGCGATTTTGTCCTGCAGATGCTCAGAAAACTCTTCCGATCGGCCCTGTAAATGGGTCTCCCCTTGCTCCTGACCCAAAAGTGATCTTGTAATCTTAAACAGGGCCGTCGGGCGGCATTCTGCGGACGCAATAAGGGCGGAGAAATATTCACGTTTCGCCGCTCTTACCGCCACAAGGTAGGCCTTAACTGCGGCTCTAGATTGTGTCCGGTCAGATTCAGTCTTCGTCTTTCTCCAGCGGCGCTCTAGACGTCTCTTAACCCTCTTCAAGGTCCTCAACTCATCCGTAAACCACGGTGAGTGGCGGGCCGAACAGGGCCGGAGAGGTCGCACAGGCGCGATCTTATCCAGAGCCCTGGCCGCTTCCCTATTCCAGGCCGCGGCCAGGACCTCCACTGGACCGTGAAGCAAGTCCTCGGGAATAACCCCCAGCTCCTTCTGAAACCTCACTGGGTCCATCAGTCGCCGAGGGCGGACCAATCGAGTAGGTCCCACCTCCCTGCGGAGTGGGGCAGCAGAAGAGAGTCTCAGGGTCACCAGGGCGTGGTCTGACCATGACAATGGGGAAAGATGTAACTCTCCCCTCAGATCACATTGCCACTGCTCGGACAAGAAAACTAAGTCCGGGGTGAGACCACTGTCACGAGTCGGGTCACGAATAATCTGAGACAGGCCCATAGCTGCCATGGTAGCCATGAACTCCCGGGCCGCCTCCGAGGACTGCCCCAGGGACGGCAGATTGAAGTCCCCCAGAACCATGAGTCTGGGGAACTCCACTGCCAACCCCGAGACAGCCTCGAGCAGCTCAGGCAGGGAGGTCGCTACGCAGCAGGGAGGCTGGTACAGCAGCAACACTCCCAACTGTTCTCGTGAACCCAACTTGAAGAACAGGGTCTCACACCCGGCCACTTGTGGAGCAGCGCCCCTGAAGGCCACAAGGGACTCTCGGATGACAACTGCCACCCCTCCTCCCCTACCCCGGTGTCTCGGCTGATGCCACACCCGAAACCCAGCTGGGCACATTTCCGAGAGGGCTACTCCCCCTTCTGGGCCCAGCCAGGTCTCGGTAATACACACCAGGTCAGCCCCATCCTCTGTGATTAAATCACTTATAAGGGGGGCCTTGTTATTCACCGACCTGGCGTTCAGCAGCAACAGTCGGAGACCAGAGCCCACGAGGATCTGCTTACCAGGGCCTGGGTATGAACACGGGGGGCCGGAACGCACCACCGGTAACAAACACCGGGGGCGCCTTCCCCGGTAATGGCTCGCCCTCCGGTTCCCGTCATACCGTCCCCTGCCCGTCACCACCTGAATCAAATGGCCCGCCCCCCAGCCCCCAGAGATTCCCGACTCTGGCCTAGTAGCCTCCACTCCCAGGCCTCTGGAATTCTTGGGGTTAATCAAGGGTCCCTTATCCCATTCACCCATCATCCAATCTCACAGCAAATCGGGTAGTGACAAGACCCCCCAGTGCACCAGCTCACGCTCTCGGCACTGTAAGGATCCCGCACCACCCCCAGTCACGCTCTGTACCTCTCCCTCGACTTCTCTCACTGGTCAGGGAGAGGTACCAACACTCACCAGCAATCACTCCTACCCCACCTCACTCTCACTCAGGGGGGTACTCTTACCAAACCATACAGTCTTAGTTCCCCCCACCTCGTCTCTCACCCAGTGGGGGGTCCACATTCATACTAAGGGACCCCTATACACCCTCTGCCACCTTATATTAAATGGGACGCTGTCCAGGTCTTCATAGGGGTTAGTCCATGTTGATGTTATTTTTCGTATGTCCTGGTCTCCTGGTCTCCAGCCTCCGCCCCATCTGCACCTTCCAGGGCCGCAGGGTTCGCCTCCAACTCCAGCCAGTTGTAACATCAAGGCTTCCAGCCCTCTCTAGAACCGGCCCAAGAAAAGTCCAGCTTGTCTGCGGGGGGAGGGGGCTCGTCTGAGGACTCCGCTGCAACAGACCGGGATCTCTCCGTACCACGCCGGCTCCACTAGGCCCCACCAACTCCACTGGCCTAGTCCGGACCCCGACGGTCTCCGCCTCCAGCGATCGAAAACAGAGCCCCTCAGCAACCTCCGTCAGACTTCAGCTCTGCAAACTCTGCAAGCTCTGCCAGCCCAGCTACAGCCTCCAGTCTCTAGCCTCCAGTCGCGTCCGGCAGCCTCCTGCAGTTCTGGTCTTTGGTGGGCTCCCGGCCTTTATCAGCTCCGCCGGCCTAGCTCCGGCCCAGCTGGCCCAGCTCCGGCCCAACTCGAACCCCCAAACTCCGGCTCGCAACAGACCTCAGAGGGCTATGGCGTCTTCGGTAACTCACCGGGCTCCTTTCCTTGTGCGGATTCACGGAGCTCCGACCCGGACACACGATCTCGCCCCTGCACTCCCCTCGGAGAAAACCACTCAGCACCAGCACCAGCACCTCTCCCAACCCCAAAGGTGAATTTTTAGGGGTTTTTCGGTGGGTTTCGGTGGGTTTTTCGGTACTTGGTAACATGAGAGCCAGTTTGGTGCAGTAGTTAAAGTGTTGACCTAGAAACCAGGAGACTATGAATTCTAGGCTTCCCTTAGGCATGAAAGCTGGCTGAATGTCTTTTTTTTTTTTTTTTTTTTAATCTTACTTGCTTTGTGTGGGAGGGGCTGAACCCCGATTTCCTGTTCCTGTTCCCTTCATCTTTCCTCTTTCCTGCTTGAATCCCCACCTGGGAGGATGGCCAGCTATGGCTGTCCAAGTTGCTCATACATGCATTTAGCAAGGCCACATTAAGAAGACTGTGGGTTTGGTCAGAACCTATCACTCGCACGCATGAACCATCCTCTGCTACCATGAAACTGGTCTACAATAAACTGTAAGCTATTTTTCTGTAACTTTACATTAATGTGTGAAGTGTGTTTATTTTGTGTTTTGAACTGATTAAGCCTTGTCCAAGTTTATTGAGATGCTTCTGCTCTGCTAAAACTAGATAAAACTGTGTGGACTTCTGTTACTAGCGTTACAGAATTCCTACATTGGGTTACGGGGCCCAGGGCAGACTGAGAGTTGATTTTTTTAAAAAACGGCTTCTTTGGTCTCACAGCCAAGAAACTGCTTGCACAATTCAAAAAGGCTCAGTTCAGATTTTCTCTCTCTCTCCTTAAACAATGGAGTGGAGAGCTTCCCCCCCCTTCCAATGCTAAATGAAGACAATTTCTCATCTTGGCTTTATAGATTGAGATTGAGATTAAGATTAACTTTCCAAAGCAGCATAGATTGTTTAGACTCTCCTCCACCACAGCCAGGAGATTCTGATGAAGCCAAGAAATTATGGGATCAGAGAAATAACCTAGCCATGACTGTAGCTTGAATCATGTCAACTGGATTTCTATTTTCTCAGTGGAAACGTTTCGCTCCTTATCCAAGGAGCTTCTTCAGTCTGAGCAAAGTTGGTAAGGAAATCCTAAATATGTTTCTAGGTAGCTTGGAGTTCCCCTCCGACCCATAGTCAGCAGCATTAATTCGGTAACATACAACATTGCCAAACACCTCTCTACCATACTAGCACCTCTAGTTGGACACTCTGAACACCACATCCATAATTCGGAAGAATTTGTTTCCAAAGCAAAGATCCTGAAACTGGATACAGATGAAACTATGGTCTCCTTTGATGTGTCCTCCCTTTTCACCAGCATCCCCACCACTCATGCTCTATCCGCTGTCAGGAAGAGACTAGAAGAGGACAGCACCCTTGAAATGAGAAACCATCTCAACCCAAACCAGATCTGCCATCTTCTGGACCTGTGTCTTAACACCACTTATTTCTCATACAGAGGTGACTTTTACAGACAAAAACACAGCTGTGCCATGGGTTCTCCTGTGTCACCCATTGTGGCCAATTTATACATGGAAGAAGTGGAGAAGAAAACACTCAACACATTCCAGGGAACGGTGCCCACCCACTGGTTTAGGTATGTGGATGACACCTGGGTCAAAATCAAGGCCCAGGAAGTACAGGCCTTCACGGACCATATAAACACTATAGATGCCAACATTAGCTTCACCAGAGAAGACACCAAGGACAACAGACTGGCATTCCTAGACTGTGAAGTCCTCATTGGGACCGGTGGCAAGCTAGAAATAGGGATCTACAGGAAACCCACAAACACAGATCAATATCTGATGTTTGACTCCCACCATCCACTGCAGCACAAACTAGGAGTCATCAGGACATTGTCACACAGAGCAGAAACCATCCCCACCTCCATGGATTCCAAAAAGAATGAAAATCAGCACCTGAGAACAGCTCTGAAGGCCTGTGGATATCCAAGTTGGGCCTTCACTAAATCTAAGTCTACCAGACCTAAAACAGCGACAGACAGGGCTGAGGCTCAGAGTAAACGGAAGAACCTGGTCATTCCCTACATGGCTGGTGTGTCTGAAAAGATAAAATGGATATTTGGCAAACACCACATACCTGTATATTTCAAACCCACCAACACACTGAGACAGAGGCTTGTACACCCCAAAGATCAAACTCCAAAATACAAGAAAAGCAATGTAGTTTATGCAATCCAGTGCAGTGAGGAGTGCTCTGAACTATACATTGGAGAAACCAAACAATTTTGTACAGGAGGATGGCCCAACACAGGAGAAGTAACACCACAGGACCAGAGTCAGCAGTTTATCTTCATTTAAAGGAAAAAGGACACTCATTTGAGGACATTAATGTTCACCTTTTAGACAGAGAAGATAGGTGGTTTGAGAGAGGGGTCAAGGAATCCATTTATGCCAACTTGGAAAATCCTTCCTTGAATAGAGGTGGGGGCCTCAGGCACAATCTTTCTCCCATCTTTCTCCCGGCTTTGTCTTCTGTGCCTAGGAAGATTAAGACCATTTCACAAGCTCAACAGCAGCATGGTGATCTTAATGATCCTCCTTTAGATGATAAAAGGACTTAAAATAACATGTATTGTCGAAGGCTTTCACGGCCGGAGTTCAATGGCTGTTGTGGGTCTTCCGGGCTGTGTGGCCGTGTTCTGGAAGTTGTGGTTCCTAACGTTTCGCCAGCATCTGTGGCCAGCATCTTCAGAGGGCAGGAGCACAGATAGAAGCAAAATCTCTGTCAAGATTTTGCTTCTATCTGTGCTCCTGCCCTCTGAAGATGCTGGCCACAGATGCTGGCGAAACGTTAGGAACCACAACTTCCAGAACACGGCCACACAGCCCGGAAGACCCACAACAGCCATTAAAATAACATCTCAATATAACCATGACCCCAGGTGTAAGGTCACACAGCTGCCTAGAAACATATTTAGGATTCCCTTACCAACTTTGCTCAGACTGAAGAAGCTCCTTGGATAAGGAGCGAAACATTTCCACTGAGAAAATAGAAATCCAGTTGACATGATTCAAGCTACAGACAATTCCACCTGGATGACTGAGAACCTTCATAGACAACCTAGCCATGATTTTAATCTCTGGATCATTGCCTGACCACAGGCTGACAGAAATAAAAGGTCTTGCCACTGGCAAATAAATGATTTAAAATCTACAAATTTTATACTCAGAAGAAGATGGCCAAAAGACTGTTTATTTATTAAGAGAATTAATGGAGTCCAGGCTTCCAGAACATGGAGATGTAAACCAACATTTATTGAGAATGCAGTCAATTTTTGATAGGCTGAACTCAATTCAGAATGTTATGAGTGAAAGAACAAAAATGTCCTTTTTACTAAGTTCCCTGCCTGATAAATTTTACCATTTTGTAGCAAGCCAAAATTTAAATGGAACTAATCTTTCTCAGTTGTTTGGGAAGATTCGAGCAGAGGCCCGCAGGCAGGATAATTTGCATTCGAATAGTAGGCCAGCAAAAGATAATGGTTATCTTGCAGCAAGGGGGAGGTGTGAGCAGAAACCATTACCTGCTCACCTCCAAGGCCTGGCAGCAAGGGGGAAGGGTGAGCAGAAACCTTTGCCTGCTCATCAACAAAACAAAAGACCCATAGTCTGTCACAATTGTAACAGGCCTGGGCACATAGCAAGATTCTGCAGAGGCAGAGACAGAAAGGATTTTTCAAAAGAACAGCATTCCAAGGAAAATTTAGTTACTAGTTATGCAGAGCCTAACTATGAGCCAGTGGTTCATTCCCCACTGGGAGAAGCTCTTCTCTTTGCCCACCCCTGGTTCCATTCTCTCACCATTGTGTGAATGAAGACGAATGCAGGTCATCTTGACAATGTTTTTGAGAGATGGGGGACTGGAAACCGTGGTGTTAAAATGCTCATAGTCCTTTTGTAGTGTAAACATCAGCAAGAGGGATACTTTGCGGTACAGAATACATGGAAGAAATGAGTCCATTTGTTCCTCTTGGTACCTCAACCTCAACCTTGCCCTTCCCACCTCCCTTGTGGTAGAGATTTTCACTGTCTGGAACCTTCCCCCAGACATTTGGAGGGCAACTATTCTTATGTGTTTTAGGTACCTACCGAAATCCATCTCTTCAGCCAACCTTTCCCTGTAGGAGTACCATGTTTTTCCTCCCACCATTTTAATCAATCTGTTTCAGATCAACTGTTTTTAATTTTATATTAATGAATGTATTTCAATGATTTTTATCCTCCTTACTTGTATGCTGCTTTAAGATATTTACATAGAAATATAATTTAAAAATGGGTGAAATAAATCTGATTAAATAATAGGACCATGTTTTTTATGAAGACACATGCCATCTGGCTAATGGTACATACGACCGTTCTGCATGATGCTTGCTTCATTATTCTTCTGATCGCTAAATCACAGCAAAAATAACCAGGGAAGTCTACAATTTGAATCATGAGGTCTTATTTACTCCCCAGTTACAGCTTCCTCAGTAATCTTTACTCCCAGAGTTTTCAATCTATAATCCAGCAGTACTATCGATGAGGACTTGCTATGGGTGGAAAACGTCAATTTAATTTACAAGAAGTTTGAGATGCGGTGGTCGCCTTTTGCATCATGCTACTTCCTGTCATGTTACCTTTCACGCTGAGAAGATTACCTCTCAGGCTGAGAAGCTTTCCTGGATATGAAGTCTCATAGGAAAAAAGTGATCCACTATAATATGAACCAAAGCAATAGAGATCTGAAACAAAGTTTCTTTATTAAAATACCCTAAAACGGTGATCACTGGGCTCCCAGCTAACCAGACCAAGAGCCTCAAACACTGATTTGCAAAGGATTATATAGAAAAAAAGTTCATGATCAATCATGGATAATTAATTACATTTGCATAGGCAAAATAAGCCCCCAACTCTGTGTCAGCAATTGCCCAAACCGGATGCTGGCGCTGCAGTCTTGCTTTCACCCCTGATCTACCCATATCCCTTCACTATTATACCTAAATTACAATGCCAAAGGGCCCCTGCATTCCTTATAGCTTCATTTTTTTTACATAGTTACATTTCTACTGATAGCACAAGAATATAATTTTAAATAGAAAAACCCATTCTTAATGAAGAAAACTAAAACAAATCTACCTTTGCAGGTATCTTTTCAATGTTCAAACACCACAGAAGAAAAGCAGGAAGAGAGCTTCTGCACCAGGACCATGGCACTTTCCAGCTGCTCTCTCAGTCTGGCTATCAGATGGCCACGAGGATGTCTTCTTCAGAGAAATGGGTAATGGAGCAGGGCCTGTGGCCATGTCACACTACTAAGGTCCCAGCTAGCCAACTCTGACCAACTCTGGCCTCTGCTCTTTGATGGGGGAACTGCATGGGAGACTACACCTGTATAGTTGTAAGCAGGTATGGTCTTCCATAGGAGGCCAGATTGTGCAGACAGAAAAAGCAACTATAGCTCTGGGTATTCATGGTGGGCAAAAGCTGCACCCAAGCTGACACCAAGGAACAACACGCTTTTTAGTTTCCAGAATGTGTATCAGCTAAGTTGATTAGAAGGGGAAAAGAGAATGGAGGGGGAAAATGCTTATTTTAAAGCTGTGCCTATGGAGGTCACATGGATGGAGAGGAGTCTTCAGACACACAAACTGGGTCTTAAGAGATACAAAGCGGCATTGAGTTGTGATATGTGCTCCCAGAGCTTGCTGGGAAGAAAATGCAAGCAAGTTAAAAAAAAAAAGAAGGCAATTCCCCTCAGTTTTGGGAATACAAATGCAATTAGTCCCCAATCTGTTCCTAGTCATTGACAAAGCCCACAGGCTCTTTGCCTTGCAGAAACAGAAACAAAGGAACGGTACAGTTGTTTTATCAGCAAAACCAAAGAATAGCTCGAGATGTTTCACTAGACAGACAGTCATTTTGCCCAAACCGTGTACTGGTGCTTAGTGTTGGAGAGGTAGAATATTCTAAACAGACAGACTTTTTCCAGGTTGTAGAAAATTCTCTCCCAATATAAGGTGACTCTACTCTACACAGCTACATGCAGGTCCCCCCTCCCCCCACAAGGCACACACACACACAAAAACATTCATAGCATGTGGATTTCCAGTTGTGTGTAAAGTTCTATGCATGCAGATGCTTCATTTAAACCTTCTGCTGAACTCCTGGGCATGAGCTGGTGGGTGGGTAATCAATATTGGGGGTCAGCAAGAGCAATTTTCTTCTTTTATGTCTTCTTAGCAATTTGTGAATACATTTCTGGAAAGGCTTTCCTATCAAATGGGGACTGCTTCTTTTCCCCACTCCACCCCCCAAAATGTTTTTTTTTGAAAATGCAGGATGAAAAATGACTAGAAATGAACTCAGTAAAGGCAGTCCACAGAGGACAAGCCTCTAAGCTTAATTCTGCTTGTGAAGCTGAGCTCACCTTGGTTTTTACATTCCCCTGCCTTTGGTTTCTCTTCCCCGCCAGTGAAAGAAAAGTTTGAGAAAGGAGAAGAGAAAAACAATTGCAGAACTTCTGATGGGCTGGCAGAAAAGCATTCAAAATAGACCTGGAATTTAGTCCAAGGGGGGTGGGGTAAGTGGAGAATTTTGTTGAGAATTCTCAGAAAATGCTCAAAAGGATTGAGCCTGTTCCTTTCTGAGATGTGGGAGGGGCAGAGAATGTGTGGGCATTAGATGTTGCTGAACTACCATTCCCAGAAGCCTCACTTGGCCTGGCCAATAGACTATGATGGTGGGAATTGAGGTTCAGCAACACAAGAGGGCTGAAACTTCTCCACCGTGATTTCCATCATGCCTCTTTCTCAGAACATCTAGTTGGTAGCACCTACATCTCTGATTTCATGAAACTGAAACACAGCTTACTTGCAGTTGTATTTGTGCCTGTCCTCCTCTCACTGTATTTCTCTACCTTTCCCTCCTGAGATGCTTCCTCTATTGATGATCAGTAGATCGTAAACTACAAGAAGCTCTCGTTTTTTGCATTGATTACTTGGTCGTAGGTAAAAAATAATAACTCGAAAACTTATTGTACAAGAGGTACAATATTACTAATGTCTCCCTACCAGTTATTATTAAGAAAATCCACATAAATGGTACTAAATTCTAACACCTGTAATTATGAGCACCTTCTGAAGTCCTATAATTATTAGTATTAGTATTAGTATTCTTATTATTCCCAGCCAGTTCTGGCATTGTCGTCCTGGCAGGCAATACGTGGCACAGGAGCCCTGCTGCTTTTCCTGAATGTTCCCTGTTTACATTCAGCGAGCAGCTGAACCTTTGTGGGCTTTTCATTTTAATTGGCAGCTCAAGCATAACAAATGAAACAAAAGTTATATTTAGAGCCATGAATAAGTCTGCATTATGAGGGAAAGAACATACAGTACAAGAAGCGTGGGGAAATTCATTATTTATTTCTCGGAGCTCTTTCCTACCTGAATATCGGATTTCCATTTGAAAACAGGCGAGAGTTAAGGCCGATGTTGTATGAGGGGGTTCTCCTTCTGGACGTGTGTCTGTAGTATTTATCAGTAATGGACAATGCAGTTGCTATCTAACAATGCTTTGATTTTTTTATAACACAGTTCAGTTGAGCAGTTGAAGATGCCTTCCTCCAACCATTTTTTTTTAGAATTTTTATCCTACCTTTATTATTTTTATAAATAACTCAAGGCGGCGAACATACCTAATACTTCCTCCTCCTATTTTCCGCACAACAACAACCCTGTGAGGTGAGCTGGGCTGAGAGAGGGACAGGCCCAAGGTCACCCAGCCAGCTTTCATGCCTAAGGCGGGATTAGAACGCACCGTCTCCTGGTTTCTAGTCTGGTGCCTTCACCACTAGACCAAACTGGCTCTGTTTTGAACTCCAGTTTCCTTCATGCTGACTGGAGATCATGGGGCTTATAATCTTACACTCCTGGAGGGCCCCAGAGTGGGGAATGCTGACTGAGAAGGTTTTTGGTTGTCCTGGAATGCTGAGCAGCAAAACAGGAGGAAGCAGGAAATTATTTTCCTATAATTTATGATCATATTTGTCCTGTAAGAAAAAACCCGATACCTACAGATGAAAGGAAATAGCAACATAAGATAGGATTTGGACTTGCTGTGATTAACATTTCTAAAGCCAGGTAGCAACTTAGCTCCACCCAATGGTATCCTCAAATGCCTGCCCCCTTTATTTCCTCTGATATGCATCTATGTATGTCTTACATAGACATACTCAGACCACTTACCAGGCTGAGATAATTATTTTGTAATAATGACCCCCAGATACTGTATTTTGGGGGGATACCAAGCAGTTTTAAAAGTTTGTGTTGCAATTTTGGTCCATATCTAGAGCACAGCAATTCAGATTTCAAGAAATTTATAAGCCTGCCACAGCCTCAGATTTTGCCATTTTAAGCTGTTCTGCCAATGTAAGCAAATACGGCCATTGTAGCTAATCACAGTCCTTAAATATATCTAAAGTAAAGGCAGCTAAGAGTTTTAGTGTTTCTGCTATAAAGCAGACAGTTTGAAATGTGACAAATTTGATCTGCAATCTGTCTACCTTTAACCTGTTTGGTCAGGATTTATATAACATCTTATAAAAGAATTTAGCCTTCTTGCCAAACAGGTTTTAACTATCTTTAAATCATGGTTAAGCAATGCTATAGAATGATATGGCTCTACCAGTTATTTATCTTTATTGGCTTTAAGAAGCACCAATATTTCTCTAATGATTAGGTCCCACAACTCCAGTCAGTTTACAATAATCACCTTGATCACCTCAATTGACCAGACTGTCGTCAGACAGAATCCTGCTGGTCGCAACTCGCTTTCTATTCGTCTTGATTCCTGGCTTTTCTTCTCCAGGTTCAGCCAAAATTCTTAACTATTGGGTCTTCCCATCTCTTTGGAGGTTGGCCAAGGGGTCTTTTTACTTCTCCTGGATACCATTTGGCAACTGCTGTTGTCCAACGGCCATCCGACATGCATGCAACATGTCCTGCCCAGCGTACCTTCCGTTTGCGATATTCAATGATGACATCATTTATTCCACTTCGTGCTCTAATCTGACTACTTGGGATTTGGTCTCAGAGAGAAATCTTCAGCATGGATCTTTCCATAGCCCTTACTGCTCTTGAAAGCTCTTCCTTTTCTGCCTTTGTTAGTGACCATGTTTCACTTCCATATAGCACCGCCGGTAAGACAGTCAAATTAAAAACATTAGCACACAGTTTTCCATCAATCTTCTCATTTTGTAAGATTTCTCTAATGGAGTTGTATCTAGCCCATCCAGCTTTCTTTCTTCTGACCAGTTCTTCTCTTTGATCGTTGTTCATTCTGTCCCAGGTAGACATAGTGGTCAACCTCTTTGATGAGTTCGTTCTGAAGCCTCATTTGGAATTTTGGAAAGTTCCCTGTCTGCATATATTTTGTTATAGTGCGATTCATCTTTAGACCCACCTTTTTGCTTTCGGCGTCAAGTTGTCGAAGCATTTTTTGCAGCTTTCGAGCATCTTTTGCAATCAGTACAACATCATCCGCAAATCTTAGATGGTTTATCTTCTCTCCGTTTACATCGATTCCATCTTCCCAGTTCACTCTGCGCATGATATTTTCCAGGCAAGTGTTGAAAAGTTTAGGTGAAATCGTATCGCCTTGCTTTACACCTTTCTCTACTGGTATTCGTATTTTGGTTTTGAAGAGGGTTATATTTGTGAAACAGTTGGTGTTTGCTTCTTTGAGCAGCGTGATGTAGTTGGAGTTGATTCCTTGATCACTGATCGCTTGCATTACTGCATTGACTTTGACACTATCAAATCCTTTTTCATAATCCACAAATGTGATCGCAAGTGGAAATTTGTGTTCTCTTGACCGTTCGATGAGCTGAGTAAGAGTGAATATATGATCAGTAGTGCTGTACTTGCTTCTGAAGCCGGCCTGTTCTCACGGCTGTTGCTGTCTAAGGTTCTTGTAAGACAGTTTGTAATCACTTTCGTGAATAGCTTGTAGACAGTCAATAATAAGCAAATCAGCCTATAATTTTTGAGATCTTTGCATTCTCCCTTCCCGTATAGCAGGATTGTAGTAGACTCCTTCCAGCAGTCAGGAATTCTTTTAATCTCTATGTACCTGGTGAAGTGCTCTGCTAGTGCTTTCCATAGTTCGTGGCCTCCAGCCCTCAGTATTTCCGTTGTTATACCGTCTTTTCCTGGAGCTTTCCCCAGTGTCATCTGATGGATGGCATGTCGAACTTCACTTATTAGGACAGGTGGTATATGTTCAGTCGTGATGGTTAATGGCAGCATTGGAATGTCCAAGCGGGATGCAAACAGGTCTGTGTAGAATTCTTTGCAGATTTGCTCAACTTCTTGCTCTCCCATCTTTTCCTTTCTGTTTTTATCTTTTAATGCTGCTATTGTTGTTTTGCACAGTGCTATTTCCCATTTGCACTTTCTGATGCTGCTTCGCTTATTTGCTGCCTCAAGAAGTTTCTGCTCTCAGAATTTCTCCAGATCTTCTTTCAGTTTCCTCCGTATTAATTTGCAGAGAAGAGAGTATTCAACATTATTCCAAGCAGTTCTAGCCATCTGTCTTCTCTTTTGAAGAAGCATTTTGGTCTCTTCCGAAATTCTTCCTTTTATCACTTTTGGCTTCGTCGTTCTTGTTTCTTTAGCGCACTGCATCAGCTTCTCAGTGAAGTTGCTATAATCTTCATTATGATTTTCTACCATGTTCCAATCCATCTTTGAAATGCTTTCCTTCAGGACATTTTCATCAAGAGATTTTGGTAGCCGCTTTTGATTTGCAAATCGTAGGATTTTCTTCTCAATCTTTTCATCGAAAATTAGTCTTGCCCTTAGCATCCAGTGATCACTGCCTGTATTGAATGATGGCACTACAGAGACGTCTTTCAGCAATCTTCTTTTATTGATCAGAATGTAGTCAATTTCATTTTTCTTCCTTGCATTAAGAGTGATCCAGGTCCATCATCTTTTAATATTCTTCTTAAACCAGGTGTTGCCAACTTATAGTTTGCTGGTTTCCACCATTGTCGCAAGCTTTTCACCTCTCTCGTTCCTTTCACCGGATCCATATTTCCCAATAAATTTTTCCCCTACAGCTCGTTTTCCTATTTTCATGTTGAAGTCGCCAATCACCGTTGTATATGTCGTGTTCTGAGACAGACCGTTTGAGAGATCTTCATAGAAGCTATCCACTTCATTCTCATCGCTCTGACTTGTTGGTTCATATACCTGAATGACCTTAAGTGTGCTGCTGGGACTTAGTTTAATAAGAAGAGATCCGATCCTTGCTGATGAAATATTGCACGATACAATTTTTGAAGACCATTCCTTGCTGACAATGAAACCGATTCCTCCAGTTGTTTATGGGCCGTCTCCTTTGCCAAGTCTAACTGTGCTTCCATCTTTCCAGGTTGCTTCTAACTCTTTCCTTCATCGCGTTTCACACAAACCGAGGATGTTGCACCTCAATTTGGCTTTTTCCCCATGAGATGGTTTAGATGATCATCTCTCGCTAATGTTTGACAGTTTTAGGTACACAGTAAGAGGGCCGTGGTTGATTGGGATGGTGGCCTGGCTCCCGAGATTCTTAGCAGCCTCTGGTCGATCAAGCTCTGCACCGCCACCGTAGCGTGGTTCAAGGGACCTGCGGGGAACTGAGGCCCATTTTCATGAGTTGTTTTAGCCATAAATTTAAGTCACCCGCTGGCTGGGCTGTCAGTGACCTGTGTGCCTCCTCGACTTAGCTAGCCATGACCTAAAGGGCAGAAACCTTTGGCCAACAGTCTGATGCCTTCACGGCTTGGTAGAACCTGCCGTATTGCAGTTTACAATAATAATGGCTAAAAACATAGCAGAACCACAATGAAACCAATAGCCAGCAGTTACAATAAACACAATCAAATCTCTTCTGGCTAAAATGTTCAACAAATCCCACATAAAAAACAGCAGCCGAAGATCACCCCATAAAATCTCATAAAAAGTCTAATGGACGTATAGGCTGAATATTGTTGTGATTCCCTGTTACAAAAGAAAAGTTTGGATTTTGTTCAGTAAAGTCCACAGTGATGGCTTGATGTTCTTTCTAGACAGTGTTTACCATGGCCCCTGACTGGTGGATCACCCTGCTTCTTCTTCCCCACTCCTGGATCCATAAAAAAAAGGAAAAAACCATTGCTTCACCATTCTTTCTGTTGCTTGGGCTGAAGGGGGAAGTGGTGATATTCTTATAAATTTATCTTGGTTTATTTAAAAAACAACCAAGAAAGTCTGACCTTGCACTCTCCTATCAATGAACTTGAACAACAAAAGAAAAGACAGGCCCATGGTTGTACTTGTTGGAGTGGAGGGGATGGCTTAGAAGAAATTGAAAAGCTGCATGGAAATTGGAGAGCACACCTTGAGTTGGGGCAAGATGGGAAATACTCTGGGGGGTGGGGGGAACAGGGTTGGAACTTGAATTAGCTTCTGGCTGGAAGTTTTAATGGTATGTGGGAATGACCTTGGGGGAGAGGAGGAAGAGCTGCAGACTGGACAACTGGCATGTAAAAGGTATCTCAGTCCACAGAAGGAGAGGAGACATGGGAAGCATTTCAGAAGGGACCCTCCCTAGTTTTCCAGAGAATAAAAGGAAATGAGGAGAGAAATACTTTCAGTCTTGCAAGATTCTTTTAATGTAACCTTACAATAAAGATAAGTTAGTACTCATAGTTGGGCTTCTTGTCTGGACTACCTTAAAGGGCTAAGAGAAGTGGCTGAAGGACAACATCATGCATTCCTGCCCTACAGAAATGGTGGGTGGCATATACCTATCCTTGGGTAAGCTGGAAGTGTGGATCTACCCAAAGATGAGCAAAGAAATCTGAAGAGTGGTGTAATAAAATTAAGATTGTAAAATCTGCACCAAGTTGGGGAAGGCTGCCATACATTTATGAATCATGTGGCTGTGGTTTGTTTAAACAAACTATAATGATCTGCTAAAATAGCCATAATAGCTTGCTTCACACAATGCTCAACTATAACCCATCGTTTACCAACCACCATTCGTGGTTCCCATATTGTAATAAGCCATTATGTGATTTATTTTAGTTTGGTCTACTATGATATGGGAGTCCAGTCATTGTGATTTGTAATTAAGGATTTAGGACAGAGCAGTATGTGTGAACAAAGATACTCCGCTTTGTTGGAAAAAAAAGTAACACTACCCATGGCTTAGTGTGATGTATGAATTCATTATGAGTCATATCTTGTTACAACTCCCCTGCCCCCCCCCCAAAAAAATTAGAATAAAAACATTGGATATAAAAGTTATAGCAGGACTAAGTTACCACACTGTTGGTAAGTAGAGGAAAGGGGTATCTGAAGCCCAGCTCACTAAAGATTGGCTGTTGTGGGTCTTCCGGGCTGTGTGGCCGTGTTCTGGAAGTTGTGGTTCCTAACGTTTTTGCTGGCGAAACGTTAGGAACCACAACTTCCAGAACACGGCCACACAGCCCGGAAGACCCACAACAGCCATTGAACTCCGGCCGTGAAAGCCTTCGACAATACATTCACTAAAGATTGTTCTTCACACTTCACAATTGGACATGGTGGTTAAGAACTCTCAACCCCAGGATTTCTCTAGAAGTAGCCAAATGTTGCACCTGGTGCTAATATTGAAGGGAGGGAATCCCACTGAGTATAGTAGGATTTGCTTGTGAATCAACATGAATAAGATTGCCCTGTAGATGACATACATCTTACTGAATTCAAGAGAATTTACTTTCAGGTACGAAGGCTTGCAGCCTCAAGGAGCAAAGAAGTGAATAGCTATTTGTAATATTTATTATTATCATTACCCATTTATTGCAATTTCCAATTTTAAAAAACACAGCAAGAAAAAGGAAGAATTGTCATGAATATGAGTCATTTTCAGATTTTGTTAGTCTTTCATATATGTTCCTATTGCAATACTATTAATTTCTTTACATTGAAGTCAACATATATATCTTCGATAGAGAAAAAAAAAATCATGAAAGATTAAATATTTAGAATGATATAGCCCTGACCTTGTAAATGTCCCCCAGGGATTTCTATAAATCAATTGCCTTTCTAGATAGCAAACTGAAATTAAGTGGGTGTAGGGAAGAGTTTCATCTTTCACTCAACATTTAATAACAGTTAATTTACACTTTTCAGAAGACCACATTTTTGTGAGGATTTGCCAGTGAATGTGACGACATTGTATCTTTTCTCTCTTTAATTGCCAAGCGAATGTGACAACTTTTTAATGACTTCGTAACTTTTCTCCATAAAGCAATTAGTCTTCCCAAGGAAGGGAATGAAAGCTGTTCTCTGAGGTCACAGTTCAACTTCCAACAAGCCGTCTGCTGAAGGAAGTCCTGGGCTAGCTGTCTTACTTTGAGAAATGGTCCTGAGAACAGTACCATTTAACATGTCCTGGTATGGGGGGGGGGGGCGTTAAGGCCCCTCTTCTGGTTCTCTGTCCCTTCCTCCCCTGGGCACTTCAGTGGGTTTACTAGACGTGGAGTTTATTGAAAGCAATTAATATAATAGCCAGTTGGAACAGTGATCACTTGGTCCTGCCATACATGCTTAAAATTGCATCGGAAACTCTTCTTGGGCCAAAGGAAGGGATATGAGATGCTGCCTTCCCAGGAATGCTGAAGCTTGACAGCCTCTCTTTTAATACCTCTTTTTCTAATATCCCTGCAAAGAATGACCCATCCTATCCCATTGCTCCCAAGGGCATCTAAGGTCCTCTTTTCAACCAAGATTATATATATATACACATGCACTCCAGCCATTCCAAACAGCTGCTATGCTGCTACCTGCTTTAAAAAAAACACAAGCAAACCTAATGCAAAGCTTAAAAAAATAAAATAAAATCATCTTTCAGACCATTCCAAAGACTATATTAAGGAATCAAGGTTTATATTATAATAATAATAATAATAATAATAATAATAATAATAATAATAATAAAAATTATTATATTATTAATACAATAATAATTATATTATTATTATTTTATTTTATTTATTAAGTAAAGTTTTTAAATATGAATTTTAAAGTACGCCAAATATTCCAAAAGTTCAGGAGAACTTTGCTGTCATCATTAATGGAAACAGCAATCCCACTGGGATTTTGAGGATATCTTCCTGCCAGCCTCACCATACTGGGAAAACAAATATTTTCCTGTTTTTTAAAACACACACACACAATCTAGTGAGAGCAGTGGGGAAAGTAATAAACATAGTGCTGGTGTCCACGGGGGAATGAAAAAAGTCAAGATGGTGGTTGCAACCAGACAACGAAAGCCCTGCTCCTTTTTTACAAGCATCACACAGTCATCTTGACTTTTTTACCTCTCCCTCCAGATGCCCCTGAAATATAGGTCAATTCTAGAGTTTTGAACACCTACTTTTCCAAGTGTGAATGTGGTGGAGGACTAGATGGGATCCTTCTTCATCCCACCCATTACACAGTGCCTCCTTTCCAGGTTTCCCATTGCTGGAATATGCCAGCTGCACAGTTTGGGAAAGAGGACGGATGGTCTGCCCTTTTCCAAGCTGAAGCTCAGACCTGAACTTCAGAGGAGGAAATCTGGGCAAATCTATGTTCCATGGATACTGTCCCATGGACCACAAGTGTGTAGCCTAATTCTAAATTTAAATGCACTGCAGAAGAAAAGGTGGGACTGAGCTGATATCTTCAGTCTGATTTAGAGATATGCTAATTAATGCTAAGCAGGATCATCTGTTTTAAATAGAAGGAGACCATTTTGTTTTTTCAACATGGTTATCATTTGCTGTAGTTTATTTGCTACCATTAATAAATACGCCATAGAGGAGAAACAGCCGGAAATTTGTTACTGCAATGAGACTGTAATAAACTTGAAGCCACAATTTTAAATTATAACCACCCACCACTCCCCATCTTTTAAAATGGTGATCAAGATCAGGGAAATAGAATTGCCTGATTTGCATTTTACTGAGATACTTGCAAGAAGAAACCTGCTCTTTAAGACAGAGGACCCTGGATCTTAAACACAGCAAGACACTGGGATGCACTGAAAATGACACTTTAATTGGGACTGATATTGTTAAGTGGCCATTTATTTATTTATTTCATTTTCTATTCCGCCTTTATTCTTTTTATAAATAACTCAAGGCGGCAAACATACCTAATACTCCTTCCTCCTCCTATTTTCCCCACAACAACCCTGTGAGGTGAGTTGGGCTGAGAGAGAGTGACTGGCCCGAGGTCACCCAGCTGGCTTTCCTGCCTGGCGGGACTAGAACTCTCAGTCTCCTGGTTTCGTTTCTTTTTTTTTCTTCTTTTCTGAATGCCCCTTCCCCGCCACCTTGAGTCCAAAATGTCCTCTACTTCATACTCTTCCTCTCCCTGCACCATTACCAGAGGTGGAGGTGGTAACTGAGAGTGCAAGGCACTAGGAGGTGATTCTTTGACCAGCAAAGACCTGTGAAACACGGGGTGGGCTTTCATGGTGGCTGGGAGTTGCAATCAATAAGCCACTGGGTTTACCTGTTTCAGCATAGTGAAAGGGCCCACGAACTTAGAGTCCAACTTCCTGCAATGTCTGCTGGAAGTTAAAAACGTGGTAGAGAGCCATACCTTGTCTCCTGAAATCGCTGGATCCTTGATCTTGGATCTTGCCTGTGGAGGTCAGCAGATCTCTTGTAAGCAGCCTTTGTCCTGTTCAGCTGCTCCTTTAAAAGATTGTGGGCAGCCTGCTGCTCTTTGAGAAAGTCTGCTGTGGTCAGAACTGATCCTGGCTGCGATGAGGTGGGCAAGACTCGAGGGTTAACCCCATAGGGTGCTTGGAAGGGAGACATCTTGGTAGAAGAATGCATGGAATTGTTATAAGCAAATTCTGCATTTGGAAGCAAATCTGGCCAATTATCCTGCTGATAAGTGCTATAACATCTGAGATATTGCTGTAACACTTGGTTAGTTTTCTCAGCTTCTCCATTGGTTGAAGGGTGGTGCGAGGAAAACAGGTGGATCTGCACCCCTAACGACTGGAAAAGTGCCTTCCAAAACCTGGAAGTGAATTGACTGCCTCTGTCACTGATTATATGGTTAACCATGCCTCTATGCCTAAAAACATGATCCAAAAATAACTGCACTGTGGATTGTGCAGTAGGAAGGGATTCATCTGCATTTATTCTTTGCAGGGAATAAAATGTGCCATTTTTGTGAACAGATCCACCACCACCAGTATAGATGTAAGTCCCTGGACTGGGGGTAAATCAGTGATGAGGTCCATGGAGACTGTGTCCCAAGGCTGGGGGGGGTTAGGCAGGGGTTGCAGCAAACCCACCCACTTCCCTGGAAGAGGTTTACCTCTCCTGCAAGTGTGACAAGAGGCAACGTAAGTCTTTATGTCCACAGCCATTTTTGGCCACCAGTAGTCTCTTAATGCTCTATGAAGCATTTTGAATACACCCCCATGTCCAGCTGTTGGATTATCGTGGTAGAGATTCAACACTTCTTCTCTCAAGGGAAGGGTAATGTACAGCCTACCGCTATGCCAAAGCAGTCCCTTGTCTATTGTGAATGGAGAAGCAGCACCTTGCTGGGACCCCTAGAGTTCATCCACCCTGGCCCTCGTGTACAGGTCTTGTTGCTGCTGAGCCTTGACCCTTGTGAGGAGATCCTCTGCCTGCCGTCCAGCTTCCAAGACCTCTCTCTGGTTCCCTTCTGGTGTCTGATGGAAGTTGTGAGGCTGCAAGATTGCTGTGTGGGAATAGGGTCTCAAAGCTGAGATGAATTCGGACTTGTGGGAAAGCACATCTGGCATCTGGTTCTTTGAGCCAGGCAAATACGTTATGTGAAAATTAAAATGGGAGAAAAACTGACTCCACCTGATTTGGTGGGGGGAGAGCACCTTGGTGTTTTGCAAGAGTTCCAAATTTTTATGGTCCGTGCAGAGTTTTATAGGAAAGGCTGCCCCTTCCAGCCATTGTCTCCACTCTTGGAAGGCTGCTTTTATTGCCAGCAATTTCTTGTTAAATATATCATAGTTTCTCTCTGCCGGGACTATCATGTGAGAGAAAAATGTGCAAGGAAGCAGTTCCTCTCCCTCTGGCTTCTCAGCCTGGAGTAATATAGCGCCAATCGCCAAGTCAGATGCATCAGTTTGAATTACAAAGGGTCACGACGGGTCTGGATGACGAAGGAGAGGTTGGGAGGTGAAGAGGTGCTTTAACTCTTGGAAGGCTGCCTGCTCCTGGTCTTTCCAGGTGAACCTCTTTCCTTTCTTTAAAAGTTGAGTGAGAGGTTTCACCCTGTCAGCAAAATTTGGTATGAACTTTCTATAAAAATTTGCGAACCAGAGAAAGCACTGCATGTCATTTACATTTCGGGGGGGGGGGTGCCAAGACAACACTGCCTGGACCTTGGAGGGATCCATGGCCATCCCCTCTGGAAATCCTGTACCCCAGGTAGTCCAATTGAGTTAAATCAGAGGCACATTTCTCTAACTTGGCAAAAAGCTTATTTTGTCGCAGTCTTTGTAATACATTCCATACATGAGTCACATGAGATGTTACATCATCAGAGAATATTAATATATCATCCAGATAAATCACCACATAATTTTCTATTATATCAGAAAATATTTGATTCATGAATGTGGAGAAAACAGCCCCACAATTACTTAACCTGAAGGGCATGACTAAATATTCAAATTTCGAGCTCTATCTTATGCTTTGAGGCTAAGGTCACCGTGACAGGGATGAAGAAAAATGCCTGTCTATTATCTTCAGAATGAGCCCTCCCTACTTGCTTTACAGCCCCCCTTGCGAGCTCTGGGGAGGGAGGCTGTTGGAGTTTCCCTGGTTTGGAGTTGTGGAAGTGGCTGGGCACGCCTTGGCAATTTGCTGCGATGCCCTAGCCCCAGCCGCTGGGTTTCTCAGTGGGCACACTCTCGCTATATGCCCTGGGGCCCCGCAATACAAACAGAGCCCTCTCCTTGCGTCTCTGTCTCTCCGCCACAGGCACTAACCTTCTCGCAGCTCCGATCTGCATAGGTTCCTCTGCTTCTGGGCATGCAGTTGCAGCAGGGAGAGTGGTAAATCCTGGAAATGCTGCTTCGTAGCTTGTTCTTCCTCTTAGCTGTCAGCAGTGCTTTAACTCTTCCATCCTAGCATCAATTACTATGCAAACCTGATATAGTTCTTCCAAGGTGGCTGGGGTTCCCTGCCTCACCAGCTCATCCTGAATATCATCATTAAGCCCTTCTTTAAATTGTTTTTTGTTCCAGTCGATGTCTCCAGCCAACAGCTTGAAATCTGCTATGTAAAGTCCCACTCTCTTGCTGCCTTGCTTGAGTCTCTTAATTTCCCGACTAGCTGTCACTGCCCTGATCGGGTCATTGAAGTGGCCTCTGAATCTCACCATGAGGTTCTGGAAATCATTGAGAATTGGGTCGTTGTTCTCTATAATAGGAATGGCCCACCTCGCTGCTGGTCCCTTCAGGAGACTCAAAATAAAGGTTTTTTTGGTGCAATCTGTTGGAAATTCAGCAGGTCTGCTGTCGATGAACATGCCGCATTGAGTAACGAAGGTTCTGAAGTGCATGGCTTCTCCCCCACATTTTTCCGGCAAGCAGCCTTGGGTTCTCAGGAGTACTGGTGGTGCTGCTGGTGCTGCCGCCGGCTGTGGAACCATCTGGGCAGGGTGTTGCATATTCTGAAAAACTGCTGCTTGTAAGGCATTCACCTGGGTGTCTACCTGTTGCTGGTGCTGAATTAAGGCAGACAACAAATGCTGGATTGCTTGTTGTAGCTACTGGGGATCCGAAGTCATTTCGGGGGAAAAAATTCTCTTCCTTCCTCCCTCTTTTGATGGGAGTAGAAGTTTGGCAAGATTGATGTTGTGGTTAGGCAAAGAACAACGCTGAGCCTTGGAATTAAGCTCTGGAACTTTATTGTTCTACCTTACACAGAATCTTGCCAAACTAAGCTACACTAAGCAGTTCTCTAGGGAAAAACCCCAGGCACTCCAAGGTGGGTCCGGCCTGACCTTCTTGGACGGGTGCCCAAGGTCTTTGAGGCTATGAACGCTCTTCTCACCCTGGAAGGCACCCCCTCCTCCTTAGCCCACGATCTCCATAACATCACTTTCTCCCTCAGAGACAAATTCCATAACAAACACTCATCCACCCACCCACCTGCTTGTGAACTGCCTAAGAAAAGGCTCATCATGACCAGGACTTGCAACTTTCTGCTGGCTTCCCCATTGACTTTGCCTGTTGGAAACCAGCAGGAAATCGCAAGTACAGGTCATGTGAGATCCTCGCTTAATGACTGCAATGAGGACTGAAGGGATTGCCATTGCTGTGATGTGGTCATGTGACATCACACTTTATGACCACATCGCTTAACAATGGAAGTTCTGGTCCCAATTGCGAGGGGTACCTGTACAATGTCTAAACATCAAAGCATACTCCCACCAGTTAGTTAACCATTCTTCCATAGAAAGAATCAAACATTCTTTTGAATAAAAGGCATATAGTATCTTTGCAGCAATTAGCATATGCAAAGCTAATTCAATATACCTTATAATTCAATATGGTTTGCTAAAATCTAGTAAAAATATCTCAGATTGAAGTGGAAATTCAAATTCTAGTATGAATCATTTTCCAAAATTGTTGAGCTTTACAACATTGCCACCAGATAAGAAAGAATGATCTATTCCCAGCAATTTTTAGAGAATGAACTATCCATTTTAGCAATTAGGACTGGGATAGTATTCCACTGATAAAACATCTTATATAATTTTCTCTAAGTGTAATATTCAGTGTAAATTTAATATTCTTCTTCCATTGAGATTCCCATTGTTGCATATCTATTACGGCATCTAAATTCTGTATCCATTTAATCATATAATATTTGATTTGTTCGGTTTCTGAGTCTTACTTTATCTGCAATTTATAAATAAGGCTTAGCAAATGCTCTGACTTATATATTTTAAGATTTTCAAATTCAGTCAAATCTCTAATTCAGAGCTTTCCAAACTTTTCATGTTGGCGACAGATACCAACGGTGGCGGCGCGGCCTGCGGTGTCCTGGTCTGTTGTGCAAAGAACCCGGAAGCGCTGATGGGGGAGCTGAAAGAAGCGGCACCCCTGCCAATCAGCAGCAGTGGCGGAGGCACTGATTGGCGGGGTGCCGCTTCTTTCGATTCCCTGATCAGCGCTTCTGGGTTTTTGTGTGACACACCAGGACACCGCAGGCGACACAGTAGTGTGTCGTGACACACACTTTGGAAAGCCATGCTCTAATTGTTCCCCTTGTTTTTTTAAAAAAATTAATTTTTATTGAAGAAATTTTTACAGAATAAAAACAATACAAATTTAAAGAAAAAGTAAAGTAAAGTGATAAGTAAATAAGAAAGAAATAAAAGAAAAGGAACAGAAAAGAAGAAAAAAGAAAAAAGATATAAAGGAGCGGCTTCTGATCTTCTTTACAGCAGTTATAATTGCATTTATAGTTTATCTTCCCTTGCTAAGGCTGCATCATGGCTCCCTTCTTTTCATATTCTACCCTTTCTAATCATCAAATGCATAAATCACAAGTTCACCAACCATTCCTGTCCTGTCCCAGCCCAATCACACACAATACACCAGGGAGGCAGTTGTAAAACTTTACTGAGAAACTTGTGAGGTAAACTACTGAGAAACTTGTGAGGTAAACTTGTGAGGTAACAAACAGGCAGGCAGGGAGTGTGAGCACAAACGCACACACACTACAAAAACAAGCCCCAAAAGTCCCACGAGTTTGCCTTAAGGGAGTTTCACATTCAAAACACGATTAGTCAAGTGAGTCCAAGAGTCAGGTCACAAGGTTTTTCGATCAGGAATCCAGGCACCTGGAGTCCGGTAAGCAGATGGTTGTCTCCAATGAACAGTCTGGGCTTGCGGCTCCCTTTTTATAGAGGCAGACCCGGGTGGAGCTTATTTAGGAGGGCGGGGCTACTATCTCGCATGTAGCCTCACTAACCTCCGCTGTTCCTCTCTCCTTTCTGCTCTCCTTTCTCGAGCACTGGGAGGGGGCGACAGCTCTGAGTCTTCATCCTCACTAATCAGCGGCACCTGTGCCTGCTGCTCGCTGACCAGCCCTGCCTCCTCTGACTGCTCAGGCGGCTGTTTCTCTAGAGCTGTCTGTTTGCCCTCCATCTCTACGTCAGAGGCTGGCTGCCCGTCCTCGTTGTCTGACTCTGACTCCAAGCCCGAACCCCCCATGGACTCCGAGCTCGAGCCCCCCATGACATACATATATATACAATATACAATATACAATATACAATATACAATATACAATATACAATATACAATATACAATATACAATATACAATATACAATATACAATATACAATATACAATATACAATATACATATGATTATTTATTTATTTTTCATATTTCTATTTCCGCCCATATCCCCATAAAGTCCCCATAAAGGGGGACTCTGGGTGGTTTACAATAAAAACAAGGTCTAAAAACCATTCAGATATAAAATTACACTCAGACAACAGGAAATAAATAAATATAAAATCCATGTGGCGAATTATCTCATTCAATCGGGAGGGCTCTACGGTGCCAGCCACCCACAGAAAGAGCTATTGCCCTTCCCGTACCAAGCAAGGCAGCAGAGCCAGGTCTTCAGATTCTTCCGAAAGGTTGGGAGTGAAGGGGCCCGCCTCACCTCTGGGGGCAGAATATTCCAAAGGGCAGGCACTACTGCAGAGAAGGCCCGTCTCCTGGACCCCGCCAGATGAAATTCCCTTGTCGACAGAGTCTGGAGCATGCCCTCCCTGCATGACTAGGTGGGGCAGGTTGATGTTATGGGAATGAGATGGTCCCTCAGGTAACCTGTCCCCAAGCCATGTAGAGCTTTAAAGGTGATAACCAACACCTTGAATTGGACCCGGAAGCAAACCAGTACCCAGTTCAGCTCACGCAGCCGCATTTTGGACCAGCTGAAGCTTCCAGATACTCTTCAAGGGTAGCCCCAGGTAGAGTGCATTGCAATAGTCTATATGGGAGATGACAAGGGCATGAGTGACTGTTCGGAGGGCCTCTCAATCCAGGAACAGGTGTAGCTGGCGCAAGACCTGAAGTTGTGCAAAGGCCCTCAAAGGCTCTTTGAGCAGGAGTCATGAGTCCAGGAGGACCCCCAGTTCCGCACTGGGTCTGACTGGGGCAGTGCCACCCCATACAAATCTAAAGATGGCAACTTCCTGGATATAGAGGGGCCATCAACCCACAGCCACTCCATCTTGCCAGGGTTCAGCCGAAGCCTGTTGTTCCCCATCCAGACCCCCACAGACCCCAGGCACTGAGACAGGGCAGCGACCGCATCACTTACCTCACCCGGGATGGAGATATACAATTGGGTATCATCAGCATATTGATGATACCTCATTCCATGGTGGCGGATGATCTCACCCAGCGGTTTCATGTAGATGTTAAAAAGGAGAGAGAACTGAACCCTGCGGCACCCCACACAAGAGGGGTCGAGGGTCAGATCTCTCATCACCTATCACCACTGATTGGGACCGGCCCTGGAGAAAGGTGGTTAACCAGTGCAAAACTACGCCACCCACCCCCAACTCCCTGAGCCGCCCCAAAAGGATACGATGGTCGATGGTATCAAAAGCCGCTGAGAGGTCCAGAAGAGCCAGGATGGATGCACTCCCTCCATCTTATTACAAACCTTATTTTAGCAGTGATGAAATATGCATCCCATTAAGAAGTATTGTACACAAAGAAAAATTAAAAATATTACTAATATATTTTAATCTCAATATCTTATTTTTTGCCATGGGAAAAAAAGAAAGAAATAGTCATAGTCATTTAAAAAGCATATGTTTGGTATTCTTGAATTTGGAAAATTTAAGAAACACCAACTAGTCATATACATAAAACAAGACTTATGTAACTATTAGGATTAGATGTTATATATTAATCCAAAAAGTCATTTGAGCCTTACCTCTTAAACTTTGAATTGTGCTACTAAACTTGACTGACAACCATATGCCTGTATTCTACCATAAAAGCATAAGGAATAGAATGCCTGGAAAATTTAACTGGTTCTTTAAACATTTTTCTGTGCAGTTTTATGTCATTCTTTAAAAACACATCATAATGCAATTGAGTTCTGAATAATTGAATAATCCCAAAAAATTATTCATACCTTAAATCAAGATAGAGCTGTCAAATGAAATGTGACTTAAATTTGATTTAAATTAATCTAAATAAGCTAAGTGTCTAATTAGAAAACAGCTTCATCAAACAGTTTAACTTTATCAAAACAGCTTCATCAAACAGTTTAATGGCTCGTTCAGAAGTAACAGGATGCATTGTTTCCTGCTTTGAGGCTTAAATACCCCCATCCCCTTCACCCACAAGAGAAGAAACATAAAGCTTCCATTTGCAATTGTACATTTATTAAAATGCACAGATATGGGAAAGTATTTTTTTCCTATCATCTATGTTATTATTATCAGCCAGACTCAATGTTTCAATCCTGTTTTCTTAAGAAATCCTGGAGTTGTAACAATTATGCATACAGCATACTGTATATCCCATAATGAAGATCCAAGATTGCAAGCACGAGCAGACTCAGTTTGCTGTTCTAAGGGGTGAGCTCTAATTTCTCAACTTTCTCAAATTTTACCCCCAGCCCAGCTGGCTGCTAAGGTTTTTTGGGGGTTTATAATCCCCATACCTGATGGGCTGGCGTGTAGGTGGATGGAGCCCCCTGGATGGAGTGGTGGAAGGCAACGGGCCTTGGTGGGGCTTGAAACCGGAGCAGCCTTTGGCCAGAGCTGGAACCCTTTTCCGCCGGGACTGTTGTGGCAGGAGTTGCTGCTGGAGCTGCTGGAGCTGCGGCCAGAACCACCCAGATGAAGTGGGGGGTGTTGGTGTATCTTGGTGGCTGTGGGGCATGGCAGATGCCAGTGGAGGCCGGTGGTGCGGCAAGGCTGGATTGGGAGTGTGTGTGGTTGTATGAATGAATGGAGGGATCCCTATTTTTAACCAGGGAACTTTGGAGTCCAGGACTGGGGGCTAATGGATGCAGAGACTCTAGGGGTTGTAGGGCAGGGCAGGCGATCGAGGTAGGATCCCGAGGGGGTGGGATGGGGGCAGTGCATCCATCCTGGCCCTTCTTGACCTCTCAGCGGCTTTTGATACCATCAACAATGGTATCCTTTTGGGTCTACTCAGGGGGTTGGGGTGGGCGGTGTGTTTTTACGCTGGTTCACCTCCTTCCTCCAAGGCCGGTCCCAATTGGTGTTGATAGGGAGTGAGAGATCCAGGCTGCGGCCCCTTATTTGTGGGGTGCTGCAGAGCTCGGTACTCTCTCTGCTCCTTTTTAACATCTACATGAAACCGCTGGGCGAGATCATCCGTCACCATGGGATGTGGTACCATCAATACGCCGATGATACTCAATTATACATCTCCATCCAGGGTGAAGTAAGTGATGCTGTGACCACCCTTTCCAGGGGCCTGGGGGCTGTGGGGGCCTGGATGGGGAACAACAGACTTCAATTGAACCCTGGTAAGACAGAGTGGCTGTGGATTAATGGCCCCTCAGTATCTAGGAATTTATCATCTTTAGTTCTGAATGGGGTCGCACTACCCCAGACAGACCCGGTGCGGAATCTGGGGGTCCTCCTGGACTCACGACTCCTGCTCGAAGATCAGGTGGCAGTCGTGGCCAGGAGGGCCTTTGCTCTACTTGGTGTTGTGTGCCAGTTATGCCCTTTCCTAGACCGAGAGGCCCTTTGAACGGTCACTCATGCCCTAGTTATCTCCCATATTGACTACTGTAATGCGCACTACATGGGGCTACCCTTGAAGAATATCCGGAAGCTACAACTCATCCAGAATGCAGCTGCATGGGCAATTTTAGGTGCACCAAGATCAGCACATATAACACCTCTGTGGAGTCCTTGGTGCTCTCTGAGCCTTGTTGTTTTCTTGCAGATGTTTCATTGCCAGCCTAGGCAACATCTTCAGTGCGAAAAGGGAGTGGGACTTGCTCTCTGTTTATATACCATGGCTTGTCCTGCTTGTGTTGGTGGGGGTGTTGTTCTCTCCTTGGTAGTTCCTTGATTGGGCTGTTGTTTGCTGCTTGGTTGATTGACTGAGTTAATAGTTCCTTGATTAGGGTATATTGTGCTGTTTGATTGTTCCTCTGGTGCTAATCCTGATGTTAATCTTTGCATATCTGGGTGTTGATTGCTGGCAAGGAGGATAACACCTCTGCTATAACACCTCTGCTATGTGAGCTGCATTGGGTTCCAGTTTGCTTCCAGGTCCAATTCAAGGTGTTGGTTATCACCTTTAAAGCCCTACTTGGCATGGGGCGAGGCTACCTGAGGGACCGTCTCATCCCTCTTACATCGACCCGTCCCACCCGGTCACGCAGAGAGGGCATGCTATGGACCCTATCCGTAAAGGAGTTCCATCTTGCAGGGTCTCGGAAGTGTGCCTTCTCTGCAGTAGCCCCCGCCCTCTGGAACATTCTTTCCCCAGAGGTGAGACTGCCCCCCTCACTCCTGGACTTCCGAAAAAAACTGAAAGCCTGGTTCTGCCATCATGCCTGGAACGGGAGGGGGAATAGTCAATCCTGGGGATGGCTAGCACCCTAGATTAGACCGAGAATGGCCCTTACGCTCAAGGACTGATAGAGAACTTTTAGCCATCTAGATTTTTATCCCATTTATATTTATTGTTATTCGTAACTGTCTTTTTATATTTTTGTATTTGTGCTCCTCTTTGAATTTTAGTTCTGGTTTTACTCTTAATAAGAGTAAAACTCTTAAACTTAAAGTACTCGTAAACCACCAAGAGTTTGCCTTTCGGGGGAGATGGGTGGTAATAGAAATTTAATAAATAAATAAATAAATATATATATATTATAAAGCAGGGTCAAGCTTTGGCTTTAATTAACCACAGGCTGGGTTCACATGAGAATATGGATGGAGGGGAACGGGGAGGGGGGGATAACAAGGCTAGCATTTTCAGCTTCCTCCTTGTGTTGTGGTACCATTTTGGGCACTTGAATAGGGTTGTGGTAGACATAAACTATAGCCTACCATACATTTAAGTGGTGCTGTTTGTTTCTCTAATTGGAGAACTATAGCTTCTCCACTATCCTGTCCTTACTCTGCCTATTTAGACAGATTTAGCTAATTTGGGCAACTGGTGTTGCTAAGCAACCAAAATACTCTTCTTTCTGCAAACACCCCAAAACACTATTCAGGAGACAGATGTTAAAATCCCTCATCCCTCTTCCTCCCCCACAGAACCATGAAAATACAGTATATCCAGATCTAAGAAATCCATTTGTTTTCCTAGAAAATTAGAATTGTGGGGCAGGAGGGCCTCTCCTGTGTACGGTCACTCACTATACCGAGAAACTGATACACGGAAGGTAGATCTAGTATGCTGATTCCCCCTTCCTCCTGTTTATGGGTACAAAGCCAAGACCTTTCCTAACAGAGGGGAGGGATGTGCAGAAGTCAAGTATAGACTTGTATAGGCCAAGGAAGTCAGAAGGTTTGGTTAATAAAGATATACTGTTCGAATGCCTGACCATCGTCTTCCAAAGCAGCTACTTTACTCCCAACTTAAGAATGGAAACCGGAATATTGGTGGACAGCAAAAGAGATTCAAAGACACACTCAAAGCTAATTTTAAAAAATGTAATATCAGCATTGAGAACTGGGAAGCCCTAACTCATGAGCGTTTCAATTGGAGGTCAGCCTTTATTAATGGCGCTATGGACTTTGAAGAAGCACGAGTACAGGGCGAAAGGGAGAAAAGAGCTAAAAGGAAGGCACGTAAGGCAAACCCTCATCATGACCGTCTCCCACCCGGAAACCTATGCCCTCACTGTGGGAGGTTGTGCGGATCCAGAATTGGCCTTTATAGCCACTTACGGATCCACCGTTAAAATTTTACCTTTGGAAGACAATCTTACTCGGCTACGAGTGATCGCCAATGAACTGTTCTTGATATATTGTAGCAGGACAATTTCCCATTTCTTGTTGGCATAATCAACTCATTACAGCCAAAGTGAATGATGGCCTTGGTCTATTTTTAGATTTCTTTTTCCTAGAGGTTTCCCCCCCGCCCCCCCGCCCCCCCATAAATTCTGCCAGCTAAGTGTCAGCATGTCTGCTGCCTTGGCTGTTCTTGAAAAAGTAAGCAAGCTGAGACCTGGGAGACCTGGATGGGAGACTACCAGAAGATCCTAGAGCTGTAAATTAGGCTGGGAAGTCAAACACAGCATCCTAGAAAAAGCACCACAGTAAACTACTTTCTATTGTTGCCAAGGAAATTATATAGATGTGCCCATGAAGTCCTCAGCAGTTGAACTCAATTCATAATCAACTTTATCTTTACTTTTTTGTAAATACGTATGTTCGATTTTTTTTTGTATTGTCATACACACTTGTTTATTTTCCTATTTGTTTTGTGGTGAGCATATTAACAGGGCCAGTTTACAAAGTAGCATCTCTACTAATGGTATATAGCCACAAGGATTATCTGGGATAATGGCAATCCCAATGCCAAGCCTCAGCAGTGTAACAGATGTTTATTTGGAACCCTATCCTGTGCATATATGCTGGAACTATCTTGAATCATCAAGCTTTTTCATGGCATCATCTGCAGGGGTGCCCAAAATCTGCAAAATGGCAGGTACAGGGTCATAATTCAAGCCCTTCCCCTTTTGACTATACCTTGACCTGCACCGAAAAAAAAGGGTGGTGTTGAATCACAGCACTGCACCTGCCATCTTGCAGATTTTGACCATCCCCTCCAGATGCCCTGAAGCTGAGAATAAGTAATGACTGCAAACAGGTAGTGACACCATTGGAATGGGACATGGAGAATCTAATTCAATGAAAAATGAGTTGCCTAACTATTAATAAAGAGGGGTGGCCAGAAGAGGAAGGCCTCAAAATCTGCCTTCTCATGCTTCATTCTAGTCAATCTCCCCTGAATCCTCTGCAATTCCCCTTTTCTCCAGGACATACATCCTTTGTGACCTTTCCTGGCACTCTAACCAGAAAAGTTTTGGAACTCCAAGCTAGCAACCCATTCCTGCACTTTCAGCTCTTGAACATCTGGAGCTTCCTCAATAGTCTGGCTGTACGCGTGTACTGAAGCTTTTGCCATGAGTACGGACCCCATCTGTTAAAGAATTCCATCTAACGGGGTCACGGAAGCGTGCCTTCTCTGCAGTAGCCCCTGCCCTTTGGAACATTCTTCCCCCGGAGATAAGACAGGCCCCTTCACTCCTGGACTTCCGGAAAAAACTTAACTAAAAACTTAGAATTCTGTCAATATGCCTGGGGCAGGAAGGAGAGTGTACATTCTTGGGGATGGCTAGCACCTTAGGGTGGCCCTAGAGTGTCCTTTTTACTCGTGGACTTAAGAAGACTCTGCCATCTGGATTTTATTATATTTATTACATCCATAAATTTGTTATTCTTATGCTTATTTTAGTCTATTTATAATTGTATTTTAATTAATTATATTTTATTGTAAATCGCCCAGAGTCCCTCTTGGGGGAGATGGGCAGTGATAAATCAGATAGATAGATAGATAGATAGATAGATAGATAGATAGATAGATAGATAGATAGATAGATAGATTCGACCCCCTGCAAAAAACAAAATTATTATTGTAAGTAATATCTTCAAAATTATAAAACAATATGTCTAAAGCCATTTAAAAAAATGTCATTCAGTTGTCATTAATGGCAACATTGGTCGATGACGTGCACATAAGAGTAGTGGATTTTAAAATTAAATTATTGGTTTTAAATGTGACAATGGCAATGTCCCATGATTGTAACTTCATTTCAAAGCTGTTAATGTTTGCTATGAAGCAAAAAGATAATGCTAATAAAATATTGCTTTTATACGGCCAACAAATGTACCTTTCCAGTAGATTGGTTTTAATCTAAGCACATATTTAATAATGGATACTCTAAGTAGCTATCTGCAATGCCGATAACAAAGCATTCTATACGCAAAGCTGAACTGTTCCTCTTTTCTCCCCAGGAGCTTTGGTATATTTTCCCACATTCTCAACTATAGCAGAAAATTATTCTAGGAAATGACTGTCTGTCTGTCTGTCTGCCTGTCTAGAAACAATGTCAAGGAAGTGTTGGTTTCCTATGGACATATTTTAGATGTCTTCCTCCAGCTTGGTAAAACAGAGTTCAATCCTCAGAACAGTCTTAAATCCTTAAAACATTGCCTCGGCTAGGTTTTTGATTGTACTCTGTTCTGCAGATCAGTGGTTCTCCATTATAACATCATATTGCCATGGTAAGTGCAGGCCTAACCCTAGCCACAAAAATTGGCAGGAGTGCAAAGCTGTCAATAAAAGATGCTAGGATGCCAACAGCTGATGTTATTGGTGCAAAAGAAGATCCACTGAGTTGTGAATAAGGGCAGGGAAGACTAATGTTCAATTCACAGTTTATTAAGCACTTTCCCATTTTGCATTTCTTAAATCATAACGCGGTAATCCATCTCAGAATTTTGCAATGGAAAATTATGAACAAGAAAGTGTACAAAATAGTATCTGTGTGTGTTAGGAAAAAAATATACATAGAAATGTGTACCTCTGTGAAAAAAAGCCACATCATAGAATTCAGGAAAACTGCTTATAAGACATTTTTATTTTAGGCTAACTTGTGAATAAAAGTTTCAGTACATTTTTGTTAATATTTTTAAATGTAAACCAATGTAATTAAAAGAGCTTGGGATATTAAACATCTGAACCTAAGAGAAGTTAAATGGAGAGATTTAACCTTCCCCAGTTGCAACATCTGTTGATGTACCACATGCCCCGCATAAGTTGATGTACCACATGAGTAGTCAAAAGGTCTCAAGCCCAATGCTCATGTTGGAAGCAGAAGAAATAGAAGAATGCCCCAGCTATGATTTGCAGACAGTATTAATTCTATGTATTGGCCAAGTCTGAAGAGTACACAAAAAGCTTTGCCTGATCAACAAAACAGGACTTCAGATTCCAACTTCTTGGATAGCCTTTCCCAACATAGTTGGCTTCCTTATATTCTGGATGCAGCTCCTAACTTACCTGTCATAAGCCAGGCTGGCTAGAATTAGAGAAAGCTATCACCTAAAACATCAGGAGGACACATTGGAAAAAGCTGTTCCAGAAATAGAACGGTTCTCTGGAAGCATCATTTGGACAAAACAGGAAGGTATGCCTTCTTTCACCCACTATTTAGTGGTGTTGGTAAAGGAAGCAAGAGTGAGGCTTCAATATGAAAGTTTAAGAAAGACAAGAGAAACAAAAAGTTAAACAGATACAGTCCAAAACCATGTAAGAACAACAATGCAAATACCCCAAAATAACAACAAAGAATAAAGCCAAAAGAGAACAAAACAGCATAAAAGTGTAGCTCAATAATAAAATGCAAAGATATATAAGTAGCTAGTAAACATGTATGAGAGCCAGTTTGGTGTAGTGGTTAAGGCATCAGGCTAGAAACTGGGAGACCAAGAGTTCTAGTCCTGCCTTAGGCCCGAAGCCAGCTGACCTTGGGCCAGTCATTCTCTCAGCCCTAGGAAGCAGGCAATGGCAAACCACTTCTGAAAAACCTTGCCAAGAAAACTGCAGGGACTTGTCCAGGCAGTCTCTGAGAATTGGATACAATTGAATGGATAAAAAACAAAACAAAAAACAGATATAGCTAGATTTAGAAATTTAAAAAATTGATTAATCTTATTTATGACATAGATAAAATGAATATAAGGATTGTGGAGTCCTTGGTGCACTCTGAGCCTTGTTGTTTTCTTGCAGACGTTTCATTGCCAGACTAGGCAACACCTTCAGTGCGAAAAGGGAGTGGTGTTTGCTCTCAGTTTATATACAGTGGCTTGCCCTGCTTGTGTTAGCGGGGGTGTTGTTCTCTCCTTGTGAGTTCCTTGGTTGGGCTGTTGTTTGTTGCTTAGTTGATTGACTGACTTAATAGTTCCTTGATTAGGGACTATTGATTGATTGTTCATCTGGTGTTAATCCTGGTGTTAATCTTTGCATATCTGGGTGTTGATTGCTGGTGAGGTGGTGTTCTGGTCTTTTGGCTTTTCTATTGTCTTCAGCAAAGGAGATCGTTACCTTGTCGTGGTGCTGGAGCTTGAGCACCTCAATGAAACCATGAGCTAAATCGTGAAGGGACACCCAAGACGGGAAGGTCATGGCAGAGAGGTCAGACTAAATACGATCCCTGGGGAAGGTAATGGCAACCCACCCCAGTATTCTTGCTGTGAAAACTAAATGGATCAGTACAACCAGAGATATGTTGGTATACCATCGGAAGATGGGACTTCCAGGTCGGAAGATAGTCAAAATGCTACTGGGGAGGAACAGAGGATACGTTCAACTTGCCCCAGATGTGATGACGCAGCTAGCTCAAAGCCGAAAGGACGGCTAGCGGCCGACGGTGCTGGTGGTGAACGACGAATCCGATATTCTAAAGATCAACACACCATAGGAACCTGGAATGTAAGATCTATGAGCCAGGGCAAGTTGGATGTGGTTATTGGTGAGATGTCAAGGTTAAATATAGACATTTTAGGTGTCAGTGAACTGAAATGGACTGGAATGGGCACTAACAGAAGCAGAAGAGATCAAGAACAGGTGGCAAGAATATACGGAAGATCTGTATAGGAAGGATAATAATATTGGAGATAGCTTTGATGGTGTGGTCAGTGAATTAGAGCCAGACATCCTGAAGAGTGAGGTTGAATGGGCCTTAAGAAGCATTGCTAATAACAAGGCAGCAGGAGACGACGGTATCCCAGCTGAACTGTTTAAAATCTTGCAAGATGATGCTGTCAAGGTGATGCATGCCATATGCCAGCAAATTTGGAAAACACAAGAATGGTCATCAGATTGGAAAAAATCAACTTATATCCCCATACCAAAAAAGGGAAGCACTAAAGAATGTTCAAACTATCGAACAGTGGCACTTATTTCACATGCCAGTAAGGTAATGCTCAAGATCTTGCAAGGTAGACTCCAGCAATTCATGGAGCGAGAATTGCCAGATGTACAAGCTGGGTTTAGAAAAGGCAGAGGAACTAGAGACCAAATTGCCAATATCCGCTGGATAATGGAGAAAGTCAGGGAGTTTCAGAAAAACATCTATTTTTGTTTTATTGACTATTCTAAAGCCTTTGACTGTGTGGATCATAACAAATTGTGGCAAGTTCTTGGTGGTATGGGGATACCAAGTCATCTTGTCTGCCTCCTGAGGAATCTGTATAATGACCAAGTAGCAACGGTAAGAACAGAGCACGGAACAACGGACTGGTTTAAGATTGGGAAAGGAGTACGGCAGGGCTGTATACTCTCACCCTACCTATTCAACCTGTACGCAGAACACATCATGCGACGTGCTGGGCTTGAGGAATCCAAGGCTGGAGTTAAAATCGCTGGAAGAAACATTAACAATCTTAGATATGCAGATGATACCACTTTGATGGCTGAAAGCGAGGAGGAGTTGAGGAGCCTTATGACGAAGGTGAAAGAAGAAAGTGCAAAAGCTGGGTTGCAGTTAAACCTCAAAAAAACCAAGATTATGGCAACCAGCTTGATTGATAACTGGCAAATAGAGGGAGAAAAAGTGGAGGCAGTGACAGACTTTGTATTTCTAGGCGCAAAGATTACTGCAGACGCTGACTGCAGCCAGGAAATCAGAAGACATCTACTTCGGACTCAACTTCCGGCTGTCGAGGTGACTGGTGCGCTGAGCAGAAAGCTCCACGGTTTGTCTGTTTGCAGTGATTTATTACAACGAAAAATCACTGAAAAATTGCTCTCGAAGAGAGAGCAAGCAGAAGATTGATCACAAGAGGGTCGTCGGATCGCCGCTCTCTCCCGACCCCCATAAATCCACCGTGGGGAAAGGGAGATAGAAGCGGTGAAAGACGACTGGAACTGACAACTATTGCTCTGCAGAAACCGCGAATCTGAATAAAGATAAGTAGCACGGCACCCGACCTTTTTAGACACATACTTTTAATTTTTTAAATATTACTTGCCTATTAATCTCTAAGATTTACCTCTGGACTGTGATTTATAAATGCTGTTGTTTAATTTATTTTTTTCTTGTCAAAGGAGTGTTTAAACTGTGGGATTGGAAAGCTAATTGACTCTGCCTGATATAGACTGAGTGACTTTCTCTTTTTATTCTTAATATTCCTATTTTTGGTTTACTTTCATTCCTACTGCAATTATAAGTATTTTTCTTTTGGGACTAATCTGCCTGGATTTAAAGTTTTTATGGATAAATGAATTAATGATTTGACATCCTTTCTTTTACCTGCTTGGGATTTTTATTATGAAAGACTTCTTTTTGCTTCTTTCCATAAGTGTTTGAATATTTTATGGATCATATAAGTTACTTTATAAAATTTTTATGAATGTTTTGGACCCCTTTTGTACAAAAATTAGATGACTTATTCACGATTGGACTGTGTGGATATAAGCTGCCGTGAGAAACTCTGGGATTGTTTACCTTTTTTGATATTATTTTGACTACAATAGAACCACTCTGTTCTTTTTTATCTTTTAATTACTTGCTCTTACGCTTGGACATATAATTCTAATGGACTAGATTTTTTGTTATTTTGATAACTACATTCAAAGGACTATTCTTATTTTTTGAAGTTTTTATTCTCCTATTATTAAAAAGGGAGAAGAAAGAAGAAAGGAGAAAAAGAAAAAAATAGCAGCCCCTTTTTTCTGTTTGTTCTTTGTCTTCCCCCCTTTTTTTCTTTTTTTTTCTTTCTTTTTTTTCCCTTTTCTCTCTTACAGGGAAATTATCTACATTATGACAACCATGGCATTAACACCTGGAGCATCAATGGAACCTCCTCAATCAGAAATGGAAAAACATCTGGAAGTAATGGCATCATTTAACAAGAAAATGGAAGATTCAATGACATCACTTAACAAGAAAATGGAAGATTCAATGGCACAAAATAAACAGATGAAAGAACAAATTGCATCTTTGGGGAAAAAAATTGATGGGAAGATGGAAGAAATGAAGAATGAGATAACCCATGAGATTGCGCAAGAGTTTGAAAGGGAGGTTCAGATAGTGAGGGGAATTGCGAATATCGTGTTAGGGGAGGTCGAGGATGTACAAGGCCAGATGCAAACATTAGAGACAGGATTGGAGTATGTCACTAAGGAACTTGAATATAAGCTAGGTGTTACTGCATTAGCAGAAATGAGAGAGAAAGAATGCATTTTGGGGTTGGGAGCAGTTCCAGAGCAATTGAGTGAAAATGTAAGAGAAAGGACTGTTTCTATATTAGATGGACTTTTGGAGATGAAAGAACAAGATCTAGATTTGGAAATGGATAAAATTTTTAGAGAGCAGAAAGGGTTTAAAGAACAAAAGTTAAGGATAATCTCTACTTTAAAAGTTAAAACATTTCTAGAGAAATATGAGACAGACATGAGGGAGGCACCAGGAGAACGTAAGAAGCATTTCATAGAATAGAATAGAAGTAAAGAACAGAGATAAATGGCTGACCTACAAGGACTTCTTATTGTTAAAATTGATGGATTGACAGAAAAGGATAAATTGATATGTTTATTAAAATAAAATTTAACTATTACTTTAAAGATTAGAAATTATAAATGGACTATTTAGAAAATGCTGGAGGGGTAAAGGTTATATGAGGATTTGAAGATAAAATCACATATAAATTTATATATTAGATAAGAAAAAAGATATACAGACCTAGTATGTAAGACGTATTTTATAGAAATGCATTATATGGTCATTGCAGCACAACTTGTAGATGCGCAAAATTGGAAAAATTAGTTTTTACCTATGATATAAGATTGGATGTTAAAATTGATGGACATGGCAGAAAATGACAAATTGATATGCTTATTAAATGAAAATTCAAATTGTTACTATCTTAAAGAATGGAAACCATTAATGGTCTATTTGCTATATGCAGGTGGAGCAAAGCCTATTTGGGGTTGAAGACTAAAATATATATGAATTGATATATTAGACAGGAAATGTTTTTGTATGTTATATATAGAGCTAGCATGTAAGAAAACTTTTTTAATTTCTAAGACCAGAGATAAATCGGAAGTTGACTATACTTATGCTTTATCTTTTTTCTTTTTTTCTTTACTTTTCTACACACTTTTACTTCTTTATTTGATTTGTATTTCTTTTTATTTTTCATTTTCAACCTTTTAACTATGTATCTTTAAAATTAATAAAATTTGGACCTTGGTCCCCCCCCCCCCCAAAAAAAGAAGACATCTACTTGGGAGGAGAGCAATGACAAATCTTGATAAAATAGTTAAGAGCAGAGACATCACACTGACAACAAAGGTCCGCATAGTTAAAGCAATGGTATTCCCTGTAGTAACCTATGGCTGTGGGAGCTGGACCATAAGGAAGGCTGAGCAAAGGAAGATAGATGCTTTTGAACTGTGGTGTTGGAGGAAAATTCTGAGAGTGCCTTGGACTGCAAGAAGATCAAACCAGTCCATACTCCAGGAAATAAAGCCAGACTGCTCACTTGAGGGAATGATATTAAAGGCAAAACTGAAGTACTTTGGCCACATAATGAGAAGACAGGATACCCTGGAGAAGAAGCTGATGCTAGGGAACAGAGCTTTCCAAACTGTGTGTCACGACACAAAAGTGTGTCGCCACACACAGCGTGGTGTGTCGCCACACTACCCGGAAGCGGCGGCACGCGCGTGCACAGTGGCCGCCATGCACGCGCGTGCCGCCGCACGCCCCCTGCACCGCCGCACGCCCCCTGCGCCACCGCCGTGCACGTGCGTGCCACCGCACGCCCCCCCATGCCGTCGCCGTGTGCGCGCGCCACCACTGCTGCTGGTGTGTCACCAGCGGCAGCACTTTGGAAAGCCCTGCTAGGGAAAGTGGAAGGCAAAAGGAAGAGGGGCCGACCAAGGGCAAGATGGATGGATGATATTCTGGAGGTGACAGACTCAACCTTGGGGGAGCTGGGGATGGTGACGGCCGACAGGAAGCTCTGGCGTGGGCTGGTCCATGAAGTCACGAAGAGTCGGAAGCGACTGAACGAATAAACAACAATTGTCTCTTTTGAATGGCATGTAAATGTTGTTTATCTCTATGTGCCTGTTGATGGCTGACTTGTCAGAGTGCTAAGCTTCCAGAAATTCCCTAGTGTTCTTGGATTTGGCGTGGTCTAGGATGCTTACAGTCCCCCAATTGAAAGTATGGTTGAGTCTGTTGGACTCAAATACATGCATTGATGCAAAATATATTACAAATTCGAGTTCCATTTAAACCGGAATTTTTCTTACTGGGAATAATTGATGGACAACCTGGGAAGCAATTTACAAGGATTATGCAATACATGATTACAGCAGCAAGACTTATTTTTGCACAAAATTGGAAAAACCAGATATCGCCTACGATACAAGATTGGATGTTAAAATTGATGGATATGGCAGAGAATGATAAACTGACATGTTTATTAAAAGAAAATCCAAATAATTATTTCCTTAAAGAGTGGAAACCATTAACTGACTATTTACAAGATGCGGGAGGGGCAAAGCTTATATGGGGATTTGAAGATTAAAATATATATATATTGATGTAATAGACAAGAAATATTCTTTAATATTATATATAGACCTAGCATGTAAGATAAAATTTTTAAAATACCATGACCAGATACAAATCGGAAGTTGACCAAATTCTATGTTTCAGCTTTATCTTTTTTTCTTTTTTCCTTTACTACACTTTTTTATCTTTTCTTTTTTCTTGATTTGTATTTCCATTTTCTTTTCTGTTTCAAACTTTTATCTATGTAAAATTAAAATCTAATAAAATTTGTTAAAAAAAAAAAAGAAAGTATGGTTGAGTCTGTCCATGTGTTGTGAGATTAAGAAGTTTTCATTGTGTCTTCTGACTGCTAGTTGATTTCCGGTAGACTTGTGTTTCTAGCTTGCCATCATTTCCTCTACTGATGAGTATATCCAAGAAGGGTAGTGTGTTGTTGTTTTCTTCCCTTGTGAATTTTATTCCTTTGAAGCTGTTGTTGATGGTTTCATGTGTTTCCTCCAGTTGTTCCTTTTTTATTATGATGAAGGTGTCATCTGCATACTGGATCCATACTTTGGGTTGTATGTGTGGGAGTGCTATCCTTTCTAGACATTGCATTACAATCTCTGCTATGAGTCCTGAGAGTGGTGATCCCATAGGTGTTCCTTTGATTTGTTGGTATATTTGTCCATCAAACTGAAAGTAGGTAGTGAGGCAGAGGTTGATGAGTTCCATGATTCTGGGTATTTTGATCTTAGTGTATTTGGTTAGGTTGGGTGTGTTGTGTAGAACTGCTGCCATGGATTCTATCGCTAGTGCTGGGTCTATGGATGTAAAGAGTGCAGTTACTAAAGAGTGTAGTTACTTCTGTTACTATACATCAGATATCCTTAGTGCAGTGACATCAAATGACACCATAAGTTCATCTTCTTCTATTTTTAGGTCTTTGATTTTCTGGAGGCACTGTAGTGGGGAGTTGATAGAGTATTCGCTCTTCATACGCCTCTGTTCTTCTTTTGTGATTTGACCTTTCTTGGTTAGGTTGTTAAGGTCAAAAAAATCACAATATATACAAAATATATACAAAAAGCCAAGATTTACTTGAGGACAAAGAAACCTACACCCCAGTAAACACTAATCCGATACAGAAACTGGACAACCAGGTCAAAAAATCCTCAACGACTTAACCAAGAAAGGTCAAATCACAAAAGAAGAACAGAGGTGAATGAAAAGCAGCAGACCCATCCTCCCACGCTTCTATGGATGCCCCAAAATACACAAGCCTGACATACCGCTCCATCCAATTGTATCGTTACCAGGGACCCCCACATACAACATAGCTAAAGAACTTACAAAAAACATGGGCATCTCACAGAGGAGAGCGAATACTCTATCAACTCCCCACTATAGTTTCTCCAGAAAATCAAAGACCTAAAAATAGAAGAAGATGAAATTATGGTGTCATTTGATGTCACTGCAGTAAGGATATCTGATGTATAGTAACAGAAGAATCTAAACTAATTAGTCAGTAATTTACCAGATCTGAAGTAGTTTCTGTCAGTTGGGACTGTTATTGATTGGGACATCTGGCATGTGGCAGGCATGATCAATTTGACGAATGGGGAAGCCAACACCAGAACCCAACAGTAAGGATTAATCTTTATTAGTTATTCTGGAATCACGTCCTCTCCTGTTGCCCTACAATTTTTCAACTGGAGAATAAGCTTGTGAATCTTGTCAGAGTGGGGGCTGTTCTGGCATATGGTTTGAAGACAACTCAAAAGAGATTATTTCTCATGATTTGTTGCTAAATTGTGCTGAGCCCAAATTTCAGGAGGAACCAGTCTAACCAACTCAGCTGATTTGTTTGAGAATTAGTGGGCTATTAGGCACCAAAAGGCTGCAAAATTCTCATTCTTGACCATTTGGGCAAGTTTTGACCAGTTGTTTGATTGTATCTTAACACTTTAGAAGAGTTGTATAAGCTTTTCTCAGTTCAAATACTAATTCCCTTAAGTAAAGGACATTATTAACTCTAGAAACCCTCTAAGATTTCACTAGTTTAGCTTCAGCCGTAACACACAAGGGCCTGGAGAAAACTCATTGCTAGGGTACTTCATTAAGGAATTAACAATTAGATTCTCCTGAATCCAAGTGGATATTTGATGGAAAGAATGGAATGATTTTGGGCGGTTCAGATGGTTTGATGCAACTAGGCTGTAGTGGGGGAGCAGAACAACTGCAGAGTAGCTGTCTAAAGCACTCTAGATGATCTAATCTGAAAGTCCTTAAAAGTTAGAGCTTGAAACAGAGAAGCATTAGTTGAACAAGGATCCAAGGAGCTGTCAGTAAATTGTGTGGTTAACAGGAAATGATCACTGTCAGGTTGGATATGAATTTTTAAAGAGCTAACACTAATTAGATTTAAGGATACTATGATGTAATTGATGGTACCAGTGCCACAGCTACCTCTGACTGTATATTCGCTGTTCAGGTCCCCCTTGACAGATCCATTTAAAATAAAAGGATCATATTTTAAAATGTTTGCATCAGTCACCAGCCCTCAGGGCTTGAACAGACAACACATTCAACTCATCCTTAACCCAGCACGGAGGAAGCTTGCAAGTGTGCTTTTCTGCTCCAGGTCACAAGTGGTCTTTTCCGACCTGCATAAGATAAGTCCAGCCATGTGGTTTCTCTGCTGTGCTTTCATTTCTGTCTAAGCAATGCCAGTGCTCCTACTGGTCAAAGGGGAAACCTGCCAGCATGCCCTCTTGCCTCTGGTCATTGATCACTGCCCTCCGCAGCCATTTGAGGATCTCTGTGTCTGAGAAGATGGCAGCCCTTCTAGGTAGACCAGAATTGGGCACCAAAGCTGTGAATACTAAAACCACCTTTATTAGAGGGTTATGGTGACAGAATCTTGCAACTCTGAAAGTGCCTCCCCCCTCCCTGCCTTTATCCTAAAAAGAACTAGGGAGGGTCAGGTCTGAGATGCTTTCTCAAATTTCATTCCTGCTTTGGGCTCAGATTTCTCTTATCTAACTGTTGCCTTGGCTGTGCCTCTTCCTTCTCTTTCTCAAAGTTATTCTCACAGCCCATTACAGGAGAGGAGCATGCCCACATAAAGCCTAACCCCACTATGATTTGTAAGATGAGTTCCTCTGTATTTCTGATAAGTGGTGCTGTGAAGCAATGATTTGCCAATTCCTATCCACCTGTGCAACTGGTATACCAACAATTATGGCAAGCAGTAGCTGATAAGAGAAGACCAGTCAACTAATGGACCTTCCCCCTTCCCTAATGGTGGACTAGTGAAACACTGGACCTTTAAAAAGAAAACAGAGAAAATGGCCAAGAGTCCTTCCATTTTCCCCTTTAGCACAAGTGACAGGAAAAACAGTCAACAGTGATCTTTTTTCTTTCCTTTTTTTAAACCAGTCCTCTGCTCGATGGAAAGATGTCAGATACAAAGGGAAGTCAATAAAGAGTGGTTCATTGAAAAGGTCTATGCATGGAAAGGGCACGTCCTCAAAGACACACTCTCAGAAAGCAAAGTGATTGGTACTTGCTTTCCTGGCACAGGTGGGAGGGATAAAGAATCAAGAGAAGCCATCAATCAAGGGCCATGGTAACCACTGTCTGGAGAAAATATTTATTCATTTAATACATTTATACAGCCGCCCATCTTATATACGTGACTCTGGGCAGCTAACAATTAAAAACAAAATAAAAACAGGATAAAACCACCAAAATTGTAAAAACAGTATTATTAGCATAAAATAGCTGCTGAAAACATTCATAATGTCCCACATTCAAATTAACCATGAAACGGGCTCACCCATACTGCCAGGACCCCAGGCTTGATGGCAAAACTAGGCTTTTGGTGCCTTGCAAAAGTCCAGTAGGGTCTAATCCCTGGAGGAATTCTGTTCCAGAGGGCAGGCGCCACAGCAGAAAAGGCTCTCCTCCGGGGTCTCACCAGATGGAACTCTCTAGAGCAGTGTTTCTCAACCTTGACAACTTCAAGATGTGTGGACATGGCTGGCTGGGGAATTCTGGGAGATGAAGTCCACACATCTTCAAGTTGCCAAGGTTGAGAAACACTGCTCTAGAGGATGGGATACAGAACGTGCTTCTCCTGCCAGATCTAACAGGATGGGTAGACATCACTGGGGAGAGACAGTCCCGTAAGTAATGGGAGTAAGTAAAGTAAGTAAAATATATGGCCAACATCATGCCAAAACTGAAGAATGGACTGAAATCCCAGCAGCAACTTCTTAAGGCAGGTTCATTTCCAGCTGGTTCAGCCTGGGAGACGAGCAGCTCAAGGCTGCAGTGAGGAAGAGCCCTAACTCTTCTTTTAGCTGGCCCTGTTTGACATCTGATATCCAGGGGGTTCAAAACTCCTGCTGATGTTGCTGTAATGACATTGGATGCTGCAGACACTTGCCCTTTGAACATAAAGGACTGCACTAGTGGAGTCTTCATATATACAGCTGTATGTGTGCTGACTTCCATGCCTTGACACGTAGAGTTCACATGGAAAACAATGTGGCTTCTTTGCTGCAGACATTTGCACTGAATATGGGTCTAAAGCAACCAACATCATTTCAATGATGGCACTCACAAGCTGAATATTCCTGATTAAAAAATGCCTAAACGGGGCTCTTATTTTCTTGTTTTCGCTTAATATATAAGTGATTGTTTATATTCTGCACTGAGAACCATCTTAAGCATTTACTCATCATATCATGGGAAACTTTACATTGATTATCTCTTTCCGCCTCTCTCTAGCTGCCAGTGGGGCAGGAGAGAGAGAATTGGGACTACAAACATCCCTCTTTAAGTTATTACTACATTTAGAAAATTTATAATTGATACCAACAGGAGCTTCCTTTTCATACCAAATAGTAGGTTGGGGAATGGGGCAGAGAACACAAACTGAGTGATATTCTGGAATTCAAAAGCTTACCCGGAACTCCATACAATTTTGGATTTTTATGTTCTTAATCTATATACTGCTGGGACTATTGTACCAAGCCGTCTTTGAAAGTGTTCAAGAGCTTTGGCAGTGGTGCAGGATGTAATATTGCTAGACTGTTGATAAGAAGCACACAGCTTCCTTATTAGCTATAGACATTGGAAGGGGATGTGATATAAGTTTGTAAATACATAAAATGAAAAAAAAAACAACTTTGCCATCTCCATGAAGTATTAAAGGTGCACACTCCATCTTCAAATGTCCTGAGACAAGACCAATCCACCTCAACCAGCCCTTTGCTTCAGGAGAAATGGGTTCTACACATGCCCTACCTATGAACCAAATAGGACAGAAGGACCAAAGAGGTGACTGTTCTGATCTGATCAGTCAGTGTCCTTTTCATAGATATGCTTCAGGGTGATGAACTCAGTTCAGACCATCACATCAAAACCTTTTACAGTCCTTCTGGTTAAGGGTTACAAATCCTATCCAATTGGGGACCACTTACTTTAAAGACCACGTCCTCCTTTATGAGCCTGCCCAGACTTTAAAATCTTCAGGAGAAACTTTCCCCTTGGTCCCGACACCATCAAAGGTAAGTCTGATAGGAACTTAAGAGGTGGACTTCTCAGTGACAGGTCAAAGGCTTTCTAAACTTCCTCTCAAGGGAAATCACACTAATTCTCTTTGTGCTACTCTTCTGTCAGAGACCAGAATATTTTTATTTAGGCATGCCTTTGACCTTCTACCTGCAATTTGTAGGCTACGACATGACATGATGTCTTCATCACAGTAATACATTCTATTTTTTTTAACTGTTAACAAAACCAAAGAGATGAAAACAAAACAAGGCATTATCCCTGTATTCCTATTAAAGATATTTTGGTTCAAACTATGGGCCTGGCTTTTCTCTATCTTTAAGAAGATTCGTGTATGTTAAGGTTTCAGTTCAGTCTCTGGCGCTTCTAGTTTGAGGATCTCAGGTGCAAATCACTCTCATTTATAGTACATAACTCAGGCAAAGCAAATCTAGTATGATTTGCAACATGTTTGAAAAGGCACCTAGAATTTTAATTCGGGAAAAAGGTGCAAGGACGGCTCATGCCAAACATTGCACAGGGAAAGACTGAAACGAAATGGATTAGAATAGAACTGAAACAAAGGTAACTTTTCTGGAGGTTGAAGGAAATGTTCTTACTAGAAGAAAAGATGGTCCAATCCATTATTAGTACTACTAATAGTATCATCAGCATCCATTTATTCATTAGAAATTCATCCTGTTTTTTCTCTCCAAGAGTTCAAGATGATACATACAGTATAGCACTCCCTCCTCCAATCTTCCCCCACAACAATCATGTGAAAAAGAGTAGGCTTGTATTGTAGAGAGTAAGGAAGATGACTTTAATTGAGATATGCAGGAACCGTTACCTAGGCATTTTTTTTTGTCCAGAACAATGAGGTAATATTTGGAAGTGGCTCAGGCAGACGCCTCCCTAATTCACTGAACCATAAGGAGGAGGAGGAGGAGGTAGAGCACCATCAGGCTTGCAAGATACTGTTATTATAGCCAATCTCAATAAAAGTAATTTTAGCCTTCCTGTGGAATTGATTTCCTGGTTTGGTCTACCTAGTGGGGCTGACATGAATAGTGATTGGCCCAAAACCAAACCTTGGCTGAGGCTCAGGCCTTGAATCTTGGTCTCCCCAATCCCAGTCCAACACTTCAACCACTATAGCACCCTGGATCTCTGATAACAAACCAATTGGATCATTTTCATCATCATCTCTGTGAAGGAAAGTGTTAGTGTATTTTCTATGTATAACATATATATTGTATAGCCATAATGTAACAGATGTGGATTTTTAATTTGCCAATCAGAATGGAAAACTATGGTTCATTTACTTTACTTCTTGTGTGTTCTGTTAGTCCAGGTATACCTTATATTATTTCCTCTATAATAAAATGCTATGCTCATTAATATACCAAATGTTAAGGTATCCTAGCAACATGCTCCAGATAAACTCTTCTCCTCATGGGTCCTTAAGACCATCCGCAGAGCAATTTCTGCCCAAAAGGTAAAATCTTGCTTCAGTCAACAGCTCTTAGAAATAGATATTTTGCTATACATATACATATACGCATACGCATACACATTGTTGTTGTTGTTCAGTCGTTTAGTCGTGTCCGACTCTTCGTGACCTCATGGACCATAGCACGCCAGGCCTTCCAGTCCTCCACTGTCTCTCGGAGTTTACTCAAATTCATGTTCATTACATCGGTGATACTATCTAACCATCTCATCCTCTGCCGTCCCCTTCTCCTTTTGCCTTCAGTTTTTCCCAGCATCAGGGTCTTTTCCAGTGAGTCCTCTCTTCGCATTAGGTGGCCAAATTATTTGAGCTTCAGCTTCAGCATCTGTCCTTCCAATGAGCAGTCAGGGTTGATTTCCTCTAGGATTGACTGGTTTGACCTCCTTGCAGTCCAAGGGAGTCTCAAGAGTCTTCTCCAGTACCACAGTTCGAAAGCATCAATTCTTCGGCGCTCAGCCTTCCTTATGGTCCAACTCTCACAGCCATACATTACTACTGGGAAAACCATAGCTTTAACTATACGGACCTTTGTCGGCAAGGTGATGTCTCTGCTTTTTAATATGCTGTCTAGGTTTGCCATAGCTTTCCTCCCAAGGAGCAAGCGTCTTTTAATTTCATGGCTGCAGTCACCATCTGCGGTGATCTTGGAGCCCAAGAAAATAAAATCTGTCACTGCTTCCATTTCTTCCCCTTCTATTTGCCAGGAAGAGATGGGACCAGATGCCATGATCTGGGTTTTTTTAATGTTGAGTTTCAAGCCAGCTTTTGCACTCTCCTCTTTCACCCTCATCAAGAGGCTCTTTAGTTCCTCTTCACTTTCTGCCATTAGGGTGGTATCGTCTGCATATCTGAGGTTGTTGATATTTCTCCCGGCAATCTTAACTCCGGCTTGTGATTCATCCAGCCCGGCATTTCTCATGATGTATTCTGCATATACGTTAAATAAGCACGGTGATAATATACAGCCTTGTCATACTCCTTTCCCAATTTTGAACCAGTCGGTTGTTCCATGTCCGGTTCTAACTGTTGCTTCTTGACCCGCATACAGGTTTCTCAGGAGACAGGTAAGGTGGTCTGGTACTCCCATCTCTTTAAGAATTTGCCACAGTTTGTTGTGATCCACACAATCAAAGGCTTTAGCGTAGTCAATGAAGCAGAAGTAGATATTTTTCTGGAACTCTCTTGCTTTTTCCATGATCCAGCAGATGTTGGCAATCTGATCTCTAGTTCCTCTGCCTCTTCGAAACCCAGCTTGCACTTCTGGTAGTTCTCGGTTCACATACTGCTGAAGCCTAGCTTGTAGGATTTTGAGCATAACCTTGCTAGCATGTGAAATGAGCGCAATTGTACGGTAGTTTGAACATTCTTTGGCATTGCCTTTCTTTGGAATTGGAACGTAAACTGACCTTTTCCAATCCTGTGGCCACTGTTGAGTTTTCCAAATTTGTTGGCATATTGAGTGCAGCACTTTAACAGCATCATCTTTTAGGATTTTAAATAGCTCAGCTGGTATACTGTCTTCTCCGCTAGCTTTGTTGTTAGTAATGCTTCCTAAGGCCCACTTGACTTCACTCTCTAGGATGTCCGGCTCAAGGTCAGTGACCACACCATCGTATTTATCAGGGATATTAAGATCTTTCTTGTATAGTTCTTCTGTGTATTCTTGCCACCTCTTCTTAATCTCTTCTGCTTCTGTTAGGTCCCTGCCTTTTTTGTCCTTTATCATGCCCATCTTTGCACAAAACGTTCCCTTGATATCTCCGATTTTCTTGAAGAGATCTCTAGTCTTCCCCATTCTATTGTTTTCCTCGATTTCTTTGCATTGTTCATTTAAGAAGGCCTTCTTATCTCTCCTTGCTATTCTCTGGAATTCTGCATTCAGTTGTTTGTATCTTTCCCTTTCTCCCTTGCCTTTTGCTTCCCTTCTTTCCTCAGCTATTTGTAAAGCCTCATCAGTCAGCCACTTTGCTTTCTTGCATTTCTTTTTCTTTGGGATGGTTTTAGTTGCTGCCTCCTGTACAATGTTACGAACCTCCATCCATAGTTCTTCAGGCACTCTGTCTACCAGATCTAATCCTTTAAATCTATTCCTCACCTCCACTGTATATTCATAAGGGATATGATTTAGGTCATACCTGAGTGGTCTAGTGGTTTTCCCTACGTTCTTCAATTTAAGCCTAAATTTTGCGATAAGAAGCTCATGATCTGAGCCACAGTCAGCTCCAGGTCTTGTTTTTGCTGATTGTATAGAGTTTCTCCATCTTTGGCTGCAAAGTATATAATCAATCTGATTTCGGTATTGACCATCTGGTGATGTCCATGTGTAGAGTCGTCTCTTGTGTTGTTGGAAAAGAGTGTTTGCTATGACCAGCCTGTTCTCTTGACGAAACTCTATTAGCCTTTGCCCTGATTCATTTTGTACTCCAAGGCCGAACTTGCCTGTTAGTCCGGTTATTTTTTGACTTCCTACTTTAGCATTCCAGTCCCCTATGATGAAAAGGACATCTTTTTTTGGTGTTAGTTCTAGAAGGTGTTGTAGGTTTTCATAGAACCGGTCAACTTCAGCTTCTTCGGCATCAGTGGTTGGGGCATAGACTTGGATCACTGTGATGTTGAATGGTTTGCCTTGGAATCGAACTGAAAGCATTCTGTCGTTTTTCAGGTTGTACCCCAGTACTGCCTTTCCCACTCTTTTATTGACTATGAGAGCTACTCCATTTATTCTAAGGGATTCTTGCCCACAGTAGTATATATAATGGTCTCCTGAATTAAATTCGCCTATTCCTGTCCATTTTAGTTCACTGATTCCCAAGATGTCGATGTTCAATCTTGTCATCTCATGTTTGACCACATCCAGCTTACCTTGATTCATAGATCTTACATTCCAGGTTCCTATGCAATATTGTTCTTTACAGCATCGGACTTTCCTTCCACTTCCAGACACATCCACAGCTGAGCGTCCTTTCGGCTTTGGCCCAGCCGCTTCACTCTTTCTGGAGCTACTCGGAATTGCCCTCCACTCTTCCCCAGTAGCATTTTGGACACCTTCCGACCTGAGGGGCTCAACTTCCGGCGTCATATCTTTTAGCCTTTTGATACTGTCCATGGGTTTTCTTGGCAAGGATCCTGGAGTGGTTTGCCATTCCCTCCTCCAGTGGACCACATTTTGTCAGAACTCTCCGTCATGACCTGTTCTTCTTGACCTGACTTCATTGAGTTACGCAAGCCCCTTCGCCACGACAAGGCAGTGATCCATGAAGGGGCGCATACGCATACGCATACGCATACGCATACATATACATATACATATACATATACATATACATATACATATACATATACATATACATATACATATACATATACATATGCAGATGATACCACTTTGATGGCTGAAAGCGAGGAGGAGTTGAGGAGCCTTATGACGAAGGTGAAAGAAGAAAGTGCAAAAGCTGGGTTGCAGTTAAACCTCAAAAAAACCAAGATTATGGCAACCAGCTTGATTGATAATTGGCAAATAGAGGGAGAAATAGTGGAGGCAGTGACAGACTTTGTATTTCTAGGCGCAAAGATTACTGCAGATGCTGACTGCATCCAGGAAATTAGAAGACGTCTGCTTCTTGGGAGGAGAGCAATGGCAAATCTTGATAAAATAGTTAAGAGCAGAGACATCACACTGACAACAAAGGTCCGCATAATTAAAGCAATGGTATTCCCTGTAGTAACCTATGGCTGTGAGAGCTGGACCATAAGGAAGGCTGAGCGAAGGAAGATAGATGCTTTTGAACTGTGGTGTTGGAGGAAAATTCTGAGTGTGCCTTGGACTGCAAGAAGATCAAACCAGTCCATACTCCATGAAATAAAGCCAGACTGCTCACTTGAGGGAATGATATTAAAGGCAAAACTGAAGTACTTTGGCCACATCATGAGAAGACAGGATACCCTGGAGAAGAAGCTGATGCTAGGGAAAGTGGAAAGCAAAAGGAAGAGGGGCTGACCAAGGGCAAGATGGATGGATGATGTTCTGGAGGTGACACACTCAACCATGGGGGAGCTGGGGATGGTGACGGCCGACAGGAAGCTCTGGCGTGGGCTGGTCCATGAAGTCACGAAGAGTCGGAAGCGACTGAACGAATAAACAACAAATACATATACATATACGTAGAGTAGAGTAGAGTAGAGTAGAGTAGAGTAGAGTAGAGTAGAATAGAATAGAATAGAATAGAATAGAATAGAATAGAATAGAATAGAATAGAACTTTATTGTCATTCCACATATACACGAAGTGCACATTGAAATGAAATTTCGTTGCAATTGGCTCAACCAATAAAATAAGAATACCGTAAATACCATATATGTAATATATGTAATAAGGGGCGTGGTGAATCAGTGGGTAAGACGCCAGGCTTGTCGATCGGAAGGTCGGCGGTTTGAGACCTGAGCGCCGTGTTATGGAGTGAGCTCCCGCACTAGCTCCAGCTCTTGCCAACCTAGCAATTTGAAAGCATGCAAATGCAAGTAGATGAATAGGTACCACTTTGGTGGGATGGTAACAGCGTTCCGCGTGCATCATGCGGCCACATGACCGTGGAAGCGTCTTCGGACAACGCTGGCTCTTCGGCTAACAAACGGAGATGAGCACCGGCCCCTAGAGGTGGACACGACTGCACAAATGTGCGGGAGGAACCTTTACCTTCAATATATGTTCATTACCCATTCCCCCCCTCTAATCTTTAACCCTAATAAATATCAGTCCTACACACAGCATATATAACCATAGCGTGAGAGGGGACTATTAAAAGTTCAGGAGTTTAATAGCTCAGGGGACAAAACTATTGCCTAATCTGGCTGTTCTATATTGAATGCAGCGGAACCTTTCCCCAGAGGGTAACAAGGAGAACAAGCCATAATGCGGGTGGGAGGGGTCACTAACAATCTTTTGGGCTCTAGACAGACAGATATACATATACATATACATATACATATACATATACATATACATATACATATACATATACATATACATATACATATACATATACATAGCATAGAAACAATTATATGATGAATTATTCAAGCGGATTTTGTTTGAAAAACATTTTTCTTTTTTTTTCACCTGAATTAATTTGAATATCATTCTGCAATATTTTAAAAAATAAGAACATTTGAGGAGTATCAGGGTAGAGAGCTAGAAAAGAGAGGCATACCCATTCATCCCTATTAGTTGGCACTGGTCCAATCTTCCCCCTTTTCTGTGGCCTTTCTCATATTGACATTGAATGACTCAGGTGATCAAAAGGCTGATCTAGGAGTGGCAACTCCTCCTCAGCTTTAAGGAGGAAAGGAAAGTCCCTCTTTTGGTCCAAAGCTGCCAGGTAGAATATCCTTCTAGGTGCCAAAGCTCTGATAGCTATATAGAGATGCCAAGTAGGGATAACAAAAATGTTCCACATGCAAGCTGGTCTACACAATGGACAGCTAGTTTCTAGTGGTCGTTGTCCAGGCTGAAATATATGACAAGGACATTGTTGGTTGGACATACCTCTGGCTAAGGAGAAGTAGGGAAAATTAGGTGCTGGGAGGATCAGGAGGGTGGGCAGCTTGGTTGCCACACTTGAAGGAATGTAATGTAATGTGGGAATGACCTTGAGAGATGAGGGGAAGAGATGCTGCCTAAGGAAAGATCAGATAAAAGGGGGAGGAGCCCGCAGCTGCATAGTGGGCAGAGAAAGAAACCTGGAAAGGATCCGCCCTAACTTATCAGGCTGTAAAAAGAGACGGTGGGAGATTTGTACTTTCAGACTTGCAAGATTCTGTTCATGTAGCCTTACGACAAAGTAGAACTAACTCATCTGGTCGTGTTTCCTGTCTGGTCTGCCTGGGAGGCTGACAAGGACATTAGTGGCAGCAGCTAAGGGGAAATAGGGACAGGAAGGCACTGAGAAGTTATGTGGGTGGACCAGTGTGCAAGCCATGCTGACGAGAAGGGATGAGAGGTGAGGGGCATCACCCTTGCCATGCTCATCCCTTCCAATTTTGTTTCAGCCCAAACCCCTGCCTTAAGTATTCTCGATTTCCATCCTGCCAAACCACAGCCCACTTGGAATGGTTCAGCAGAACGTCTGAAACGTTGGGGTTCAAAACAAAATACAATTTCTATTTCAGGCACACCCCTAATACCAAATATGTAAGGGCTTCCTCACTGGCTACAACATAAATGTACTCTCAAGATGCTGATATAACAAAAATGCATGCCCAATATAAAATAAGACAGTCAGTAAAAGCAATGCAATTAAAATCTATTTGGAAATGGATTTTATTAAGTCAGTTAAAAGCTTGGCAAAAGAAATGAGTTTTTGCAATTTTTCCTAAATATTGAAAGTGGTGGCCAAATGCACCTTTGAGAGAACATTCCATATCTGGAAGCCTCCAAGCAGAAAGCTGTCTTCTGCATACTAGGTAGCCAAGCTGGTTTTCATAATCAAACACTGTTTCCTTAGCCTAAAATGAACCCAGATGCATATCTATATCAACCCACTTTCAGCTCAAGGTCTGGTACCTCTTATCCTGACAGATAATTATTACACTTCTTAGAAACACCAAAGAAATGACAAATTACATAAATTGGGGTTCTCAAGTGAGACGCTGATGCACTCGGGACAACTTTGGAGGGCCTTTATACCACTGTGATTTAATATCTCACCATCAGCACTGTTGGAGAGTAAATACCACAAAACGACCCATGCTGAAAGGCTTTGACCCTGCAAACATGGGAGCACTTAATCACGGGATCATGTCCTGCTGTACTGTAATTACAGGTAGTCCTCACTTAACAATGATAATTGGGACCTGAATTTCTGTCACTAAGCAATGCAGTTGTAAAGCACGATGTCATGTGACTCCACTGTTTAGCAACGGAAATTCCAGCACTTCAGGTTCCTGTCATTAAATAAATCACTGCAGGTCATTAAGCGAGGATGTCATGAGGTCACCATTTGTGACCTCCTGCTGGCTTCCCCGTTGACTCTGCTTGTAGGAAGCCGGCAAAGAAGGTTGCAAATGGCAATCACATGACTGCAGGGCGCTGTGACCGACGTAGGTAGGAGGACCAGTTGTAACTACCATTTATTCAGCACCATCATAAGTTTGAATGGTTGCTGAATGAGTGGTCGTTAAGCAAGGATCACGTGTATTACTGAGACACCCACAATGAGTTACTAACACTTCTTCTTAGCCCATTTCCAGGTTAGACAGAAGAATTCTATGGGCAGCTTCTTTTGGTACATAAAAATCCCAAGATAACTCTTGTGGCTGAAAAGTTTACATTTGTAACCTGCAGAATTTGTGCATTGTTGGCAGCAAAGTAGGCTATGCATGACTACAGGCCTTTTTATCATGTATGTCATATTGTACTTTGTATTACATACTGGCTTTTTTCTTTTTTCTGTCTTTTTTTAATGAAATCTGGGTTAGTGACCTGTAATAAAGTTTGACTTTATTTATTTATTTATTTATTTATTTATTTATTTATCAATCAATTTTATCACTGCCCATCTCCCCCGGGAGAGGGACTCTGGGCAGTTTACAATAAAAACATTTATTTATATCTGTATCTATATTCATAAACACACACACACACACACACACAATATCTGTCCACAACGTATAGGATTAATACCCACACACTCACTATGACTGGCCAATTCCACATACTTTATCATTTATTCTAAAAAAAGGAAATGAAGCCTACCTTAATTTACATAGACTCAGTGCAAGACAATAATTGTATTACATTAGAAGAATGGTTCTTCTAACTCAACCGTGTTCTTTACAACAAAAGGCTGATGGAATCTACACAGCGCCATTTCACAAGCTGGTCATGCAATGATTTCTTCATCCACAACCATCACAACATTATGTAATCCAAGCTATAATTTACATGAATACAGAAAGTGTATCCCTGTGCAGTTTAATACATGAATTGAAAGTGGAATACCATTCAGCATTGTGGATGGGTCTTATTAGGGGATTTTCCCACCCAGCCTTTTCAACGTTTGGAGGTTTCCCTAACCTTCCATCCCACAAGGTCCACCAGGGTTTCAAAGCCACCTGTGTTTCATAGATGGATCTGAATCCAGATTGAAACGAACAAGGGAGAAAAACCTAGGGATGCTTTGCCATGAAATGTGTCTCACCTCTCTGACTTAAGAGACACTCCCATATTATAATAATAATATAATATAATATAATATAATATAATATAATATAATATAATATAATATAATATAATAATATAATATATAATAATATAATATAATATAATAATATAATATAATATAATATATAATAATATAATAATATAATAATATATAATATAATATAATATAATATAATATAATATAATATAATATAATTATAATTAATTCCACAGTATTCATCCTTTGGTTTATTTTTTGAACAAGCCTTTTTACAGTCTCTACCACAGCATCCTAATGAACATTATTTCCACCTCTCAGTTAGAAAGTATGCTTAAAATAGATTATCCTTGGTGAAGTGTATTTAATTAGCACAAGATGGGTTTTATTTTTATGCTACTGAAAATGATAATGAATTCACTTAAAGGTATTTTTTTTTCTTGAAGAAAGAATGCAGTATAGTATTTGATGTTTGTTTTCATACTGCTAATAGCCATATGTTATTCTTGCCCATTACTGATAAAAATAATTCAAAAATCCACTTTGGTTGTAATATTATACCTGCTTACCAGAGAAAAAACTCTACTGAACACAGTTGGACCTATAGTACTTGCGAGCAAACATGTTGCATTTGTAATTACAGAGTGGTGAATGGATTGTATGGATTCTTTAAATTAGTCTGTTGACATATCACCATGTTTATTCAAGAGGAAGACCAGATTCCCCCTCCCCCCAATAATTACCTGTGAACTGGGAAGGGATTTTATCTTATATTCACTGAGAAAAATACAATGTGCTATTGATAACAAAGGAATGAGGGGAAGGTGCAAATGCTTCATTGTTGAAAGGGCTAAAAAGGGTTAAAAGTGACTTTTAAGATTCACCCATAGCTGGGGAGGGGCTACTTCCCCAGAAAACTGTAACACTGTTAGGCCTAAACAGAGCCTCTCCTCTCCCCTCCCTCTGTTCAACTGCCTTTTCTCCCTTTGGTTACCTCCCATTCTCTTCCCTTTCCTTCTTAGTGTAGCCAACCTTTCCTTTTCTCTTATCTCCATCATGGCCTTGTCATCTTCATTGTCTTTTATCTTCTGCTGGAAGGAGGTTGGGAAATGTTTTTTGTAGCTGTATCTTTCTGTGTGGGGGAGAGAGAGAGGTTAGTATATTCAGAGAGGGAAATCAATTATCTTTATGAAATGAACAGAATTAGCTTGGTTATTCTGGGCTTACTTTCTTGCGTTGCAAGGAGCGGCAGCAATACTTAATATCTGGAAGAAGTGAAAAGAATTAAAAATAGGCACAAAAACCACCCAAGAAATCAGAACAAAAGATACTTTAAAGTGATTGCCAGACAGAAGTCCTTTGACAATAGAAGGTACTAGAGTGGATAAAACTGAGGATTTGGGCAGAAATATAATGACATACGTTAAAAACAGGGCAGAAAAAGGCCATTTACAGCCTCAAAGGTGGCATCAACTCAATGATTAGGATTAGACACAGATTTTCTAACTTGACTTCAAAGTTAGCATCCAGAGATGAGGAAAACTTCCTTGAGTTTGCTTATTAGAAAACCATGATACCTTTATCAATTAGAAATCCATGATACTAAGCACTCTGTCCACAAATAATCTATCACAAGAATAAGCAATGTGATACACTCCAACTCTTTGGGACTCTAAACATAGGGTGACCATACGTCCCGTTTTGAACGGGACAGTCCCGTTATTTTAGCATTTTTCAACCGTCCCGCCGTTTTGATAAAAATCTCAATTTTGTCCCTTTTTTAAACCCGGTGGGAAGGAGGACAGGAAGACAGGAAGGAGGACTGGAGCCGGACTTGCCATTGGAGGCAGCCCGGAAGAGGCCCTATCAGCGCGGCAACTGGAAGCCCAGTTGCCACGTGCGATCCTAGCAGCAGAAGCAGCACCACAGTCCAGGTTCCTGCCTCCTTACCTGATCCTGAGATTGTCTGCCCAGCAGTGGTGAGGCCAGGGAAAGCAGGAACGGGAAGGTTGTGGAAAGAGGGTGCATGTGTGTGTGTGTGTGTGTGTGTGTGTGTGTGCATGCACGCAGATTACTTGCTCAGCGTAATCGCGCGCACACACACACACACACACACACACACTAGGCCAGGGCTTTCCAAACAAAAACACGGAAGTGCCGGTGGCGGTGCTTCCGGGTTGCCGCTGCTGCCACTGCCCCTTCAAAAGGGCAGGCTCCGGGGACCCTGAAAATGCCCTCGGTTCTGGCAGGGAGGCAAAAGCCTCCTCCCCGCACGCACACGCTGCCCTGGAGCCGGGGTGGAAATTCTCCCTGCAGAACAGCTGAGCGCCGCTTGCGTGCAGCCTCCCTGCCTAAACTGAGGGCATTTTCGGGGTCCCCGGAGCCTGCCCTTTCGAAGGGGCAGCACTGCTGCTGCTGCTGCCACTGCCCCTTCAAAAGGGCAGGCTCCGGGGACCCCGAAAATGCCCTCGGTTCTGGCAGGGAGGCAAAAGCCTCCCCTCCCCACATGCACACGCTGCCCTGGAGCCGGGGTGGAAATTCTCCCCGCAGAACAGCTGAGCGCCCCTTGGCAACATGCGCGTGCGCGCAGCCTCCCTGCCTAGACTGAGGGCATTTTCGGGGTCCCCGGAGCCTGCCCTTTCAAAGGCGGGGTTTGCAGGCGGGAGCCAATCGTGTGGGGCGGGGGCGGGGTTTGCAGGCGGGAGCCAATTGCGTGGACTGGGGGGCAGGGTTTGGAGGCCGGCATGGTGGCATAAGACCCGGTCCCGTTTTGCCATCCCCAAAGTCCCGTTTTCGTCTGAAGGAAATATGGTCAGCCTATCTAAACATCTCATCAGCCCCAGCTGATGGCAAAGAATTGTGGGAACTGGAGTCTCAGATATCTGAAGGGCATAAGATTGACCAGACTAATTCCATACAAAACTGAATTCTGCAATCCTACCTTGTAAATAATAATAATAATAATAATAATAATAATAATAATAATAATTACAATCAGCTTCCACAAGCATTTCACATTCAAGTACAATGACAATGTGAAATCAGGAGAATGTGAATGGGGAAAGGCAGATGGTCCATGGCATTCTCTGTGTAATGGGTTGAAATAGGTCATGTGATTTGGCTTTTACTGAGGCACAGCTTCTATAACTAGTTAATATTACTTCAGTGAGATATTGTGATCTGAAGGAGGCTAAAATAGAAGGAAGAGATGACACACGATGCAGTCAAATATGTACAACTTTTCCAGATATTTTCATCAATGCCCTTGATTTTTTTAAAGGGAATTGTACATGAAAGCACAGCTGTACAGTTCTGCTCCCTGATTCTTGGCATAGCAGTTTCCAGAATGATTCTTTCACAAGTTATTTGAGATATGAGCCATGTGAAGCAGTTTTAGTCATGTTGTTGTTCTTCATCCAAAGCAGTGACTGAGTTTGAACTCAGTCTAGTGCCAGCTTCTTGCTCACTGCCCTCTCCCATTCTAGTAACTGAATGGTTTCTGTCTGAATGAAGTGCCTGATTATTTCATTATATTTACTATAGCTATTAAAGTAGGTTGTGGCCTTCAAAACTGATATTACTAACAATAAATTTACTTATACAGTGCCCCTCCTCTCAACGGTGCCTAGGATGGTACATCATAATACAAAATATTGTAGAAAATGTATAAAAACAATGCACTGTAAGGCCAGATTATACCTCAAGAGCTGAAGTAAATATACCTAGTAATGTAGATGTGAAGCAACTACACCTCCTCAAAGAAAGAATCCATGCCTTTAGTATAGAAGTGGATTGAGCAAATTATCCGAAATTGAACCCCAACAAGACAGAGGTTCTGTTGGTTGAGATTCTGCTGCGTTTAGAGCTTTCTTTCACCTGCTCCCAAAGATTGTATTTCTTTTGAAGGAACAGGAATGTAGGTCTTCCGGGCTGTGTGGCCGTGTGACAATGACAAAGGCAGCATTTCATACTATGTGGGAGCAGGCAATGGTAAACCAATCCTGTATCTTACCAAGAAAACCACATGGATTGACAATATAAAGTGAGGATATAGCAGTGGATGATGGGCCCCTCAGATTGGATAGCTACTAAGGAAGAGCTGAGGATCTTTCAGAGTATTAATGGTATTTATGACATGGCTAGATTAAAACCTTTGAGATGTCTAGTTGTTGATGTTGCCATGCAGGAAAAGAAAATCCAAAGCTGCAAAGACAGAATTGCAGCAGGAACATGGAAATAAAAAGCATGAGTGTGGGAAAGCTCAAGACACTGATAAAGTGAACTGACTACATATTGACATCTTAGACATTGGCAAATTGAGATGGACTAGAATTGGACATTTCCAATCAGAAATTCGTACTTTACTACTCAGAACACAAAAAACAAAGAAAGAACAATGTTGGTTTCATAGTCAGGAAATATATAGCAAAGACAATACTTGGATATAATGCAACCAATGACGAAATAATATCATTTTGACTTTGCAAACAATCCTTCAGTATGACAATTATCCAAGTTTATGCTCCAACCACTGATGCAAAAGAAGAGGAGATTGATGAGTGTTATGGTCAAGTTCAATCTAAAATCAACAGAACATGCAAGAAAGATGTGATGCTTGTGGTTGGAGACTGGAATGCCAAAGTTGAAAATATTAAGGAGAAAATGTAGTTAGCCTAGGAAACCAGAATGAAACAGAACAACTAAACAATGTCTGCAAATCCAGTAATTTCTTTATTGCTAACATAGTTTTCAAGCAACCAGCCTGACACCTATATATGTGGCCATCATGAAATGAAACTCTAATTGACTATATTATTGGTACAAGGAGGCAGAAAAGCTCAGTTATAACAGGGCCAGGGGCTGACTGTAGAACAGATGGTGAACTACTCTTGTGCAGTTTCCAAGTCAAGCTAAAAGAGAAGAACAAAGTCTTTCATTTCATTTCAATTGTCAATTTCACTGACAATTCCAGGATTATTTATTTATTTATCTATCAAATTTATATAGCCACCCATCTCACCAGAAGTGACCCTGGGTGGCATACAACAATCAGATAAAACAATAATATAAAAACAGTCCTTATAAAAATATGAGCAATCATTAAAAATTAAAATATTATTAAAAAGTGGAGTATACAAACCACAACGGAGAGAGTAAGTATATCAATCACATCACCCACAATAGGGGAGCCTCCTTAAAATGTCACTGGTTTCCTAAACGTGAGGCAAAATGTCAGGATTGAATGAATGTTGCTCAAGTGAATCAACATGTGTCTGCACCTTCACTACAGATCTTCATGGCCCAGCTGCTGTTTCTCCTTTGCAAAGCCCACCTGACAGAACATGACTTTCTTTCCAGCTGGGACCAGGCCTTTGCGTACTGGTTGCTTGCTTTTCCCTTGCTTTGTCCTGGTCACCTGGTTATTGTAAAGATATAATGAGGAAGCCAAAGCATGTATGCTCCACTGATTTCCTCAGAGGAAAATAAACATTTGATTGTTAGAAAGAAAACCGGAGCAAGTTGAAGGGGAAAGAATGCTTTTCCTGAGCTGCCTCTTCCTGAGCTGCGCAGCTTGTTCTGAGATGTTCTCTTTCTGAGGTGAGATGCCCCCATTTTGTAAGGTAGTATGACGTAGTACATAGACTTTGAACCCTCACATAGGGAGCCATTCCCCACCCTTGACCCCCAAATTTGGTTGATCATCTAAGTCATGGGATAAGCAACTTTTTAAAGGGTATATAATCTGTTAGGATCCAGAGGTGCACAGGTGTGCAACATCTCACATATTCCAACTGTCTTAATTAGGGTGTTATCAGATTCATGGACTATAACTCTAAAAATTCCTCAGCCATTATAAATTCTGGGAGTTGAGGTCCACACATCAGAGGGCTCCTATGTTGGGGAAGGTTAATACACATGTGCACACCATACCCTTTTCTTCTTTGATCCCCCTCTCCCCTGACAATCTTGAGCATGTTAAGGAAGGAAGGAAGGAAGGAAGGAAGGAAGGAAGGAAGGAAGGAAGGAAGGAAGGAAGGAAGGAAGGAAGGAAGGAAGGAAGGAAGGAAGGAAGGAAGGAGAATTTGCCCTTCCTCCCAATATCTAATGTGCTGCCATGCAGAAAAACTGGACAACTGCGCTTCCCCACGGGATAAACAGCTGGCTGGAAGGGATCAGCCCATTTGGTTTCCTGCTATTAATAGGAGCAGGAATCTGTCTATTTCTTGCCAGCCAATTGATCATGTGGATCAGCGTGTGGACTGCACGATTTGTTTGCTTGCTTATTTATTATATGTTTAATTAACCACTATTAAGCTTTTTTAATCATCCCCTAGAGATTCAGTTTATACCTTTTGATATTGTACTAAAATAATTGGAAGACAAGAACAATAGTATTCCTTTAAAAAAATCCTTCAACCTTTTCATTTGCAGCAATGAACTCTCTTGAACTTCAGATTCACTAACAATCACATTAATCAGACTGAACTCTGATTTTGTTTGAATCTTTTCAGGTAAAACAGAACTCAAAGCTGCCTGCATAGAAATTTGTCTTTGGTTTGATTCTTGAATGAAACATGGTGATTAGTTTCTTTTTGGCTTAGGATTTCCACTGAATATATTATTCAAAAGATTTCTTTCATTTTGTCTGCTCCATGTTCATATGTAGGGGTCTGTGTGTTTGAGAGAGTGTGCCTGCATGAATACTACTTTTTATTCTGTAACACAGAGCACCTTAGGCAAAGATATTCTCAGACATGCCTTTCACCTTATTTCGTTAGCAATATCTCCCATAATAGGCAGTCATCCCTTCATTATTTTTAATCGCAGTGCATCCTTCCCCTAACTACTTTCCCTAAAGGTTGAGATGGTAACAGCAGGAAGCAGTTCTATACTTTATGAGGCTACCTTTACATCTACAAAACAATAAGAACAGGAGAGAACAGACAGCACTTGCTTTGAAATGGCTTAAACCAGAGCTTTCCAAACTGTGTGTCGCGACACAAAAGTGTGTCGCCACACAGTCTGGTGTGTCGCCACACAACCCGGAAGTGCTGATCATCATCGGTGCTTCTGGGTTTTCCAACGGCGACACACCAATGGCGGCTTCCAGGTTTTTGTGCGCTGCTGCAACGGAGCACTTCCGGGTTTTCCCGCGGCGACACACCAATGGCGGTTGGTGTGTCGCCACGGGAAAACTTTGGAAAGCCCTGGCTTAAACACTTGGAGTGCCTTGTTGGTGAAATTTGTTATATACTATATGTCTTAGTAATTCTAGCAGTGCTATTTCTCTCCTTATATTAATGGATGCTATTGTTCTGTAGTTTTGAAATCCATTGCAGCTTGCCAATTGTATCTCAAGGTTTCTTTTTCTATCCTTAGGACTGGAGACCGAGGTAACTACCAGCAGTTTTGTCTGAAATAAGTATACTTTACACGTTAAGTATAGCTCCTAACACAATCATAAATCCCCTCTTTTTCTCTGCTCAAAAATAAATCCCTTTGAGTTCCACTGGTTTATTGCCAGATAAGTAGGTAGCACATTGGTGTAAATAGTAATAGTGAAAAACATTCCTACTTAGATTCCTACTCAGTAGCAAGTATCTCGAGTTGAATGAAACTTCCTTCTAGAAGGTGTGCTTTGGATGGAAAGCCATGGGTTTGAACCCTATGCATGGATTTTTTTTCTGGGAAGAAAGTAGCATAACTGAGCACAGGGAAACTACTTCTGAGGAAATAGGTATTGCTTAATACTTCAAGGAATATTACCATCTCTGTTCCTCAATGGATACTTTGTCTTGACTGTCTGGATTGACATTTCAGTACAAAAGAGATGGAGTTCTCTTACTTATAATACTTATGTAGAGGAAGGAGTTTCACTAGTCTATGTCAAATTCTACCAGCCACGGCTAGTTGCACCTTTGATTCAAATACCAATAACGTCAAGTTTGTGACATTTGCTAGATAACTGCCTACTTACTGGTGCACACAAGCATGGGTGACAGAAGTAGTCCTGCAAAAATTACGGAATAGTCAAAAATGTTTAGAGCTGTCAAACAGAGCATGGATCCTGCATGTGGGAGAAACTGTAATAGGGAAGGAAACTTTAACCAGACCTTTCTGGTTTGAAAACAGTTGCTACCTTGTTCCACTGAAAGATGAACTCTCCAATTATACAAAGACCTTGTTGTACCCGGCAATTCTATAGGGTGCATTGCTAAGTGCTGTGGGTGAACATCTTTTTCCTAACAGAGCATAACTGTCCAGACAAGGAACATTTCTTGAGATTTGCAATTAGAAACTCAATGTGCTGAGCAGATGATACTATGACCAGCTGATATTGGTGATATCAATTACCTGGAAGTGGCTTTGTTGGCATAATAGACAGGGAGGCTTAAGCAGAATTTTTAATTTGAGTGTTCTTTTTTGGTTCAGTTTGGAGGGAGGCTGATACCTTTTTTGGGGGGGGGGTGCCTTTGAGTCAGTGTTGGACAAGTCCCTGCAGTTTTCTTGGCAAGATTTTGGAAGTGGTTTGCCCTTGCCTGCTTCCTAGGACTGAGAGGGAGTGACTGGCCCAGGGTCACCCATCTGGCTTTGTGCCTAAGGCGGGACTAGAACTCACAGTCTCCCGGTTTCTAGCCTGGCGCCTTAACCACTACACCAAACTGGCTCTCCTGATACTTTAGAAACTTGCAAGCAATAGCAGATGCAAGCAGCACTCCTTCACTAAGACTTTTGTAGTACCTTACCTTCTGTGTTGCTTCCCAAGGGCAGTCAGATGTGCTGGTTCAGTCCACAGTCTGCATAAATGACTAAAGCTTAAGAATGACATGTGGATTCAGAGTAGTATGTGTGTGTTCGTGTGTGTATTGTTCATATGGAGGGGAAGAGGATGACCAGCAGCAAGGTGGATGGACTCAGTTACAGTGGCAATGAGTGTACACTTGGTAGTCCTGAAAGACCAGGTTAGGGACAGATCATCATGGAGAAAATCTATCTATGTGGTTGCTAGCAGTCAAGAACAACTTGATGGCACATAATCAATCAATCTACAAATACAAAAGTTTGTAAAGTCCCACACAGGATATGACAAAGTTCCTTCCCTCTATCCCTTACCATGTGTTAAATGTTAAATTTATTATTCTGCTACCTACTGAGGTCTCTCAACATAAACATAAGACATAAAATCAAAATTAAAACCCAAGATAATAAACTTAAAATCACTTAAAAAGAACAATTAAACATCAGCAGTCAAAAGCTCACCCCCTACTTTTAATTTTTTAAAATTGATTCTGCCATAGTTCAACCTGATTTATTTTCAGTGGCCTAAAAATCTTTTTTAAAAAAAACCAAGGCAGCAACTACTGTGTCATTGCTATTTCTGCTATTATAAAGACAACCCGAACAACTTGAATGTGATTTTCCCTGCTCATATTTATAGTCCCTTTCACATACAGCTCACTGATGTTCTTTTCACGTGGATGGACTATGTAAAGGCAATGTTTCCATTCTACTTAAACAGTTAGTGATGGTTTTTTGACTGAACAATTTAGAATAATTAAATCCTTGTGTTTGCTCATGTAAAAAAAAAGAAATGAATACAAGTTTTAAAGTTCCTAAACCTTTTGCTCCAGGGGGGAAAAACCCCCAAAACATGTGTTTGTGTTCTAAGTAAAATACTAGTAAAAGATTAGGCATTTTAATGTTTCTATTATCTTGGTGTGATCTTCATTTAAAAGATGATCTTGGACTTGTCTAGGGTTCCATTGAGGAGCCTCAGGGTATTGTTAGGGACGTATAGAATAAAGGAACAAGACAGCTGCCATGAGGCTACTACGCTTGACCTTGGTTATTAGCAGGTGTGAGTTGCGTATAAAAAAAGTAAGTTGACAAGGTCAGGGATGCAATTACAGGGAAGGATGTGAAAGGATGCTCTGGGTAGGATGTGATAAAAGGAGGTCATAATTCAAGAAAGGTTATAAGAAGGAAGCCAAGGGATGTGATAACAGGGGCTTGAGGAATGTGTTTTATGTGGTCAGGGATTGTTAGAAGTCTGAGGTCAGCGTAAGTAATGATCTAACTTCTGATTGGTTGCTTTCATTCACGATACATACATACAAACAAACAAACAAACAAACAAATAAATAAATAAATAAAGTTTTTTTGTTTTGGTCTTCTCTTTGAGAAGACCATTTTCTTTGCACTAAGAAAATTATGATTGTTGTACCAATTTTGGCCTGATTCATTTGACTCTCCAGATCAACCAGACCCAAATGACAGATCCAGGCTAGCCACCCGTCGCCCAAGATGAGAAGGAAATTCAGTTACTCTTGGTGTCAAGAACATAAGGGGTCTGGAATTCTGCTCAGTCTGGATTTGTCCTTAACAGTATTCTCATGGATCAAGGTAAGATCTAGAGTTAGAAGTAAATCCCAGGATTTGAATTTCATAGTTGAGTAAGAATTTGAACTTGGTTATTCTTGGCCAAATACAGAATTACCCACTATGTAATGCAGAATACACAATGATTTTGCATCTGAAGACCATATTTAATGTTTAGAAGGTCATAGTGGGCAGGGTGGTGCAGATAGATGGAGTTAACCTGGTTGCATTTGTTTTCCAGAGTTTATGAAAGTTCAGAGACAGGTATCAAAAAGCCATTTTAAGCCTATTTCATGGTTTATACAGGCCCATAACTGGCAGAAGGGGGGGGCAGTCCCCTCCTATTTTTTCCTGGTGAAATGGTACAGCCTGGCTGACCCAGAAATATAATCTGCCTGGAGCTTGCTCTTCTGTGGTATGACTAGGACTGGTACGTATTGTCCATGGACTTCACCTCCCTTTATCTGCAATGTGCTTATGCTCAGTCTTGCTTTAGGGAGGCTAAATTCAGGCTCTTTCGTTGTCTTATTGTGACCTGTATTACTGTAGAGCAGAGCTTTCCAAACTGTGTGTCGCGACACAAAAGTGTGTCGCCACACACAGTCTGGTGTGTCGCCACACAACCAGGAAGCGCAGCCCTTCTGGGTTTTCCCACGGCGACACACCAACTGCAGCGCGCAAAACCCGAAAGCGGCAGCAGCGCTTCCAGGTTTTTGCGTGCTGCCGCAAGGACGGCACTTCTGGGTTTTCCCGCGGCAACACACCAACGCCGGTTGGTGTGTCGCCGCGGGAAAAACTTTGGAAAGCCCTGCTGTAGAGAGTAAAGAGGAGGACCTTGATAGAGGTCAATGAGGAGCAAATCATCACTTGAGTCCAAAACAAGAAGTAGATATGTGTAAACATCTCAAACAGACACTTCCTAATTTACACAAGTATAAGAAAGAGGGGAAATACAGCATAATCACACTTGCAAAATTCTGTTACAACAGTCATCTTAATAAAAGTAGTTTCAGACTTCTGTGGACTTTGTTCCTTGGTCTGGTCTACATCGTGGGGCTGACAATTGCTTTGGTTTGGATTTAATTCCTTGACTGGTATGGCCTTTTATCTGTTGACTCAGTGAAGTGAGGGAAAGATGGGAAAACCAAGAGTTAAGATACCAGGCAAAACATTTTAATGTAAATAAATCCAAAACAAATTTGGATGGCAAACAAGCCAGGTGTTAAGGCAATAGGGGAATGTTTTTAATATAAATAAATCAACTGTGGGATTTTTGTTTATTTGTTTTTGGGGTGGGGGAGGTAGAAAAGGTGCATAACAAGGCACCGGAGTTTTTTGTTTTGTAAATAAATCAATTACAAGTCTTGCTGGCAAGGAGGGGATGGGGTTTTATTTAATTTAGCATTTGGGTGAGAAAGAGGAACCAGGAAATAACAGGAGAGTAGTACAGTGGGGCGTGGTGGCTCAGTGTGTAAGATGCCAGGCTTGTCGATCGGAAGATCGCAAGTTTGGAGGTTCGAATCCCTAGCCCTGCGTGCCGGAGTGAGCTCCCGCACTCGCCCCAGCTCTTGCCAACCTAGCAATTCGAAAGCATGCAAATGCAAGTAGATGAATAGGTACCACTTCGGTGGGTGGGTAACAGCGTTCCACGTGTGTCATGCGGCCACATGACCGTGGAAGCGTCTTCGGACAACGCTGGCTCTTTCGGCTCACAAACGGAGATGAGCACCGGCCCCTAGAGTCGGACACGACTGCACAAATGTGCGGGGGGAACTTTTACCTTTACTTAGTACAGTTCCACCTCTTAATGTTTTGTTGTTTGCAATTTGGGCCCTCCAATCTGTTTTGTGATATTTTAACTCGTGCTCCTGACAGTTGTAAAAATGAGAAGATCTAAATGCAGAAAATCAATTAGCTAAATTCCTTATTAAATATAATCTCATCACTGGTGCACTCAGTTTTCAAGTGACCTCTGCCTTTCCTGGGATTACCCCTTTGCATGAGGCTGCATTAAAAGTTCCATGAAGTACTACAATAGTTGGCTGCTGTTTTACATCCATAGAAATTATTAATACTCAATAAAGGTAAAGCTGGCCTTGTTCTTTACGTTATAATAATGGTATTACTGGAGCACTGAATTTGAATGAACTTGCCCAGAAGACTTTTGTTATGACCTAGGCACTGTAACAGCTCAGTTTTCCAGAATGTCAAATTTAACCAGAATGGTAGATACCATAAATTGCTCTACTGCTTCTCTACAATCACCTCCTACTGCAGTTACAAGCCTTCAATCAATTTGTAATTCTTTAAAAGGCATTTTATTTCTAAAATGTATGCTTAACTCCTTGGAGAAATTGAGGAGTTGTAACACAGCTTTCAACAAACCAGCGAATCATCCAATCATCATGCATATTGGATAAAAGGATGATTTGCTGTAGTGTATTGATTTTGGTTTTGGTATGTTTTACCTATTTTGTTAATTGGTACAAGAGAATTCAATGCAACTACAAATGTTAATGGGCATAAATTATAGAACAGCTGCAAAATTATAGGTTTAATCACAGTGTACAGTTCAAAACATGGCTGCACATTGTTTAAAATGCTTAAGCAGGTTCCTCCAGTTCTTTGGTTAGCAGCACACCCACCCACACCCAAGCATGCTAGGCTAGCTACAGGCCTAGGCTTATGCTGCAGTTTTCATGTGTTTTTTGCCTCAATATCACAGAAAAACAAAGTTACCGATTATCAGAATAATGGTCACAGTAGGATCCGTGAGGACACAATAAAGAAGCTTCTCACTAAATAAAGGATGGAGAATATATTTCAGTTTGATGTTGCTGCAAGAAGAGGTATGAAAACACAATGTGACCCAGATACTGTATAGACATACCATTGTTAATAGTGAGATGAGTAAATGGCTATTTCTCAAATTAGAATACCGACTGAATAGTAGATCTACTACATTGGAAATGTAGTGCCTGCAGCCCCTGACACCCTAGATAATGTCTATAGTAAAGGTAAAGGTTTTCCCCTGCACAGTCGTGTCTGACTCTAGGGGGCGGTGCTCATCTCCGTTTCTTAGCCAAAGAGCCAGCGCTGTCCGAAGACGCTTCCGCGGTCATGTGACCGGCATGACGTGCGCAGAACGCTGTTACGTATAGATAATGTCTATAGGCCTCCAAAATTAAATACATGTTTTTTTTTGGGGGGGGGAAGACTGAATTTGCTAGGAGAAAGAAATCTAGCAATGCAATTCTTGAAATTTGAAGAATCAGCTGACAAGAGGTCCATGCAGTGTTTTCATTGCAGCCTACTCAAAGTTTAGTTGCCAACATATACTTGGAGATAGAAACTCAAGTATCAATAAATGTTTCATCTAACGCAAGACTTTTTATTGACAGTAAGTTTCAATGTTCAATTGAAGTTTGGTGTCCAAATATTTGAGTGGGTTGCGGTGAGAATCTTATGTGGATTTTCAGTGTCAATAACTTTTTCAAATTCTTACATTGCATTGCCAGCTGTAGGCAGAAACCAACTGGTATTCATCATCTGCACTTTCACACTAAATATGTCCTTGCTGATATTATGTAGGCCTTACAGTAAGTGCCAAAATGATATCAGTGGAATGTGATGGGTGAATCTTATCACACCAGAAATGTAATAGTGACTGCACAACAGAATACAGTAAACAATACAGAATACAATACAGAAATTCAAGAAAATGAAAAACAATGATGCAATGGCATGAAATACTACCTACAAATTGATTGCTGCAGCTAGCAGCAACAACACAGTGGGGGGAAAGGAAAGGTGAAATACAGTGTGTTTAAGGATCAGTATGTTTAATTTTAATTTTAATTTATTCAGTTTAGGCACTGTCCACCTCCAGAATGACTCATGACATAACAGAGTAAAATATAATATGAATAGGGGGGGAAAACCATGATAAATAGAGAACAAGTAAGAAATAGAGAACAAAATGGCAAATCTGGCCAATAATATCAAAAACATAAACAGAGACATCCCACAAGGGGCTCTAGCCACCCTAGCCCAAAACCTGGGAGAGCAGCCAGGTCTTTTAGACCCTCTGGCATGTCTTCAGGTGGGAACCACCTAGATCTCAGAGGGAATCTCATTCCAGAAGGCAGGCACCATGACAGAGAAAGCATGCTTCCTGGGTCCCCAAAATGTTACTGGTTAGTTGAAGGGCCTGTTGGCTCATATATGGGGCTTTATAGATCATACCCAGCACCTTGAATTGCACCTGGAAGCAAACTGGCAACCAGTGCAGCTTGCGGAGTAGGGGTGTCACGTAGGCATACCGAGCCATGCCCATCATTGCCGCACCACTGCATTCTGCACCAGTTGAAGCTTCTGAGTGGTCTTCAAGGGCAGCCCCACATAGAGCACATTGCAGTAATCAATCTCAGGGGGGACCTCATAGTTTTTATGGCTAGTGCCACCTCAGCATTTATTTTTGGGTTGCAAATAATGGCTGGTGTTTGAGGAAGGAAAATATTGATTTTGGCAGAAGGGTGACCATAGGGTTAGGGTTAGGCATCCATGAAGTCTATGAGAAGATTGAATGTCAGGATCAGATTTGGGGTAAGTTTTATACTATGGGGCCCTTCTGCATTTACCATTCTTTTCTGAGTGGTAGTGGTGGTGTTCAGGGAAGGAAAAATATGGTTATCATATTTCTATGAGGTCTAGGGTTTGCGTTAGGAAGAATAAATTCTGAAGCTATAGCATGGCTGGAAGTTTATCAAGTGATCCTAAATATTCATTATCACTATCATTGCCATCTTTGAGATGGAACTGTAGATTATGCTAATTGTATTTTACTGTGTGGTTTAAAGAAACCTTATTTAATTAGCAATGGTAAACTATCACTTCTAATTAAAAATGAGTAGTAGCACTCTAGAGCTAGGACTGCTGCTCTAGATATATGAAGGGTAAAATGGTTGATTTTCTCTGCCTATGCATTCTATTATAGAACGAGAAACAGAAACATATTTACAGAAATGGGTCATATCTGTATCTGTCTATTGCTCGGTCTCTCTGTAGATCTCTCTCTCTCTTCATCCTCTCTCAGCATGTGTTTCTTTCTTATTCCTAGAGTAGAATCAACAAAACAAGACATGGCTTTTTTCATAATTTTGATTAAAGATTTTAGTTACAGCAGTAAAATCAAATACTGTACAAACTAAACTCAGAAAAAGAAAGTAAGAAAAAGAAAAAGAAAATAAGAAAAAGAAAAAGAAAGTAAGAAAAAGAAAAAGAAAAAGAAAAAGAAAAAGAAAAAGAAAAAGAAAAAGAAAAAGAAAAAGAAAAAGAAAAAGAAAAAGAAAGTAAGAAAAAGAGAAAGAAAGTAAGAAAAAGAAAAAGAAATATGTAAAGAAGTGACTTCCAATCTTCATCACAAGTAAAAACAAATTTGATAACTCTTCACCCCCTATAAGGTTACAAATAAATATCTCTTCTTCCCATAACACATCCCTTATATATATGCTCAGCATGTAAGATGCCAGGCTTGTCGATCGGAAGATCGCAAGTTTGGAGGTTTGAATCCCTAGCCCTGCGTGCGACGTGAGCTCCCGCACTAGCTCCAGCTCTTGCCAACCTTGCAATTCAAAAGCATGCAAATGCAAGTAGATTAATAGGTACCACTTCGGTGGGTAGGTAACAGCGTTCCACGCGCATCATGCGGCCACATGACCGTGGAAGCGTCTTTGGACAACACTGGCTCTTCGGCTAACAAACGGAGATGAGCACCAGCCCCTAGAATCGGACACGACTGCACAAATGTGCAGGGGGGACCTTTACCTTTATCTATATGCAAATCCATAAATCATCAACTTTTCAGTCCTGATGTCAGCAGAAAGTCTGTAAAGAGTTACCAGAGCTTTATAAAAACATGTCTTATTTTAACCTTTATCAAAGAAACCAACTTTATATTCCTTCCTTTTACTTCTAACAATCTTGATCTTTAATTCATTTGGATGTTGTTGTAGGATTTAGTCTCTCTTCAATCTTTCTCTTTCCCATTGCAGAGGCTTCTTTGAGGCTTTAATAAATATCTTTTGTAAATCCAATAAAAAGTAATTGTCCAGGTCATTATCTTGGTTTGTCATTTGTATTTCAACTTTGATTTTCAAAACGTTAACCAGCTTCTTTTGTGTATCCAGTAAAATGTCCTTACTAGAGTCATTCTCTTGGCCTGTCATTTGTAATTCCACTTTAACTGCCTTCTCTATCTTGTGATCCACACTTTTTTATTATCCAGTATTTCTGGTTCTAGTATTTCTGCATCAGATTTAAGATCTTTTGGACATAGTCTATCCACAGAAGCAGACATCATTGCTGACGTTTCTGATATTGCAGCTACTAATGTCTGGCCCCATTTTTTGAAAATCTCCTGAAGTATTTCTAATGTTATAGCATTTTGTGTCATTTTGTAAATCCCCACACTAACTGTCAACCTCCCAAGTAGACCAGACAGGAAACATGACCAGATGAGCTAATTCTACTTTATTGTTAGGCTATATTAACAGAATCTTGCAAGTCTGAAAGTACAAATCTCCCGCCGTCCCTTTTTATTGCCTGATCAGATAAGGCAGATCCTTTCTAAGTTTCTTTCTCTACCCACTATGCAGCTGCGGTCTCCTCCCCCTTTTATCTGATTGTTCCCTAGGCAGCATTTCTTTCCCCCTCTTCCAAGGTCATTCTCACATTCCATTACACTAACTGAAATCCATAGATGTTTACAATATTTTTTCCTGCCTAGAATCTTTAGTTCCCTCTAGTGTCCAGTTTCTGAAATCATAAGTCTCCAATTTCAGTTTTGACTCGAGATAGACAAAACATTCTGATTCCCATGACATGCTGTTTGTTTTATTTAATTATTTCCAAAATCTTATAGTAAAAGTTTCAATGTTCCAAAGTTGTCTGGGCCCTTAATTTGTTTATAATTTTCTTAGATCAAAATCTTATTTTGCTTTTTGTTGTTTATTTCCAATTCTTTAAATTCTTAAACTTATAGTTAATTTTTCTTTTGTTCAAGGAGGAAGGAAAACTCACCAGGGGCTTTTCAAACTTGTCATTCTGAAGATCTCTAATAGCCTTAGAATAGTAAATAAGCAATTTCTGAAAGAGGTTAGAAAGTGAAGTTACTGAACTCAGTGTCCTTTAAAAGGCTCTGCTGTGGTTGTGAGCTTGATGGCCAGTCCCTTCATCTTCTGGTACTCAGACCTACGGGAGACTGCTATCCTGCAATCTCCTTGTGAGGACCAGCCATCCGAAGCACATGTGGGTGATCTCCCATCCTCTCCTTATCTGGAGAGGTTCCAAAGAATCGGTCTACTGTAAGTTTCAGCTACAAAAACGTTTGGCTTTCAAAACCTTTACTCACTTTTATGATATCGTTCTATATCCAGTTCTCTAGTACACTTCTTCTGAGGATTAGAATATAAGAAGTACATGGGTTTGCCTACAGGACAGTGGTGGAGATGAAATAGGGTGTGAGATACTATTTATTTTATTTATTTGTCATATTTATCTACCGCCCATCTCGCATGCAACGACTCTGGGTGGCTTACAGATAATAAAATGACAAAACACTAAAAACACTACAATATAAATATAAATATACAGTAAGTATAAATACATAAAAATACAGATAAAAATATAAAAATTCAAAATATGAAATATGAAATATAAAATTCAAGATGGCAATAAGATCTTATCCTAGGCACCATGATGGTGCCAACCACCCCCATGAATGGCTATCCCCCCTCCCACCCCAAGTAAGGTGGCATAACCATGTCTTACGCTCCTTCTGGAAGGCCGGGAAAGTGGGGACCTATCTTACCTCCAGGGGTAACTTGTTCCAAAGGGTGGGTACCACAGCAGAGAAGGCCCTCGTTCTGGACCCTGCCAATCGGCAATTCCTCATGGACAGGGTCTGTAACATGCCCTCTCTGCTTGACCGGGTGGGACAGGTTGATGTAACAGGGGTGAGGCAGTTCCTCAGGTAGCCTGCACCCATGCCATGTAGGGCTTTAAAGGTAATAACCACCACCTTGAATTGGACCCAGAAGCAAACTGGCACTCAATGCAGCTTGCGTAGCAATGGTGTTATATGTGCCCTTCTTGGGGCTCCCAAAACTGCTCGCGCGGCCAAATTCTGCACCAGCTGTAGCTTCCGGATACTGTTCAACGGTAGCCCCATGTAGAGCACATTGCAGTAGTCTATGCAGGAGATGACCAGGGTATGAGTGACTGTTCAGAGGGACTCCTGATCCAGGAAGGGTGTAGCTGGTGCACAACACGAAGCTGTGCAAAGGCTCCCCTGGCCACGACTGCAACCTGCTCTTCGAGCAGGAGTCGTGAGTCCAGGAGAGCCCCCAGGTTCTGCACCGGGTCTGTCTGGGGCAGTGCAACCTCATCCAGAACCAAAGATGGTAAATTCCCGGATACCCGGGAGCCCCTAATCCACAACCACTCCATCTTGCCAGGGTTCAGCTGAAGCCTGTTGTTCCCCATCCAGACCCCTACAGCCTCCAGGCACCGAGAAAGGGTGGTCACAGCATCACTTATGTCACCCGGGATGGAGATGTATAGTTGAGTATCATCAGCATATTCACCCCATGGCGGCGGATGATCTCACCCAGCGGTTTCATGTAGATGTTAAAAAGGAGCAGAGAGAGTACCGAACCCTGCGGCACCCCACAAAGGAGGGGCCGCGGGCTGGATCTCTTGCTCCCTATCAACACCGATTGGGACAGGCCCCAGAGGAAGTAAGTGAACCAGCGCAGAACCATGCCATCCACCCCCAACTCCCTGACCTGACCCAAAAAGATACCATGGTCAATGGTATCGAAAGCCGCTGAGAGGTCTAGAAGAGCCAGGATGCACACCTTCATCCTGCTCTCGCCAGAGATCATCCATAAGTGTGACCAGAGCTGTTTCCATCCCATATCTGGGCCTGAAACCTGACTGAAAAGGATCGAGATAATCCATTTCATCCAGGATCCTCTGGAGCTACAGGGTGGAAAGATTGCTTAAACAAGCTATCTTTTCCTGAGCTGCTTTTCTCCCAGTGCAGAGCTTCCCAAAAAGGTGCTAACTGCAAGTTAACAAGCTCAAAACTGTGACCTTAATTAATTGATTAGAATCCGCTGGCTGGCTGGCAGCTGTTGCCTGAAATTGACAAGACACTAATCAGTTGTCCCTTTCTCAAACTCACTTTGTAGTCTTATATATGATCATGGGAGTTAGGATCATATTTAACTGTAGCTGAAGCTAACACAGGATTCTCTAATTGCTGATGAGAACTCTGAGAAATGTGATTTTGTCATCCTCTGGACCTTGTACCCAGAGGAATTAAAGGAAAACTAAACTGAACTGTCTCAAGAATTAAAAGCTCTGAGCATGATCAGATATCTGCACTTCAAACCCCTATACAGAATGTTAGTCAAATGTCATGGTTACTATATATTTATTTTTATATTATTACTATTAACTCAGTCAATCACCCAAACAGCACACAACAGCCCAATCAAGAAACTACCAAGGAGAGTACAAGACCCCCACCAACACAGGCAGGACAAGCCAGGGTATATAAACAGACAGCAAGTTCCACTCCCTTTTCGCACTGAAGATGTTGCCTAGCCTGGCAATGAAACGTCTGCATGAAAACAACAAGGCTCAGAGAGCACCAAAGACTCCCCATATATTTATTTACTTTCCTTCTGTCAACTTTGTACATAATTAAAACCAGTATAGGAAAGAGATGCTCACTTCACTGCAGTCTCTGGAAAAGTCTTGGAAAAAATGGTAAATTTAAAAGGCTTGGAAGATTTTGTATCTTCTTATAAAGGCTATTTTGGAGGGTAAACCTCTATAGACTTCCAACATCTGCTATGAAATCTTAGGACCTACTTTGCATTAATTATGTATTATTTGAGGATATACGTAAAATAATACAGTGTGTACTGTATCTTTTTTTTTTTTAATAAAAAATAGTCCTCAATTGTGCTCGCATTGCTCTGTTAGGTCTCATGTGGGGAAGAGAAAGCTTGCTAGATTATTACCCTCTGCTTCTGGTTACAACAAAAAAAAAAATCTCATTAAATGCAAATATGGAGATTAAGACCAGGAAGTAATACAACATTTAGATGAGACTCAGTATTCACTTGTAGGTGGCCTAAATCCAATAGAAGATAATATCAATCAATTTTATTTTGGTCATAGACCAGCATACAACTAGTAACATAACAATTATGCTAAAAAAGAAATTAAAATAAAAGTCATATTGATAGCATAAAATAAGGTGAAGATTAAATTATTAAGGTAAAATTACAGAGTACAGGTATTAAAAAGCAAAAGAATCCTATAAAATTACAATTAATTTTACAACGAATAATCTAAATACTATAAATAACTAGGGCAAATAACTATAAAAGAACATAAGTAATACTAGAATTTATAAAACACTATGAGAATGTAAAGCTATGGTAGCTTATATTATCAAATCAAATAAATTTTTATTCAGTCATAGACCAGCAAATAAAACAGAAGATTCACATCTGATTAGAATAAAAGGAAAAAAAAACACTTAAAATTCTAAAAAAATCTAAGAAAAATTAGAAGAGATATTGTGGCATGCTGTACAAATTATAGAGCAATATTTAGCTGTGGTCAATGAAGTAAAGTCAGATTGGTCTGATAGAAACAGCTTGAGATAAAAAGAATCCGAACAACCTGGATGTTTAGTAAAAAAATTGAAATAATAATTCCTGGCGAGCATCTGCATAGAGAGGACAATATAAAATGACTTGTTCCATCGTTTCCATTACTCCCCTGCCATGTCTTTGATCGAAAGGGATATTTTGATATCTCCCTTCAATAACAGCTGTTGGAAGGGCATTGAATCTGGCCAAGGATAAGACCCTTCTAAATTTTGGAATCGTTATGCATCTAAAATATCTAGCTGGTTGGAGAAGATGTGCAGAGTGGCCCCAAAAAATGTTTTTAGGTAAAACTGATAAATCTGCTTGTAGCTCTAAATCGATGGCCCAATGTTTGAGATCAGCTAGTGCACGTTCATAGTCCAACAAGATGATGGCTGCCCCTGAAAAGCCATATAATTGCAGTTTGGCATGTATTGCCTGGCACCAAGAAGATTGAAAGCTATCGGTCATAATCAAAGGGGCCAAGCCAACTGGGAAAAAAGAAAGCTTAAGCCAGTAAGAAAAAGTGTAAATCCAAGCAGAAGTTTCTATTTTTAGTAGGCCAGCTTCACGGCGAAGCACCACGTTGAGGACGCAGCGAGGTACTTGAAAGATAGATCTTAGAAACTTAGATTGGACTCTTTCAAGAGAAAGGAATGACCTGTAGGGGCCCAACTGAGCTCCAAAAAGGAGCTGAGCTCGGATCTTAGCTGAGAAAACTAATCCCTGCTGGTATATGTTGAGCTCCTTTGGAGAAATAGAAAGATTGTAGTGCTGCCACTGTTGTTTGTGCATTCAGCTGATATAGTCGGCATGGAATTTGCGGTTACCCGTGGCATGAAAAACAATCACCAAATATTTAAATGTCTTAACTTACTCTATTAAATGATTGTTTAGCTGCCAGACCTTAGGGTGCTTGGCAAAAACCATAACCTTGGTTTTTGAGTAGTTTATTTCCAGCCATTCTTCTCGGCAGTGCTCAGCAAGCATACAGAGTGCCCACTTCAGGCCAATCTGTGTCCAAGAAAGCAACACAGCATCATCTGCATATAAAAGAACAGAGATGTGTCTATTTCCCAGTTTTGGGGGATGAAGAGATGGGCTATTCAGTTTGTCTACAAGAGAGTTAATATATACGTAGATTAAAAAGAAGGGGAGCTAGAATACACCCTTGTCTCACTCCTCTCTTGACTGGGATTTCCTTGGTGCAATGTCCGTACATATTACATTGCACCTTCATCCGGGAATTTTCATAAAGCTTATATATAAGAACAAGTAATCTTCTATCAATCGAGGAAGAGTTCAATTTCTCCCATAGTTTGGCTCTAGCAATGAAATCAATAGCACATCTAAGATCAATAAATGCTGCGTAGAGTGTTGAGCGAGCTCTGGAGGAATATTTCTCAACTAGATGTTGAAGAGTTAAAGCATGGTCAAAGATTAAGCAGCCTTCTCTAAAGTCTGCCTGCTCATCAGCCAATATATTCTCAGTTATAACCCAATCCAAGAGCTTATTGTATAGGTGTCTAGCATATAATTTGCTAACCACACTGAGAAGGCTGATGGGCTGAAAACTGGCAGGTAAATCTCTGCCTCCCTTTTTGTAGATTGGAATCACCAAAGCTAGACCCCAATCATCAGGGACCTTACCATAGTTGTCAATATAGGTGAATAGGGAAGCCAAAATGGGTGCCCACCAATCTAAATTGTTGCGAATGACCTCTGCTGAAATAAAGTCATATCCTGGAGCTTTATTCAATTTCAGCTGTTTAATCAGGTTTATAACCTCAGAGCCTGAGACAGGGGGCCAGGACAGGAGCAAGTGAGCTTCATAGTCTAATCCCCTCTTCGGGTGAAATGATTCCTCCTGTGTATACAGTGATCTGAAGTGGTCTTCCCAGGCTGAAGCAGGAATAAGAGACGAGATTTGTAAATTAGAAGAAGCAGATTGGAGAGTTACACATTTCCAGAATAGAGCTGAATTCTTAGAACGAGTAGCAGAAATTAGTTGATTCCAAGACTCTCTCAAAGCCTTCCTCTTATTTGCCTGTAGCAGCTGTTTATATTTCCTCTTGAGGAGCAACAGATCCTGGGTTGAATAAGAGAGAGGATCATTTTTATATTCCTTAAAGCAGATCAGTTGTTTCTTAGCTGCATGATATTCACTATCAAACTAGGGTTGGTTGAAAGAGCGCTGATTCCAATTTACACCAGCTGGGCAAGTGGAGAGGATTGGCTGAAGAAGCTGAACTAGTTGACTTTAAGGTGGCAAAATTTGGTTGGAGGACCTGTCATCCAGAATAGCTGTACGAAGTTGGAGTGCCTCATCAGTAGAGAGCATTTGGGTTAATTTATCCTTCATGTGAGCTGTCCATTTCATTCGTATTTGACCCATGGGGATATCTTCAGATGGAATAGGATATATTTCCAAAAAGGGAACACCAAAGGGCTTCAAAAACAGCACGTTGGGACAGTGATCACTCTCAGGGCATTGTCAATCTGAAATAGAAGGACCGAGGAACATAGATTTCTTGACATGGCAGTGTAATCAATCAAAAAGGGCCTTGTACCAGACCAATGTGAAAACTCTGCAGGATAGTCAGTAATGATGGTGCCACTCATAATTTGGAGATCCAACTTGTACAATGTCTGCAACATATATAAAAAGGTAAAGGTTCCCCCCGCACATTTGTGCAGCCGTGTCCAACTCTAGGGGCTGGTGCTCATCTCCGTTCATTAGCCAAAGAGCCAGTGTTGTCTGAAGACGCTTCCACAGTCATGTGGCAGGCATGATGCATGCGGAACACTGTTACCATCTCACCAAAGTGGTACCTATTTATCTACTTGCATTTGCATGCTTTCAAATTGCTAGGTTGGCAAGAGCTGGGGCGAGAGTGGGAGCTCACTCCGTCACGCGGGGCTAGGAATTCGAACCTCCGAACTTGCGATCTTCTGATCAACAAGCCTGGTGTCTTACCCGCTGAGCCACCACACCCCTTATATAGCAACATATATATATATATATATATACGTATATGTTATATATATATACGTATATGTTATATATATACGTATATGTTTATATATATATATATATTATACATATATATATATATATATATATATATATATATTATACATATATATATATACTGTATACATATATATATTATATAATATATTACATATATAAATGTTATATAAAAATATATTAAATATTAAATATACATATATATGTTAAATACACACACATATATATATGTTATATGAGTATGTATGTATGTATGTGTGTGTGCGTGTGTGTGTATATATATGTATGTATTTATGTATGTGTATATACACACACACACACATACGCGCAACATATATAGGCCCATAAAATCTCAAGCATGATCCTTAGATTCTCTAATTTAGAAGGGAGAGACAGTCTGCAGGTTAGATGGAGTCTGAAGGAATTTGGCAAACAACTGATTATCATTTGCGCCTAGTCTAGCATTAAAGTCCCCTGCTATAACAATATGGGCAGTCAGAAAGTGTAGTTGAATATTATTAATGTAAATTTCTGCTTTTGCCCAAATTTCTGCAATGCATGGACGAGTGATGTTGGGTGGTATATAAAAATTAATGAGGAGCAATTTATCAGCAGAAAAGAGTGACTATTTGTGCAAAATTCTCAAATGAGTCTATTGCATAGCTTTCCAAACTGTGTGTCGCGACACTTTAGTGTGTCGCAACACACAGTTTAGTGTGTCACAACACAACCCGGAAGCGGCGGCGGGGGCATGCATGGCGGCAGCACGGGGGCGCGTGCGGCGGTGGTGGTGTGCATGGTGGCGGCAGCAGCGACGACGGCAGCGGTGTGCCATCAGCGCTTCTGCGTTTTAGCAGAGGCCACTGCTGCCACTGCCGCCATGCACGCTGCCGCTGCGCGCCCCCCCCGCACCGCTGCTGTGCACGCCCCCGCCACCACGCACGCCCCCGCCACTGCCACCGTTGGTGTGTCACCAGTGGCGGCACTTTGGAAAGCACTGGTCTATTGACATGATCTCAGTGTTAAGAGCAGTTGAAATATGGATGCTCAAACGAGCATGATGCCTCCCTCGTCTGAAGGTGGGGGCTGCTGGGAGGGTTAAGGATTTATATCCCTCAATAAACAGATAATTAATTGGCCATGCCTCTTGGATCATGAGAATGTTGAATTGGGAAATGTAGCTTGTGAAGGCAGGTTCTCTATTTCTGACTTCCCATCCAGCAATGTTCCAAGAAAGCAGGGATAGTGATTCCTCTGAGAATTTAAATCAACTGGTTCTTCTAGGGGAGGACCTGGGAGATAAAAGGAGGTCCCCTGTATCAGGTTTTGTCCTTGGGATAGAAGGAGCTTTAGAAGCAACAGTTGTTTTAATAGCTGGACTCCCATATAGTGGCTTGCTGGAAACCAAAGGGCCCTCTTCAGCATCATTACAAGGGACTAGCAACTCAACCCTCTGGTCATCTGAAAATGCCTGGTGTGTTTCGGCCATCTCCTCCTCATCCAATGAAATCTGCTGATGCAATGTTTTAGGTGTTACGAGCTCAATAAGTGGCTCAGCAGTGGCAATAGTAGCCAGGAGAGTTTCCTTAAGACTGTCCAGCTGTTGCAAAATATCTTCTTGCTCGACCTTGGGCAAGACTCCAAAGGCACTGATAAGAGCAGCCTCGTCCATATCCAACTTAGCCTCGTTTTGCATATTCATCTTACTCCCATGTCCTGGCTTAGCCAGGGGTAGGGATACTGTTGTTAGTAACAGGCTTGATGTTTGGCAGTCTGTGTAAATCAAAAGCAGCAGAACTGAGCAAAGGAGTTACCTCTCCATCATGAAAGACTCTAATTGGGACAATCCGAAGGGTAGCAAGAAAGGGTTTCATTTTAAGCAGCATGTGTGGTATAGTAAATTGCCTGAAGGTCAGTAAAATTTGTTTACTGCCAGGCATGCTTGGAAGCCACTCAGCCGTGCACAAATCTATTTGCTGGTGGTGGCAATGAAGAAGCTGTCCCAGAGAAGTTACGATTGCTCTTCTGGAGATCCAGCGACTGGAATTGAGACTATTCATGGATACATGAAGAGCAACCTGGTTTAATTGCAAAGAGCAGGTCAGTTTTGATGGGGTGACTTCCTTGAGTACTTGCACACCTCCATCGGAAATCAGGTTGACATCTTTATTAGCTTGTGATTTATTATTCTTTTGCCCTAAGGGGTGTTGTTTAGCTAGGTTGTCTGTTTGAATTTGGGCTTCAATAAAGGCAGAGAGTCTTTCTGTGTGCTTTTGGGCAAAGACCTCAAAATCACTTTTTAGCAGGTCCAGGTTGTTTTTAATAGAGGCTAATTGCTCGAACCCCTTCATGGATCACTGCCTTGTCGTGGCGAAGGGGCTTGCGTAACTCAATGAAGTCAGGTCAAGAAGAACAGGTCATGATGGAGAGTTCTGACAAAATGTGGTCCACTGGAGGAGGGAATGGCAAACCACTCCAGTATCCTTGCCAAGAAAACCCATGGACAGTATCAAAAGGCTAAAAGATATGACGCCGGAAGATGAGCCCCTCAGGTCGGAAGGTGTCCAAAATGCTACTGGGGAAGAGCGGAGGGCAATTCCGAGTAGCTCCAGAAAGAGTGAAGCGGCTGGGCCAAAGCCGAAAGGACGCTCAGTTGTGGATGTGTCTGGAAGTGGAAGGAAAGTCCGATGCTGTAAAGAACAATATTGCATAGGAACCTGGAATGTAAGATCAATGAATCAAGGTAAGCTGGATGTGGTCAAACATGAGATGACAAGATTGAACATCGACATCTTGGGAATCAGCGAACTAAAATGGACAAGAATGGGTGAATTTAATTCAGGAGACCATTATATATACTACTGTGGGCAAGAATCCCTTAGAAGAAATGGAGTAGCTCTCATAGTCAATAAAAGAGTGGGAAAGGCAGTACTGGGGTACAACCTCAAAAACGACAGAATGCTTTCAGTTCGAATCCAAGGCAAACCATTCAACATCACAGTGATCCAAGTCTATGCCCCAACCACTGATGCCAAAGAAGCTGAAGTTGACCGGTTCTATGAAGACCTACAACACCTTCTAGAACTAACACCAAAAAAAGATGTGCTTTACATCATAGGGGACTGGAATGCTAAAGTAGGAAGTCAAAAAATAACCGGAATAACAGGCAAGTTTGGCCTCGGAGTACAAAATGAAGCAGGGCAAAGGCTAATAGAGTTTTGTCAAGAGAACAGGCTGGTCATAGCAAACACTCTTTTCCAACAACACAAGAGGCGACTCTACACATGGACATCACCAGATGGTCAATACCGAAATCAGATTGATTATATACTTTGCAGCCAAAGATGGAGAAACTCTATACAATCAGCAAAAACAAGACCTGGAGCTGACTGTGGCTCAGATCATGAGCTCCTTATCACAAAATTTAGGCTTAAATTGAAGAACGTAGAGAAAACCACTAGACCACTCAGGTATGACCTAAATCATATCCCTTATGAATATACAGTGGAGGTGAGGAATAGATTTAAAGGATTAGATCTGGTAGACAGAGTGCCTGAAGAACTATGGATGGAGGTTCGTAACATTGTACAGGAGGCAGCAACTAAAACCATCCCAAAGAAAAAGAAATGCAAGAAAGCAAAGTGGCTGACTGATGAAGCTTTACAAATAGCTGAGGAAAGAAGGGAAGCAAAAGGCAAGGGAGAAAGGGAAAGATATAACCAACTGAATGCAGATTTCCAGAGAATAGCAAGGAGAGATAAGAAGGCCTTCTTAAATGAACAATGCAAAGAAATCGAGGAAAATAATAGAATGGGGAAGACTAGAGATCTCTTCAAAAAAATCGGAGATATCAAGGGAACGTTTTGTGCAAAGATGGATATGATAAAGGACAAAAAAGGCAAGGACCTAACAGAAGCAGAAGAGATTAAGAAGAGGTGGCAAGAATACACAGAAGAACTATACAAAAAAGATCTTAATATCCCTGATAAATATGATGGTGTGGTCACTGACCTTGAGCCGGACATCATAGAGAGTGAAGTCAAGTGGGCCTTAGAAAGCATTACTAACAACAAAGCTAGTGGAGAAGACAGTATCCCAGCTGAGCTATTTAAAATCCTAAAAGATGGTGCTGTTAAAGTGCTGCACTCAATATGCCAACAAATTTGGAAAACTCAACAGTGGCCACAGGATTGGAAAAGGTCAGTTTACGTTCCAATTCCAAAGAAGGGCAATGCCAAAGAATGTTCAAACTACCGTACAATTGCGCTCATTTCACATTCTAGCAAGGTTATGCTCAAAATCCTACAAGCTAGGCTTCAGCAGTATGTGAACCGAGAACTACCAGAAGTGCAAGCTGGGTTTCGAAGAGGCAGAGGAACTAGAGATCAGATTGCCAACATTCGCTGGATCATGGAAAAAGCAAGAGAGTTCCAGAAAAACATCTACTTCTGCTTCATTGACTACGCTAAAGCCTTTGATTGTGTGGATCACAACAAACTGTGGCAAATTCTTAAAGAGATGGGTGTACCAGACCACCTTACCTGTCTCCTGAGAAACCTGTATGCGGGTCAAGAAGCAACAGTTAGAACCGGACATGGAACAACCGACTGGTTCAAAATTGGGAAAGGAGTACAACAAGGCTGTATATTATCACCCTGCTTATTTAACTTATGTGCAGAGTACATCATGAGAAATGCCGGGCTGGATGAATCAGAAGCTGGAGTTAAGATTGCCGGGAGAAATATCAACAACCTCAGATATGCAGACGATACCACCCTAATGGCAGAAAGTGAAGAGGAACTAAAGAGCCTCTTGATGAGGGTGAAAGAGGAGAGTGCAAAAGCTGGCTTGAAACTCAACATTAAAAAAACTCAGATCATGGCATCTGGTCCCATCACTTCCTGGCAAATAGAAGGGGAAGAAATGGAAGCAGTGACAGATGTTATTTTCTTGGGCTCCAAGATCACCACAGACGGTGACTGCAGCCATGAAATTAAAAGACGCTTGCTCCTTGGGAGGAAAGCTATGGCAAACCTAGACAGCTTATTAAAAAGCAGAGACATCACCTTGCCGACAAAGGTCCGTATAGTTAAAGCTATGGTTTTCCCAGTAGTAATGTATGGCTGTGAGAGTTGGACCATAAGGAACGCTGAGCGCCAAAGAATTGATGCTTTCGAACTGTGGTACTGGAGAAGACTCTTGAGAGTCCCTTGGACTGCAAGGAGGTCAAATCAGTCAATCCTAAAGAAAATCAACCCTGACTGCTCATTGGAAGGACAGATGCTGAAGCTGAAGCTCAAATACTTTGGCCACCTAATGCGAAGAGAGGACTCACTGGAAAAGACCCTGATGCTGGGAAAGGCTGAAGGCAAAAGGAGAAGGGGACAGCAGAGGATGAGATGGTTAGATAGCATCACCGATGCAATGAACATGAATTTGAGTAAACTCCGGGTGACAATGGAGGACAGGAAGGCCTGGCATGCTATGGTCCATGAGGTCACGAAGAGTCGGACATGACTAAACGACTGAACAACAACAAATTGCTCGAACACTGAAATAACAGTTTGCGCCGTAAGCAAACATTGCTTTGCCATGAATTCGGTCGAGCCACCTCGTGCCAGCAGCTTTTCCCAGTCCTTGCCCTGTGCAATCTTGTTGTCATTTTCTTTAGAGGAAACTAGAGAGCTAGTAAAATGAATGGAAGAGTGATGGGGGAGGGCTGACATAGAATCAGACCAGTCTATTAAATCATCTTTAAGAGATGAAGAAAGCTCCGATAGTTGTTGTTTTTCTATTTCTGTTTGCAAATCCCATTCGACAGCCTCAAATTAATTGGAGGTGGGAACTGGGGAGAGTTTACTTACTGTCTCTTTTTGTAGAAAAAGTTCATCAAATTTTGGTTGTTTGGCTGTCTTGGAAGAGTGCTGTGAGCCCGGACTGGCTCCATGATGCTTCTTCCTCTTCCCCATTCTCTAAATCATAAGACTTTTCTCTTGTCTTTCTCCTTCCTTCTCGCTGTCTAAGTTCTGTCTTTTCTTCCGAGGAAGTCACTGTTGTGTAGGATATGCCATCTGATTACTTTAATAAGTCTTGAGCAGCTCTAAACCGGAGGCAGGAACATAAATCAAGAGCTCGCAAAACAACATCATCTCCCATTAGGCAGCCATCTTGACCAAAGATAATATATATAGCTCAGGGTTAAACTGTGGAGTCCTTGGTGCTCTCTGAGCTTGGTTGTTTGCTTGCAGATGTTTAATCACCCAACTAGGTAACATCATCAGTGTGAGTGTGGGGTTTGCTCCCTGTTTATATACAGTGCTTGCCCTGCCACTGTTGGTGGGGGTGTGGTTTTCTCCTTGGTAGTTCCTTGATTAGGGTTTTTCTTCCTGCTTGATTGTTTGCCTGGTGTTAATCCCTGCTTATCTGGGTGTTGGTTGCTGGAGAGGATGTGTTCTGGTCTTTTTGTTTCCTTAGCTTTTTTATGAAAAGCTTTTGTGAATACTGATGACGGCACAACATTCTTTAACATGCACTGTTGCTACTAGGTTCATAAATAATGCAATCTGAAAGCCCCCAATATCATCTTCAGCTAAATCTAATTAATAACTGATACTTAATAGAAGGTTCAGTTTTAAGCATTCATGGGTGAGTAAACACCATTGGGTACCTATGGGCTGCACTGTCATTGTCTGCATGTATAATGACTGAGATCACCAGGACCAGCAACTCTGTGAGAGAAATGTCTGTAGCTTGAATCATGTCAACTGGATTTCTATTTTCTCAGTGGAAACGTTTCGCTCCTTATCCAAGGAGCTTCTTCAGTCTGAGCAAAGTTAGTAAGGGAATCCTAAATATGTTTCTAGATAGCTGTGTGACCTTACACCTGGGGCTAGGTCATGGTTATATTGAGATGTTATTTTAAGTCCTTTTATCATCTAAAGGAGGATCGTAAAGATCACCATGCTGCTGTTGAGCTTGTGAAATGGTCTTAATCTTCCTAGGCACTTCTTCCTTCCGCTAAGGATAGAGACTGGCCCAAGGTAATCTAATGACATTTGTGTCTGAGAAGGGTACTGAATCTAAATCATCCCCATATGTCCCAAACTCTGTCCACTCTAGCATCTTGGCTGTCATCTGATAAAGTGATGTGAAGAGAGTCCCCACTGTTTCCAGCTCTTCCAGTTCACAAGGTCAATTCCCACTTCAGCAAAGTCTTCTTGAATGAATTAGCGGGTTCAAATATTCCCAGAATCCCATTCCCTGCTGTTGGCAGAAACAGGTTAGAATCGCATCGGGGAGGGAGGGGGGAGGGGGGAGCTTTTCTTTCTCTTACTTAACACAAGTGATATGATTCTCTTTGAGCAAGGCTATATTTGGCCTTTCTGTGCTAGGAGCCAATGTGGTCAGAATGGAAATGAATTTGATACTTTTTTCATTTAAGTTGAATTAAAATGAAATGAAATCAGTTGCACAGAGTCAGTGCACTAGCTCCCTGCGTATTTAGGGACCACCTGTGCCCCTCTGCTCTAAATGCTGTGGTATTGCTTCAGATTGCTGCCCATATCCATTGTGAATTATTATGGGCTCCTGCTTTTGAAAAGACACTACAGGAAGAGTGAGTAGGCACTATAATCTGAAGCAATAGAACAAATAACATGTTCGAAGTGAGCTACAACTGGTTTGGGCATCAATCTATTTCTAGCTCCATGATATGTTCACCATCCTGTTCCTGCATTTATCTGGGACTTTTAAAAAAAGTACTAAGAAGAGCATTTAAATAACATTTAAATGGTATTTTTAAAAATGTTTTCTCTCAACACGTATGTTTTGAACCTTATTTTTAGCCTTTTTTTTTTTTTAATCCACCAGTGCATCAGAAGTCAGGAAACGTTCCTAAAGATGAAAACTGGCGAAAAACTAAGTTCTGATCTGCATCTCTGATGCAAGAGGCTAAACCTGCCGGTGGATCTCCAAATTTATAAATATCCAATTTCTCAAGGGTTCCTAATTTGAGCACACATCCCAGCCTGAAAACAAATGCCACCCGCCACTTTGGCAAGCATTTCAAGCAAGGGTCTGTCCTCCCAGTTCAGCACACTAGAACAATGCCTGCTAATGAAGCTGGCTGCCGGCACTAGAGAGCAGCTGAAGCTGTGATGCAGAAAGGGATAATGCCTCGCATAATAGCCCCGGTTCTCTTGGGTTGCCCTTGGAGCAATCCAGCTTTTCCAGAAGAGATGCAGCAAGGAACAGAATCAGAGTGCCGGTGCCTTTGACACAGGAACCATAATGTCATGAGAGGTTTTGAAAAGTTGTGTGGGTCCCCCAAGCTCTCCTATCCCTTGCTTGAAATGAGAATGGATACACAAGTTAGGGAAACATACAGAACTTTTCCAAGCAGCAGCCATAGAAGGACTCTGCATTTTCTTCTGTGTAACAATGGGATATGTTGCATCTTTGTGTGTGCATATATATTTTTCTGATTTTTTTTTTCTCTAAAGGCCCTGGCTGGATCCGACCTATTTTCAAACTCAGTCTTTGCTGGCTTCTCTCCCCATGCCAAATTTTCTTCCATTCTGTTCACGTTTTGGAAAATTATCCTGCTGATGGGCAGGCAGAGAGAGTACTTGAAATAATCCCTTCCCAGCATTGTGTTGGGTTGGTGGGTGGGTCTCACCCCCATGTGTTGCATCGAGCATTTGGCTCAATGTGGGCAATTCCTCCCAGGGGCTAATCGGGATATGTGCATATGTGTTACATGTGCATGCATGTGTATTTCTATTCTCACCATGTAGTGCATTCATGTGTATTTATTTCTTTGTGTGCACTTTTCCCATGGTATAGTGAGGGTCTGTACATATTTGGTGCCTTAATACACATTCTTTCTGATCACCCATCAGGTTGGTATCTGTATGTGTTTGGGGCATGTGGGAAGCCTGGGGCAGGCTGCAGTGCTGCCCTCTGGGCCATGTGACTTTCCAACCCCTTCACCAACAGTGGCCACAGGAGCCACTTGTATGGTCTGTGTAACAACGTAACATGTTGCATCACTCAGATGAAATCTCCCTCAGCCCACTTAGTGTCTGACTGCAGCCATTGGGGATGGGATATGGGGTGGGCAGCAGTGTTGGCAGTGAAGATCATTCAGTGGCCTGTTAGAACCAGTGAATGGAGCAGAGCTTAATGTTGTGTAAACTCGTGGGCAGAAAAAGGAATATTGTTTAAAAACACAGCCTGTGAGCACGTTAGAGAGATTCGGGTTCTTATTCTTACACTTTTAGCCCACCCAAGCATAAAGAAACACATGCTTAGACATTGCAGGTACAAGAAGTAAGTACAAAAGAGTTCTTACATTTATTTTGTCCAGGTACAGCCATTTCAGTAGAAAATTGGTTTCAGTTCTTCTTTCTATTCCCTAAACTGCATACCTCTGGCCCTGTTTGCTGCCAGAGGCTGCGTGGAGAAATGGGGAAAAGTCTCCTAGGCCCATCCATGTGGCCAAGATGGAGGGAGAGCAGCTTGCATGTTGCTTCTCTGTCAGTGGAAGGATCAGAGAGAGAGAGAGAGATGAGGAAGTGGGAGGGGCAACAAGCAGCTTCCTCTGGAAGCACAGAGTTTGCCTCCTAGAGCAATCACCCATATGCTAATGAGGCATGCTTGATTTGCTGAATTTCAACAGGCAGAACAAGGGAATGTGTGGATTTTGCTTGGCACAAGAGTTCTGCTCTGGGTCACATGACCTGGAAGGGTGCTCAGAATGGAGCACTCCAGTGCCTGGGGTAAACAGTGCTTTTGGCAGTCCATCCAGACAGAACTTGATGTCAGCTTCTCCCCAACACAAAATGTGGTCCCATTCTGTTCAGTTTGAGGAGAGTTATCCTCCTGACAGACAGCCCCTTTACATAATTTCTTTGCAACTTTCTGCTGGGTTGGAAAAAAAAATAAAAATCCATATCTGTGGGGGCTGCAAAAAAAAATCCATACATAATTACTTCCTAACTCATACTTTTCAATACAGTTACAGATTTAAAGTTCCATGCTTGGTCACACCAGCTGGAAGTGCTGGGATTTGAAATCCAATATACAGGTAGTCCTCGCTTAGCAACTGGAATTGGGACCAGCAACTCTGTTGCTTAGACCCATAGTCGCTAAGTGGAAAATCACATGACCATGCTGGTCTTATGATGTCACTTCCCATTAGGTTGTTAAGTAAATCACCATGGTTATTGAGCGAGTGCAGGGGTGTGGTGGCTCAGCGGGTAAGATGCCAGGCTTGTTGATCGGAAGACCAGAAGTTTGGAGGTTCAAATCCCTAGCCCTGCGTGACGGAGTGAGCTCCCACACTAGCCCCAGCTCTTGCCACCTAGCAATTCGAAAGCATGCAAATGCAAGTAGATGAATAGGTACCACTTTGGTGGGTAGGTAACAGTGTTCCGCTTGCGTCATGCCGGCCACATGACCGTGGAAGTGTCTTCGGACAACGCTGGCTCTTCGGCTAACAAACGGAGATGAGCACCGGCCCTTAGAATCAGACACGAATGCACAAATGTGTGGGGGGAACCTTTACCTTTTTTTTATTAAGCGAGACATCACGTGACCACAACTTGCGATTTTACTTCTGTATTCTCCATTAACGCTGCTTGTTGGAGCCAGCTGTGAAGCATGCAAATGCTGATCATGTGACCGTGGGATGCTGTGATGATCATAAACGTGAGGACTGGTTGCGAAGCTGTTTTTTTACACCGTTGCAACTTTGAACAGTTGCTAAACAACGCAGTCAGTAAGCAAGTACTATCCGTATCAGGAGGATACCTTTTTGGGAAGGCTGCTGTGGAGGATAGTAACTGAGCATGAACCATTTCATGATGTTTATTAAGCAATTCATTAATCCCCCCCCCCCCAGGTTTTTGTTGTGTTGTCTCATGCTTGGCCTCAGCACTGGCAATCAATGATCAACCTTGGCTGACCTTAGAAGCTTACAAAGGCTTGGGTCTGGATAGTATTGGATGGGAGACCACCATGAAATCCCAGGACAATTGAAAGTCTGGGAAATTGAAAAAAAATCCTACAAGGAGGTAATGGCAGACTGCTTCCATAATCCACCAAGATAATTACTATTTTTAGATTATTGCTACAAAGCTGCTCTTTAAACCCTAGCACTAATTTGTTTTTGCAATGCTGATTCCAAAGAAGCATTGTGCTGGAATTATTTTATGAAGGCAATGTTCAGTACCAGGCTATACCTTTTACTCAGAAGTAACTTTGCCTTCGTTAAGTAGGCTTATCGCTAGATAAGTGGGGTGATAGGATTTCAGCTGCAGTTATGTGTTTATTAGCAGGCATCCATGGAAAATAATTTTTACAGCCGCACTGCCATGGAGTCTGGCTTGCCATAATATGATCCTGTGTTGAAGGGGAGCAAAGTGCTCATCGGAGAGGCAAGCTAAAGGGGGTGATTCACATAACTCACTCTTTGCTATCAAGTGACTGCTTTCCTTCATTACTATACACCCTCCAGTTTTTTAAAAAAGTATAATTTATGCTTACCATTAAATGAAAGGGCACCTTGGCATGACAGAAAAGCAACTGTAAGGGTGGGACCTAGTTAATTTGTCAAAGCCTGAACTCCAACTATATATTTTCTAGTGTCCTATAAAAAGGGATGTTGTTAAAAGTACACAAAATATTGTTTGATATGCCTATCATTGCATTGGAGGGGAAACAGGATAACCTATAACCTTGTTCACAGAAACAGTTGGTGCAACTTGTCTATTTTTTCAAGGCTATCTGACCTTACTTCCTTTTTTTTTTAATCTGTTCAATCATGTCCGTTTCTTGGAGACTGTCTGGACAAGTCCCTGCAGTTTCCTTGGCAAGAAGTTTTTCAGAAGTGGTTTGCCCTTGTCTGCTTCCTAGGGCTGAGAGAAAGTGACTGGCCCAAGGTCATCCAGCTGGCTTCATGACTAAGGCAGGACTAGAACTCATGGCCTCCCGGTTTCTAGCCTGGTGCTTTCACCACTACACCAAATTGGCTCTCTCTTACTTCCTTACTCATGTCTTTATTCCCATCTTTCCTCCAGGCACTCAAATCAGCATAAAAGCCCTCCCTTCCTGCAGTTTTAATTCCTAATGACCAACTTGCAGATTGGGTGGTAAGAGAGTGACTTCCCCAAAGTCACTGGTAAAGTTCCATGCTAGACGGCAGATTTGGATTCAGTCTCTTCAGTCTTGGACCAGCCTTTAACTCCAACACAACAAATACTGAAGAACAGGCAACAGGACCCACCTTTTAAGAATGCCCTCCTGTCTATCGTATGGTGGAGTGAGCTTGTGAGCCAACAGGTGGAGGTGGGCAGGGCTGGTGCAAGATGTGCCTAGACTGTGGGCTACTCAAAATGATGGATTTTCATCTCCATAACAGTTTCTCATACTTACCTGAGATAAAGAGATTTGCTTTTCATTTTATAATCCCTGAATTGGGACATTACAGGTAGTCCTTGCTTAATGACCATTCGTTTAATGACTATTCAAAGTTATGATGGCGCTGAATGGATAGTAGTTACAACCAGTCCTCAAAGTTATGGCCGTTGTTGTGCCCCCACAGTCACGTTATAAAAATTCAGGTGCTTGGCAACCGGCACGCATTTACAACCACAGCATGCACTTCAGACCCCCCGCCCATCTCCCGTCCATCTCTGCCCTTTTGGCCACCCTGCACTCCACTGCCACTGCCACTGCCACTGCCACTGCCGCCCCCTGCCCCCCCAGCTGACCTTCGCCATCTTCCTCCCGCTGCTGGCCTGGGATCCAGAAACTAGGCAACAGTGTAGCCCTGGGACATGCACGGCGAGCATGGCAGGGTGGCGGAGCCTTGTCTGCTGAAGGGAGCTCGCCCAGCCCGGGAGGAGGCAGCAGGATGGAGCTGGCAGTTTACACAGGGCAGGAAAAGCGTGTGGTCCTTGCCTAACGACGGTGCGGTCCTTGCCTAACTACCACAACTGGAAGTACCAGAACTGCTGTCGCTAAGCGGTGCAGTCACATGATGTTTTACCTAATGACCGCTTCGCTTAGTGACAGAAATCCCAGTCCCAATTAGGGTCATTAAGCGAGGACTACCTCTATGTCTTAAAATTCTTTGTTGTTTAAAAGGATTAGTGTAAGGCACAGGTTCTTAACTGGTGGGACACATTCTACTGGTGATTGGCATAAGGACCCTAAATGGGACACACACAGTTCAGCTCTCCAAATCTGTGCATGGAAGAGAGGAGAACAATGAGGAGGATAAAGCAGCCTGTCTCCCTTGGAGCAAATAGTTTTAATTATTATCAGAGCTTTCCTGGTGAAGAAGTCAATTTACAATTTATTGTGCAACTGATAAAGTAAACATCTAAATGTCTTTTTTGGGGGAAGAAAAGGACTTTCTGTTTATATCTTGGTGGGACCCATGTTCTTTGATAGAGCGATTGTTGTTGTAGTTCAGTCGTTTAGTCGTGTCCGACTCTTCGTGACCTCATGGACCATAGCACGCCAGGCCTTCCTGTCCTCCACTGTCTCCCGGAGTTTACTCGAATTCATGTTCATTACATCAGTGATGCTATCTAACCATCTCATCCTCTGCCGTCCCCTTCTCCTTTTGCCTTCAGTCTTTCCCAGCATCAGGGTCTTTTCCAGTGAGTCCTCTCTTCGCATTAGGTGGCCAAAGTATTTGAGCTTCAGGTTCAGTATCTGTCCTTTCAATGAGCAGTCAGAGTTGATTTCCTTTAGGATTGACTGATTTGACCTCCTTGCAGTCCAAGGGACTCTTAAGAGTCTTCTCCAGCACCACAGTTCAAAAGCATCAATTCTTTGGCGCTCAGCCTTCCTTATGGTCCAACTCTCACAGCCATACATTACTACTGGGAAAACCATAGCTTTAACTATATGGACCTGAAAAACAAGAAGTTGAGAACTGCTGGAGTAAGGATTTTTTTCAAGTCCTAGTTACTGACAGTAAGCCTTACTGAACCTGGTGGGGTTTATTTCCAAGGACCATCCCTAGGATTTCACTATTCAATTTTTACCCAGCAACAGAAGCAGTTATATAAATCCTAGTTAATTTAATTATATGAAATACATTTGAAAGGCAAAAGAATGATTCATTAGGCCACAACTTTCTTCCATACCATGCCTATTCTGTTTTCTTTTATGACTTTCACAAAGTTGATAGTGCCTCTATCTGAAAGCGGAAGTCCCAAAAATTCAAAGATTTCTCTTTGACTTTAGCAATAAATTAGTCTGGCTGACTTTAACTGTTTGATCTCAAAGTTGTGATTCAAACACATTCCATATTTCATTTCAAACCATACTGTCCTTGATCTATTATGTTGAAGTTTTTAATGTACTGAAACCATTGCAAAATTCAGTTTGCTTATTCTTTATATGCTCTTATCTTTCTTTCTGATTATTATTTTAAACTCATGCACTTGCTTTGGATGGAGTGGAAAATGGTATCACATCAACAACATTGAATAAAAATTCAGCTGTCATCCTGGTTCATCTTATGTACAAAAAGGGGGAAAATTTATCCTTGGTCTCAGACCTAACAAGATAGTTTAAGCCAGCTCTGCTCCATTTCTTCGTTTATACATTCACTAGACTGCATGAGTTGAACCTAGACATGTAATGCTGCATAAACATGTGGCTTTTGCCATATTTACACGTTTTTCAGGGAGTTTGTGTCTGTGGTTTTATTCATAACAGCCGCTGAATGCACGTAGATCAGGAAAGTGGTGCTGCGCTGGCCCGACTCACCACAATGTACTCTCTAATGAATAAGGTTCATATTTCTTAGACATAAAATGTAATGTAGCCATCAAAGCCGACTGAAGCTGCTTGGAGGTTTAGTTCCAGAGATCCTATTTGCTGTGGAAAATCAATGGTCCTTAAAAGGCTCACAAGGCCTATCTGTTCCTCCCTGCTCATTATGCATATTCATACATTTAAAACAGATAGTATGGAAGCCATCTTGAGTGCTGCCTCATTGTTTCATTTAAGGAGGAAAAAGTGCCTAACAATATACAATGGCAGATGTCTAGGACCTCTCTTAAGGTTCATAATCTAATTATTCTAAGTAGCTGTTGCATAAATTAGGTAATGTTGAGAAAGAGAGAGAGAGAGAGAGAGAGAGAGAGATGATAGATGATAGATAGATAGATAGATAGATAGATAGATAGATAGATAGATAGATAGATAGATATGGATAGATGATAGATAGATAGATAGATAGATAGATAGATAGATAGATAGATAGATAGATATTTAATTTATATTATTGCCCATCTTCCCCCGAAGGGGGAACTCTGGGCGGTTTACAATAAAATGAAAGAAAGGAAGGAAGGAAGGAAGGAAGGAAGGAAGGAAGGAAGGAAGGAAGGAAGGAAGGAAGGTAGGTTCACACACATACTTTTTAACTGTAAAGTGCTAAGAATATTTTATTTCAAGATTATTTCTGTAACAGGGTATGAACAGTTTTTTGTAGTTTTGTTTTGACCTTTCAGTGACATTCTGGTTCAGTTTGGATCCAAGACTGAATCTTGGATTCAAACCCTCACACATCTGTAATGGTGTTACCCACAAACTCTTAAAATCCTTTTTACTACTTCTAGGCAGAATTGCATGAAATCTGCATCACATGAGCTGTTACTGAGGAGATCCAGGCTAAACTCCAGAGCAGTGTTTCTCAACCTTGGCAACTTTAAGAGGTGTGGACTTCAACTCCCAGAATTCCCCAGCCAGCCATACTGGTTGGGTTGAGAAACACTGCTCCAGAGTATAGATTCTATAAAGCATCCATGACTGAGGGAGGTCCTGAGGAGCTTTCACTTTATCAATCACCACCTGAGAAGTCCAATTCTAAGAGGCCTTAGCTGAGCCCCCCGGCCTTCAACCCTACCCTAATTCCCACTGAGCTGCACCAATCCCTGGTTCTCCTCCCTCATCCCATTATTCCCCAAAACATTAGTAGAGGCAAGCTCTGTAGGCATTTTAGCTGCTCCAAATCCTAAGAAAGATCCATTCCGGATAAAACCTTTATTCAAGCAACAGAAGAGATTGACTGTAGGTAATGAATTAACAGAATTAACACTCAGGAAGAAGAAAAGATGCTGGATATATAAACCTGTCTTGAATGTTTTGCTGGGATAACAGGTTTGGACTTGTATTTTGCAGTTAATTGCCCCAAAGCTCTCTTGTGACATGGTGGGTCATAGATACAGTATCTAATTTTAAAGAAAACAGATGTAGAGAAGTTGACCTTAATAATCTGAGGAGTTAACCTCAATAAGTTTTAAAGGGGATATTCACTTTCTCAATGGTTTGTGAGCTAAAAATCACATATGATCTATAATATTAGATAGAATTTCCCTCAGGAAATTCTTTGCAGGATTTCAGAAGGAAACATGCAGCTGTTAAGAACAAAGAGCATTTTCAGAATGGACATGTTATTAAGGCTCTGCAGCTCTTCAGATCTGAAGGCAAAAAGGCACTTCTCACCCCACGCATTTCAAAACACCATTTTCCCTTCAAAGTGCTGCACAGCCCTAGTTTGTATGCTTATTTATCCATATCTATGCATACATGTGGGCAACTAAGTAGCACCATCTAGCTGATCATGGCTGTCCTCAGAAAGCTAAAGAAGGCTAGACCTGGTTAGTACTTGGATGGGAAACTACCAGGAAACACCACGGCTAGAAGCTAGACTAGGGAGTCAAAAAAAACATCCCAGAAGAAGGCAATGGTAAACCATCTTGTGCATTTTCCCAAGAAAATTACATGAGTGTCTCCAGGAAGTAATCAGGACTAAAACTCAACTTGAATGAGACATCTATCTATCTATCTATCTATCTATCTATCTATCTATCTATCTATCTATCATCTATCTATCTATCTATCTATCTATCATCTCCGATATATATACCCAATCATACTACAACCTTTCAAAATGCAAAATGTACTATGGAGTTGGGTGTTTTTATGAGGAATGAAAAATACTCAATTATTGTAATGCTGATTGGTAGGCAAGATTCTGTTTGTGTTCTTTGTGTATGTTGTATGACATATTTACCCAGAAGCAAGTTTCACTGAGTTTAATAGTATGTTTCCCCAGGAATGTGGATCTAGGGTTGCATTACATAGTGAAGAGAATCTTCTTGGATGAGAAGAAGCTGGCGCATAAAGAGGCAGCCCTCCTCTGAAGAGAACTGAAGCTCAAAGGGCACCCTTTGATGCCTCTTCTGCCTCTCTGGTATCCTCCCAGCATTGCAAGCAATGAAGAAAGTGCTGTTAAAGCTACACAGGTTTATGTTGATTCAGGAAAGCTGCCTTTGAAATGGGCTAACTGGCCCATGGTTCACTGAATTACTTCTTGCCCAGAATTTTCCATTCATGAAGGAATTTGAGAAAGATCCAACTGAGACGAAAAGAATAGCCTTCTGGGTTGTTTCACCAAGCCCACCTAGGACTGGAATGGCCTTACGTTGGAAGCAACTTGCAAAGGGGGGATATTTGCCTCTTGACTTGTCTGAGGAATCCGCACAGTTCTCTGGTACTCCCAACAACTAGTTATTGCTTCCCCCACCTCCACCAACTTAGTATTCACCTGTGCTATCTTGAGCTGGATCATTTAGCCATCATCCAATACAGCCCAACACTATCCCGGACTACAAGGATCCCACATGTATTCTCAAGAGACCTGAGTCCTACTCCTGGAGCCCCTCCAGAAATTGCTACTGATTTGCTATAATAATAATAATAATAATAATAATAATAATAATAATAATAATAATAATTATATACACAACAACGTGAAATCACAGCTGCCAGTTTTCTTTAGCTGGTGTTGGCCTTGATTTGCATCGAGTTCTTCCCAAGAAAGGGCGTGGTGGCTCAGTGGGTAAGAAGCCAGGCTTGTCGATCGGAAGATTGCAAGTTCGGAGGTTCGAATCCCTAGCCCTGCGTGCGGAGTGAGCTCCCGCACTAGCTCCAGCTCTTGCCAACCTAGCAATTCGAAAGCATGCAAATGCAAGTAGATTAATAGGTACCACTTCGGTGGGTAGGTAACAGCATTCCACGCGTGTCATGCGGCCACATGACCGTGGAAGTGTCTTCGGACAACGCTGGCTCTTTGGCTAACAAACGGAGATGAGCACCGGCCCCTAGAGTCGGACACGACTGCACAAATGTGCAGGGGGAACCTTTACCTTTACCTTCCCAAGAACCTAGGATGTCATAATGTATCAGCATAGTATGTGTGCAGATTGAAGCAGTGTGGCCTTTTGTAATTGACAGATAGAAATTTTTCAATGTGCAGATTTTCTAAGTGCTGTCCAAGGTTTTTTGGAATAGCACCCAGTGTGCCAATAAGCACTGGGACCACCAGTTATTATTATGCATGATTCCCAGCAACTCTGAGCGGCATATAATTTATTTCATTGACTTTAAATAAACTTAAAAACAAATGTCATTGTTATCCTAGCCCTGCCCTGCCCTTTGCTTGCCCCTTCTGACTTTTTAAGCAGGCCATCCAAAGGCCAAAGGTCAAGTTGGTCTTTTAAGTTTCTTTGTGGTACATCCATTGCTGTTGCAATGCAGTCCATCCACCTTGTTGCTGGTTGTCCTCTTCCTCTTTCCTTCAACTTTTCCCAGCATTATGGGCTGGGACTTTAGGTCCCAACAAAATGATTTATTTTATTAAATTTTTATTACCACCCATCTCCCCTATCGGGGACCCTGATGCACCCCTGATCTAGGGCTTCTGTGATAATAGTTTAAAGCCAATACTAGAATTATTTTAAGAGGGCCACACTCTCACAGTCTTGATGATGCCACATACTACATTTGTTTCTGCATGTCGTTCTCATTGGAGTGAAATGAATAATTGTGTTCTCCATCCCTCTTCGTTACCATTGTATTGTATTAGAAATGGTGTCAAACTCTTTCCCTAGTGGCATCATTGTGTGCATCAGTGCAGAAATCCATATTTGGGGAAATCATTTGAAAGTGATTATTTTCCCCTCTCTGTCTTTTGAACCTGTGTAAATGTAGCCAAAATCTGATGTGATTAGACAGAATGAATGAGCAGTAATTTCCTGTGGTTCCTGTTTGCTTCTATGAATCTACTTAATGAAGTAGTCATTTTTAATATTCTGTTCTGTTAATATATTTCATATAACAGACAGCTTCCAACTGTGCATGTGTTCATCTTCTGATGCTTTTATCTGTTACCTTTAACGCACCATTTCTGTATAGTCTTCAGTCTTTTATGGAACTGGGGGAAAAGATTCTCTAAAGTTGTCTCTGTGTTGGAATTATTATGCAAAGTTTGGGCTAATTTTTCTACTTCCAACCAGCACTCAGATGCTATATACTCATTATTCTATTTCTGCTCCCCAGCCCAGCAAGGGCTATGAATTTGCTTGTTTCTGAAACGTAGATATAAACACAGAATATGTCAAATCCCAAAAGTGAAAATAGTCACGTGGGTGGGAAGATGCTTGCATCTACTTGACAATGGCAGTAACATATGGTTCAGCTACACAGATTGCAACTGATTATGGGAAAATTCGAAGGCGAAAAAAAATCATAGAATTTGTAGGAAATTATCTCTCTTGTTTGGAGGCTATGCATAATTCATTTAGTAAAACTTGGAGATGCCATTTCTTTAAGCTGCAGCTTTTATTATTGTTTCCTAGATATGAATTAAATGGTGTCTGCGTTTTAACTGCATAGTACTTTATGGAACTCTGTAAATCAAGAACCACAGATTCATTATCCAAGTAAGCCAGTGGCAATCACAAATCTTCCTAACAACTGTGCATCCCTGGCTCCCAGCACAAAATAATCAAAGTAGAATAAATCCAAAGCTGATCAGGGCAGAAGGGCAGGTGCTACTGTGGAGTCCTTGGTGCTCTCTGAGCCTTGTTGTTTTCTTGCAGACGTTTCATTGCCAGACTAGGCAACATCTTCAGGTGAAAAGGGAGTGGGACTTGATCTCTGTTTATATATTGTGGCTTGTCCTGCTTGTGTTGGTGGAGGTGTTGTTCTCTCCTTGGTAGTTCCTTGATTGGGCTGTTGTTTGCTGCTTGGTTGATTGACTGAGTTAATAGTTCCTCAAGGAACTTAGGGTATATTGTGATGTTTGATTGTTCCTCTGGTGCTAATCTTGGTGTTAATCTTTGCATATCTGGGTATTGATTGCTGGCAAGGAGGTGTTCTGGTATTTTTGTCCTGACTTGGGGCATAGAAATAACAGGCAGAGGCTGGAATCAGGCTCTAGTGATTTATTATCCTAATACCCTAACAAAATCCATCTAAACTGACATGAAGTGGCGATGCCCAAAGAATACGTCCACAAACTTAGGGCAGGGCTTTCTTCAACCTCTTGGGAGGGAAACATAAAGATTCAGTACTACGCATGCGTTTCCCTTCCTGGAGGGAGCCCCCTCCTTCTCCGCCCGTTATCTCCCTGACATTTTGGCTTTTCTATTGTCTCTTATGAATGGTATGTAAATCTTGTTTACCTCTATGTGTCTGTTGATGGCTGCTTTGTCTGAGTGCCAAGCTTCCAGGAATTCTCTAGCATTTTTGGATTTGGCTTGGTTTAAGATGCTCACAGTTTCCCAGTTGAAAGTATGGTTGAGTCTGTCCATGTGTTGTGAGATTAAGGAGTTTTCATCATGTCTTCTGTCTGCTAGTTGGTGTTTGTGTGCTACTGTGTTGTAATAAATTCTTTGCTTTGGGAAAGATGGAAAGAAGAATGCAAGAAAGGGGTCTCTGTTATGCTGGAATCATGCAGATGAAACAGGTCTCCTGTCAGTGCAACAAAATCAGAATGACTTAGAGAAAAATAAGTATTTTAATCAATGGATTGCCAAATTGAAGAGAATGAACATTCTTCATTCACAAAAAAGAGAATCTGGTATTGAATATATTATAAAATGTTGTATGAGGCTGCAATTCTACACACTGACTTTAGAGTAACTGTTACTAAAGTCAATGAAGTTTTCCTCTGGATAGCCTTCTACAGGGTTTACAGAGTTATAGTTTGTCTGGTTTCATAGAGAGCTTCTAAAAATGGAACCTACATTAAGATATCTTCTATTTCATTTAATTTCTATTGCCCTCAAAATCTGTTAAATGAGCAGGTATTAAGGTTTAAAAAATCAGCAAAGAAGGACTCTTTGGATAAATATCACTTTCTCTGCTGCAGAGAGAAGTAAATGATTCCCTTATATTAAATAATTCATCTTAGAACAGAAAACTCCAGAAATAGGGCCTTTTTCCAGTTAGGGGCAAATTTAAACTAAACAGATGAAAATAGTCATTTATGGCTTTTTTCTTTTTTTAATATCTCTGATATTAGAGCAAACCACTAAAGGACAAGTGGATAGCATTTATATCTGATTTTCTGCTTCTATCTATCTATCTATCTATCTATCCATCCATCCATCCATCCATCCATCCATCCATCCATCCATCCATCCATTTTTGTGCCTTCAAGTCAGTGTTGACTCCTGGCGACTGCCTGGACAAGTCCCTGAAGTTTTCTTGGCAAGTTTTCGGAAGTGGTTTGCCCTTGCCTCCTTCCTAGGGCTGAAAGAGAGGGACTGGCCCAAGGTCACCCAGCTGGCTTCGTGCCTAAGTTGGGACTAGAACTCACTGTCTCCTGGTTTGTAGCCTGGTGCCTTTACCACTACACCAAATTGGCTCTCTATTGTTTATTAATGCATATTCAATCTCTATGACAGAAAGGGGTTTGTTGTACATGCATACAGTATGGGCTTTTGCTGTCATTGGCTGGGATGCTATGATGTCATGGGATGAGGAACTCATCTTGGAGTTTTGGGAGGCCATTACTGTAAGGTGCTCCACTCCGTTGTCCTAACGAACATTTCTCTTAAGCAAATCGACAGACACGAGCTTGCTAAGCAGTAAACGTTTTATTAAGGTACATGAAGCTTGATATGAAAGAAAGACTTGAGTAATTTGTTTTAGGCAAGGCTTGACATTTTAAACATTCCTAAACCCGGAGTATTCCCCCCTCCCTAGGCTGACCATATTTCCTTCAGACAAAAACGGGACTTTTGGGATGGCAAAACAGGACAGGGTCTTATGCCACCATGCCGGCCTCCAAACCCCGCCCCCCCAGTCCACGCAATTGGCTCCCACCTGCAAACCCCGCCCACGCCCCACACGATTGGCTCCCGCCTGCAAACCCCACCCCCATCAGCGTGATTGGCTCGGATTTTAATTTTTTTTCCGATTTTAAAGGTTTCTTTTTCTTCTAGCAGTAAATGGTGCGGCAGAGCTGGTGTGTTTGGGGGAGGCCGGAGTACACACACTGTGCACACAGCACCGTCATCGGCCAGGGAACAAGGGGCAGGGATGGAGGGGATGGAGGCCCACCACTGCCCCATCCCCCTCGGGCTTGGCCGAGGGAGGGAGGAGAGTTGCTGCTGCCACCGCTGCAGAGCAGGAGAAGCAGGAGGAGCCGGCTGCGCTCGGCTGCTTCAGCCACACCACTCCGCCCCTTGCTGCCCGCTGAAGCTCCCCAGGGTGGCCGGCTCCTGCCAGGGCAGTCTGTCCTGTGAGTGTGTGTGTGTGTGTGCATCTGATCGGGCTTGGCCCGACAACTCTCCTCCCTCGGCCAAGCCTGATCAGATGCACATACACACACTCACGCACTCACAGGACAGCCTGCCCTCGGCAGGAGCCAGCCGCGCTGAGGGGCTTCAGCCACACCACTCCGTCCCTCGCCACCCGCTGAAGCCCCCCAGCATGGCCAGCTCCTGCCAGGGCAGTCTGTCCTGTGAGTGTGTGTGTGTGTGTGCATCTGATCGGGCTTGGCCGAGGGAGGAGAGTTGTCGGGCCGCCGAGCAGGAGCCGGCTGCGCTGGGGGGCTTCAGTGGGCAGCAAGGGGCGGAGTGGTGTGGCTGAAGCCCCCCAGCATAGCTGGCTCCTGCTTCTCTTGCTCGGCGGCGGCAGCGGCAACAACTCTCCTCCCTCGGCCAAGCCCAATCAGATGCACACACACACACTCACACACACTTACAGGACAGACTGCCCTCGGCACGAGCCGGCCACGCTGAGGGGCTTCAGCCACACAACTCCGCCCCTCGCCACCCGCTGAAGCCCCCCAGCATGGCCAGCTCCTGCCAGGGCAGTCTGTCCTGTGAGTGTGTGTGTGTGTGTGTGTGTGTGCGTGCATCTGATCGGGCTTGGCCGAGGGAGGAGAGTTGTCGGGCCGCTGAGCAGGAGAAGCAGGAACGGCCACCCTGGAAAGCTTCAGCGGGCAGCAAGGGGCGGAGTGGTGTGGCTGAAGCAGCCGAGCGCAGCCGGCTTCTCCTGCTCGGCGGCCCGACAACTCTCCTCCCTCGGCCAAGCCTGATCAGATGCGCACACATACACACACACGCACCCCACACCCTCTTTCTCCAGCCTCCCCATGACCAAATGCACCCGCACCTGTTGCAGGGAGGCTGGAGAAAGACGGTGTGGGGTGCGTGTGTGTGTGTGTGTGCGCGCGCGATTACGCTGAGCAAGAAATCTGCGCACGCGCACACACATGCACACACACACACACACAACACACACACACATGCACCCTCTTTCCACAACCTTCCCGTGCCTGCTTTCCCTGGCCTCACCACTGCTGGGCAATCTCAGGATCAGGAAAGGAGGCAGGAACCTGGACTGTGGTGCTGTGTCTGCTGCTGGGCTCGCACGTGGCAACTGGGATTCCAGTTGCCGCGCTGATAGGGCCTCTTCCGGGCTGCCTCCAATGGCAAGTCCGGCTTCAGTCCTCCTTCCTGTCTTCCTGTCTTCCTTCCCGCCGGGTTTAAAAAAGGGACAAAATTGAGATTTTGATCAAAACGACGGGACGGTTGAAAAATGCTAAAATAATGGGACTGTCCCGTTCAAAACAGGACGTATGGTCACCCTACCCCTCCCAGTCCTGACTTCCCGGACCCGTGTCATGCAAATGTCTTTGGGTGCTCAGACGGTCATCATCGGTGATGTGTAGTGGGAGCGCTCGGAAGTTGGTGTTAATGGGTTGTCTTCCTCCGGATTCGTTGTCACTTGTATTCTTTCCTCCAATTCACATAACCGTCCGTCTCAATGGCAGGACTCTGCCAGAGTTCTGACAATTATTTACTGTGGGGAATGTTTGGGAGGAAGATAATGATGTTGATGTTGATTCTGATGCTTCAGGAGATTTACAATGAGTAGGCTTTTCAGGGAAGGTCACTATAATTGTCCCTGATACTAACTATTTATTTATTTATTTATTTATTTATTTATTTACTACCCCACCGTTATTATTTTTATAAGTAACTCAAGGCGGCGAACATACCTAATACTCCTTCCTCCTCCTATTTTCCCCACAACAACAACCCTGTGAGGTGGGTTGGGCTGAGAGAGAGGAAAGGGAGAACCTACAAATTACTAAAGAATATGCATGTACAGTATACAAAAAATCCAATGAATCAAAACACACATTGATATATAAAAATCATCAATATGTAAAAGTAACTTGTTTTTTGAATAACAAATTAAACTATACCTCATCAAATCATATTGATCAGACTTTCCATTAGATCAACAGAGAACTGGTTCAAAGGCTCAGAGTGAACACATTACTTCTATCCTGTATTTTAAGTCCAGAGTGGTTGTTTCTTTCCAACACCAAAAACTTAGCTTTTGAGCTACACTTAAAAGTCCAGCTTCTATCTGAATATTGGACCAAAATGGGACAACCATCATACAAGCTCAAATCAATCTTTAGTCTCAGAATTCTTGTTAGAGTTCCCTCAAATGTATCCCCAGCATCAAAGTGTTAACACCCAGCTCTTCTAAAAAATCATCTGAGACATCTAATAAATATGAAAAAGAATCTTTTGATAAATTAGTCTAGTTTTAAGTTCATAAGAAACATTTTAAGTTCATAGAAAACATTTAATGTTCTTTAACATTAATTCATTTGTTAAAATAAAATATTCCAACAACACTTCATTCTGCAGTTCTTGCAAATTATCAGTATCTATCTTAGTAACCCTTAACTGTCTATAAAAATATTTTTTTTAGATTTAGATAAACTGTTTAGGTTTAGATTCTTCCAAAGCACTTTATATAAGAAAAAATAATTTAGAAAGTCCAGAAACTGCTAATGCATCAAACTAAGAAAATAAAAAATGTTTTAACTGAATAGAATGGAACGGAATGAACAGAACAGAACAGAATTTACTCCCATTCAGCAATTTTAAGCTATTCAAATTCTTGCAGTACAGTATTTTCTTGATCATCTTATTTCTCCTGTAACAACAATGATAATAACAATATTTATCTGCAATTTTGAAATTGTGAGTACTCCAAAGTGGTGTTGATACAATAAACTAAACTCATTCTAGTTGACTGAATAACCTGATAACTTACCAAACTGTAGTAGAGAACTTCGATAAACTAAGACCCAAAATATCATCTGCATATAATAGCAATTTATGTTTCAACTCCTGCCAGCTTTATGCCAAAAATATCATTTGAATAATAGTCAAACAGGCTAATGTTGCCAAGTTAAATATCATTGGCGATCACTCGTAGCCGAGTAAGATTGTCTTCCAAAGGTAAAATTTTAACAGTGGATCCGTAAGTGGCTATAAAGGCCAATTCTGGATCCGCACAACCTCCCACAATGAGGGCATAGGTTTCCGGGTGGGAGACGGTCATGATGAGGGTTTGCCTGATGTGCCTTCCTTTTAGCTCTTTTCTCCCTTTCGCCCTGTACTCGTGCTTCTTCAAAGTCCATAGCACCATTAATAAAGGCTGACCTCCAATTGAAACGCTCATGAGTTAGGGCTTCCCAGTTCTCAATGCTGATATTACATTTTTTTAAATTAGCTTTGAGAGTATCTTTGAATCTCTTTTGCTGTCCACCAATATTCCGTTTTCCATTCTTAAGTTGGGAGTAAAGGAGCTGCTTTGGAAGACGATGGTCAGGCATTCGAACAACATGACCGGTCCAGCGAAGTTGATGTTGGATGATCATTGTTTCAATGCTGGTGGTTTTCGCTTCTTCTAATACGCTAACATTAGTCCGCCTATCTTCCCAAGTAATTTGCAGAATTTTTCGGAGGCAGCGTTGATGGAATCTTTCAAGAAGTTGGAGGTGGCGTTTGTAGAGGGTCCATGTTTCACAGGCGTACAGAAGGGTTGGTAGTACAATGGCTTTGTAAACAAGCATTTTGGTCTCCCTGCGAATTTCCCGATCCTCAAACACTCTACACTTCATTCGGGGGAAAGCTACACTCGCAGAGCTCAGGCGATGCTGAATTTCAGCGTCGATGTTGGCTTTTGTAGATAGATGGCTGCCGAGATAAGAAAAGTGGTTGACATTTTCTAGTGACACACCTTTAAGCTGGATTGATGGTGCTGCGGAGGGATTGGTTTGAACTTGCTGGTAAAGCACTTTGGTTTTTTTAATGTTAATCGAGAGGCCGAGCTTTTCATATGCTTCTGCAAAGATGTTTAGGATAGTTTGAAGATCTTCTTCGGAGTGTGCACAGACTACGTTATCATCAGCATATTGAAGTTCTATAACAGAAGTTGTAGTTACCTTATTTTTTGCTTTCAGCCTCCTAAGATTAAAAAGCTTTCCATCTGTTCGATATATAATTTCTACACCAGTAGGAAGTTTCTCTTCAACAAGGTGTATAATCATAGCGATGAAGATAGCAAATAAGGTTGGAGCAATAACACATCCCTGTTTAACGCCGGATTCCACTTTAAATGGATCGCTTTGAGAGCCATTGTTATTCAGGATTGTTGCCATCATGTTGTCATGGAGTAGCCGCAAGATGTTCACAAATTTATCAGGGCATCCGATTTTCAGAAGGATGGTCCAGAGAGCAGTACGATTTACTGAGAACCTTCATAGACATAGTACGATTTACAGTATCAAAATCTTTAGTCAGATCAATAAACGCCATGTACAGAGGGCGGTTTTGCTCCTTGCATTTTTCTTGAAGCTGTCGTGCAGTGAAGATCATATCCACTGTTCCCCTGGAAGGGCGGAAGCCATTTTGCGTTTCAGGGAGGATGTCTTCTGATACAGATAGGAGATGGTTTGCGATGATCTTTGCCAGGATTTTGCCTGCTGTGGCTAGAAGGGAGATGCCTCGATAGTTTCCACAGTCTGTTCTATCACCCTTTTTAAAGAGAGTGATAATTATGGCATCCCTAAAGTCTGCTGGAATCTCCTCCCTCATCCAGATTTTTTCGATGAGCTTATGAAGTTGTTGTGTAAGTTCAGGCCCGCCTTCTTTAAAGACTTCAGCAGGAATCCCATCAGGTCCACTAGCTTTGTTATTTTTCATTTGTTTAGTGGCTTTACTGACTTCCTCCAAACTAGGGGGTACTGCAAGCTCATCTCTTATTTGTTTTTGCGGGATTTGCAAGAAGACTTCATCAGCCACAGTAGAGTGACGATTAAGGAGATTGTAGTAATGCTCTTTCCAGTACAGTGCAATAGACTCTTTGTCCTTTAGAAGTTTAGCACCATCTACTGAGCGTAAGGGATTTGTACCATGGTTTGTTGGTCCATAGATGGCCTTTATGGCATTAAAAAAGCCCCGTGCATCATGAGCATCTGCAAAATGTTGGGTTTCTTGGGCTTTTTTTATCCACCATATGTTCTTAAGTTCTCTAGTTCTTCTTTGGACTTCTGCCTTTGCACTGGCGTAGATTTTTTTCTTAACGGCACAGCTAATATCTTTTTGCCATATCCGGAAGGCTTTCCTTTTCTTGTCAATAATATGTTCAATCTCACTATCGTTCTCATCAAACCAGTCCTGATGTCTCTTAGTTTGGTATCCGATAGTTTGTTCACAGGCTGAAATAATAGAAGTCTTCAATTTAACCCAGTGTTCCTCAACATTTTCAGGAAGTTCCATAGGCAGATGTTTCTTGAGAGTTGATTGAAAGCAAGCTCGTTTAATAGAATCTTGAAGGACCAGTGTATTCATTTTATGCCTTGGTTTTCTTCCTTGGAGCCTACGATGAGGGACAACCTTTATGGCCATTGTGGATCGAATTAATTGATGGTCTGTCCAGCAGTCATCGGCGCTCGTCATGGCTCTGGTGAGAAGTACATCACGGCGATCTCTAGCACGGACAATTACATAATCTAAAAGATGCCAGTGCTTCGACCGTGGGTGCTTCCAAGCTGTTTTAAATTTATTTTTCTGGCGAAATAGTGTGTTAGTAATGACAAGGTTATGCTCTGCACATTTAGTCAGAAGTAAGATTCCATTCATGTTGCTGTTGTCAACTCCTTCTTTCCCAATGATCCCTGGCCACAAATCAAAGTCACGCCCAACTCTTGCATTGAAATCGCCCAGGAGGATAATTTTATCCTCCTTTGGTATCTCTGATAAGATGGTGTCCAGCTGGGTATAAAATTTTTCCTTGATATCCTCATCTGCATCTAGTGTTGGTGCGTAAGCACTTAGGATAGTTGCCTGTTGGTTTTTGGTGAGTTTTATTCGGAGAGTTGAGAGTCGTTCGTTAATCCCAGTGGGAACTTCTGACAAGAGCTTCACAAGGTCGTTTTTGAAAGCCTACCCCATGTATTCGTCGTTCTTGTTCAGGCAGTCCTTTCCAAAAGAAGGTATAACCTCCTTTTTCTTCCTTCAACTGTCCTTCTCCTGCTCTTCGAGTTTCTTGGAGTGCTGCTATATCGATATTAAAACGTCTCAGCTCCCTTGCAATAATGGCAGTCCTACATTCAGGTCGTTCACTATCCATATTGTCTTGCAGTGTCCGTATATTCCATGTTCCAAAATTCATGTGTTTTTTACGACCACTAGATGGTGACCCCACTGGTCGCGGTAATCCAGTCAGGGAGAAAATGAGGCAGACTATGTTTAGGGCACCTTTTCTAGCCCCCTCCCCATATGGGGTGAGCAGAGTGGATCCTAAATAGGGCTGCTCAGTCGTGGATACAGCTGCCGAACTACTCAACTGCCTCGATCCTTGAGTCAGGGCGACTGAATCCGTATCCACCGCCCATGTGCTGATCCATGACTAGGAGCTTCCGGATTTCACAGTCCTGCCCCCGTTGCCATTCGTCAATCGCCATGGGACTTTTGGTTGTTTTGGGTTTGGTGTGGTTGGAAGACGCCTGTGCATGAATTTGTATTATGTGTGGAGATCGGTGCACAACGATCAGCACACAACCTTCACAGAAAAAGGTTCTAATCCAATGGCATGACGATTGGTGACCTTTTGTCTGCTGCAGCCTTCATCCGCCTTCGCAGCCGTTGTAACAATACACCTTGTTATCTTCCGCCTGTTCTGCCATTGAGGACTTTCTTGGATCGTTCTTTGTCTGGTTCCTCCCCCTGGACCTTACCGCCATGAGTGACCCTACCAGGAGTACATGACTCCCGACGGCTTCGCTCACAGGGTTCATTGAGAACACACAAGCCCACTCACCACAACAAGGTGACGATCCAGCGAGTGAGAAGTTAAATATAAGAGAAAATGAAGCCCATCTTCGACAACTTCCACAAAATATCTTAATAGGTAAAGAGGTAATTCAAATTGTAATAACTGTAGGTGAGGGGTTAAAATTCCACATTTTAATCCATCTAATAAAGCAGAGCTTTCCAAACTGTGTGTCGGGACACGTTAGTGTGTCGGCTGCAGTGTCTGGGTGTGTCGCGGCTGCTGCTGCCTCCGAGCCCTGCCAGGATTCCGCGCAGGTCCTAGTGCCTGCCTTGTGCCTGGCTGCCTCCAAACCTGCCCTGCCAGGATTCCATGCAGGTCCTAGTGCCTGCCTTGTGCCTTGCTGCCTCCAAAACTGCTGTGATTCCACACAGGTCCTAGTGCCTGCCTTGTACCCTGCTGTAAGAGTGTGTCGTGAAATGATGCCCTGCTGTAAGAGTGTGTCGCGTAATGATGCATGTCTAAAAAGTGTGTCACCAACATGAAAAGTTTGGAAAGCTCTGTAATAAAGACTGGAATCCAATTTTTTATGAAAGCATTTTCTAAAAATTTAACCAAGATGTTGTGAGTTCTTTAGGACTGATCAGACAAGATAGAGCACAGAACCTTGTGAGCCGGGTCATTTTTTAAATTATTATTATTATTATTATTATTATTATTATTATTATTAGCATAATAAGGATAGAAAGGTATTCATCTCTCTATGAGATTGACTCATAAAGAAAAGGCATTTACACAAGCTTCAACTCTCCCTCCCTTTTCTGGTTTCTGCTTCAAAGAAATGTAGCAAATGCTTTATGTCCTAATTGCATTACTGTTCCAGGATAAAGTATCACCCTGCCTGGGATCATATTTCTTCTGCTAAAATGACAGCTGATTTTTTTCCTAGTCATCCTTGCACTTTACCAATCATGAGGGGATGATCAATAGAATTAATAATGTTATCTGTGGGCAAAGGGTTGGACGAAATAGCCCGTGAGGCCCCTTCCAGCTCTATTTTTCTGATTCTCTCAATTTATTTACATTAGACGAGTCAAAATATTCAACCATGAATTATACCCTTAGAAACAATGGGTAGTAGCAAAATCTGCTTAACCTTGAGGGAAAATTGCTTTCTTATGAAACTCTGTGTGAAATGTACTATAGAAGCACAGAGAAATTATGTAACCTCTTACAGGAACAGAGGGGGTTAGTTTCAATAAATTCCATTCCATTTACTGTTCAAGGTCTCTCTGCAAGAGCTCACCCTTTCCTTTCCTTTCCTTTCCTTTCCTTTCCTTTCCTTTCCTTTCCTTTCCTTTCCTTTCCTTTCCTTTCCTTTCCTTTCCTTCCCTTCCCTTCCCTTCCCTTCCCTTCCCTTCCCTTCCCTTCCCTTCCCTTCCCTTCCCTTCCCTTCCCTTCCCTTCCCTTTCCCCTCCCCTTTCCTGATGGAAGATTTTCTCTTAACTCCCATTTATACCAGATAAGAGGTAGATGGGTCCCAGAGGTACCTTGCTAGGAGATGAGAGTTCTTGCTAAAGCAGTTTCATGCAATGATGCTTTAACTCCCATGCATGCCATTCATTCCACACACCTCAGTGGTTTTTTGTTTAAAATGTCAAACTACCGGCCACTTCATTCTGGCTCCCACAAAACAAGCTCTTCATAAGGGAGCTGATTAAGTCCACATGATTACAAGAAGACCTTCACAGATGTCCCTTAGCTGCATTCAGGAGGTCTCTGTGGGATGACACAAGTCACATTTGTATGGGGAAAGCCCATCAAGAATGAATTGGATTTTTTTTACTATAAGAGTTGGTCAACCTGGGTCTACCAGGCTTCATACAATGCTTTGAAAAGTAGGTAAAATATAGGTGCCACTTCTTATACAGTGAATATATAGTGATTGCAGTGATTTCACGCATTAACTGGAAAAGTCTGTTGCTGGACCCGCAGCCCTACCTCTATGTTGGAAATGTCCTTCAACAGATGACACAATCTAGCAGAGATGTTCTGCTTGTCATGGGGGGGGGGGACTGAGTCTGACTACGTGCCCTTCCTCTGAAGTCCCCTACGTGCTCCAAATATCTACGTCAAGAACACTAATCAGTCCTCTGTGGCAATGGAAGAGATGGCGTTTCGGGCTGCAATACAAGTATGGGAAATCAGTGAAAGTGCTTCCACCCATCTTTCTATCAACAGGAAGATTTTCGAGCAGATCTCAGTCTTCAGTAACTGGGGGTGGTTAATACCATAATGTCCTCCCTATTATTTGAGATACTTGCCAGATAGGATTTTGTATTTATTTATGTCATGTTATTAATTTGTAATTTTATATTCATATTTTAACTTCAATTTTATTGTAAACCACCCAGAGTCTCCCGTTGGGGGAGTTGGGTGGTCATATAAATTTAAATAATAAATAAAATAAATAAATTTAAAACTCATTTAACACATGTGCTCCGTGAATTTTAGACAAAATCTTCAGACTCCCATAGCAGAGGATCCAAGAAATTATTTTTAAAAAACTGTGTTGTCATTTCTGTCTAGGTATTGTGATGCTAACTTCACAGTTAACTTAGCAGTTAGGCTCCCAATATGGATTGCCAAGACTATTATGAGCCAAATTAAAAATTGGTACTGGATCATTCTGGAGGCCCTCCATACACAAAGCTATCTTTTCTCAAATTTATCTTTGTAGTGACAGGTGAGGATAACTAATGGGAAGTCTCATGACAGGAGAAATCTCAGTCTTTCAAACATCCATTGTTGCCAGAAAACCTGAGAATTGCAGTTTTAATTTTACCTGGTTCAGTTGAGATCTGTAACTAACTTACATGGAACTCAAAAGGGCCAGGTGTATGGAAAAAAAAGACTATGTCACTCTTGGAGTTTTGAATTTAGCAGCAGTTCTTGTTAGAGGATTTGCTCCTGAGCATAAGCAGACTAGAACACTAAGAATAATAGAAAGAACACTAGAAAATAGCAGAAGGTTTCACTGAAAAGAAAATTATTCGTAATATACAGTAGTTGTCTTAGATGCAGAATATGGGCTTAGTCCAGCTATCAGGGAATGCTAATGGATATTCATTGTATTTGAAGTAAAAACCAGGTTTCTTAAGAAATATATGAAGACAGAAAAGCCTCACTTCTACTTGAACTACACCTTGAAGAGAAGGAACCACAAGAGAGAAACTGGGATGGAGGAATTCCCTTTTGTCTCTTAAACAGTAATTCGTTTAACCTTCCTTCTTTCCTTCCTTTCTCGCAAATATTTATTTAGCCACTACTTCTCATGAATCAATTATTTATCAAAGGTATCAAAAATATATCTGAAAGCATATGGATGGTAAATACTGTATATCTTAGGTAAAATTTAACCATCTAATTCATACTGGGATTCCTAATTTGCAGTTTGCCAAATAAGCAACATCTGTTCTGGTATAAAATAGTAAATTGCATAAATAAAACAGTGACTATAGAGCAGTGATTAGAAGATGTCTTAATTGAGAAAGATGTTGTGAATTAATAGCAGGTAGATGGTGCTTCTTCTATTTTCCAAACGTTTTAGATGAATGAGGAAAAAACAAAACCACTGCCTCAAATGAATATAACATGGGATCTGTATTAATAGGTTCAATAAATCTACCGTGTGTCTAAGTCCTTCTGGTATTGGACTAACTTCTGGGAGCCAAGGCTTCACATCCCCATTCAGTCACACTTGAGCGCTTTGTGCAAGTTACGCTTTCTTGGCCCAACCTTACCTGAGGATGAAAAGAGGAAAAACTATGGCATAATAAATAAAGCAAACAAACATTCGGTGCTTCATTTTCGTGCCAACCAAGCTCCCCCAACCCCCAGTAGAATCTTTAGGTGATCACTGCAGATACTGTAATCTGCATTGAGCATGTCTTCTCAATCCAAGTTTCTCACCAGATTTGAAGGGAAGATGGTCGGGGGCCACATTTTAATCATCTTTGGCTCTCTAAAACAAGGTTGGGGACTTGGGACGATGTTAAACTCCAATTCCCAGCATCCAATGCGTGCTGAGTAGAACTGCTGGACAATGGAGTGTAACAACCTCTGTTGAGTAAGTTCCCCAAAGTTAAGTCAAGCATACTCTGAGACTGACCAGTTTCCTCCTCTCCAGTGTCAAACATTTTACAGGAATTGCAAACTGGTTTCTCAGGAGGAGGGAATTTTTGATTGTCGGCTTTTGGGATGGAACCAATAGTCACAAAGTGAGCAGAACGTGAGGGCAGGGCTAGGCTTTGGAGGGAGTCTGGGGTTGTGTGTGTGTGTTTTTAATTAAAACAAGCCAAATTTAAGGCTAATGGCACAACACAACAGGACATTACGGTTTGTTTTCAGCAGTTAGGGTCAGAGGACCCTACGGCTTACAATAAAAGGTAACTTCAGGGCTGCATATAGTCCTAGACGTGCAGGTTATCCATCTCTAGGTTGCCATAGAAGTTTTAAAAATTGGGTTTCATGTATTTCAGTCTCCCTGAGCACCTGCCTGAAATATGCCAGTTCTGATGCCTGCTAGAAATAAAATCTGTAAAGTTATTCCTCGTTCGATGGAAAACACTGAAGTCACTGACAGGAAGAAAGCACCATCTCTTCTGTTAAGGATACCAAGACCAACTTTGGGTTTGCACTCTTCCCCATTTTCCTGTATTCTCACGATGCCATTCCTAACATTATTGCAAATAAAATTGTCCATGAACAAAACAAATCCACAAAAGTGTCTGTAACACTTTTCATGTTGTGATAAATTACAAATGAAAGAATTCCATTAATCCTTGTTTCACTCAGAATAAAATCACTACCATATAAGGTATTTTCTTAAACTTACTTGGCACCCAGTTGCCAATTAACCAAGCAGCTGACATAAAGCTGATACAGATCATTCTATTCTGAAGAAGAAGAAAAACTTCTCACCCTCCTTATTGCACTTTGTAACTGCTTTTAGGATCAGAGCCGAACATGATAGTGATCATTTCTCTGGATACTTTGATTCTTGGATAATATAAAGTAGAGAGCTGTATGGGACTAAAATCCAAGCGTGGAATAATAATTTTATCCAGGCTTTGGAGATTATACAAAACTTTTTTTTTAGTTTTTATATGTCTAAAGAAGAAGAAAAAATATATGTCAGGTCCTTTCTTAAACATGGAAAACTGGACTTTATTCAGAATGACATGAAAAGCAGGAAAAAAATGGAGATGGGGGAGATGGGTGGTCATATAAATTTAAATAATAAATAAATAAATAATTAGGTGCAGTGTGGCTGCTGCTTAAAATGTATTGCACAGTGCTTCTAACAGGAATGAAAGCTGGCCACTTGGATATTTCCTGCATATAATTCAAGTGTTACTCTGTCCTCCATTTCTCTTGATTTCTTAGCATTTGCAGAAAAGTTATAAAGCTTGGTTCAGTATATAACTGGATCCTCTGAATAATTAGGGCCACTAAATGGGTCATTTATAAATGGCCAAGGCTTGTTAATAGCAATCTGTTTCCATTCAAAACATTTCCACCCCCAAATTAGCCCAATTTTCTCATATTTTAAAGACTGAATAGTCAGGTTTTCACATTCTTCTTCTGGCCTTGGATCAGAAAGCCACTTTCTCCTTCAACATCATAGTGCAGAACGTCTTTTCTGGGGCTCTGCAAATCCTCTGAAGGGTGCTTCGCTTCAATGCAGCTTTGTGAGAAGGATTCTTTTGAAGCAAAGGGTTTGCAAAGCAGTATGATCCCAGCCTCCCAAGCAGCAGAGGCAAGTGGCAGCTTCCCTTGGCTGGGGAAATGGGCTTCTGAGCATGCACAGCTGGAATGCAGCAGAAGTCCACATCTGGCTGAGAGAAGTACTGGAAGAAGTGTCTTGCATTGCATAAGACATCAGAAAAGCACATCATCCCTGGGTCTTGTGAACGTGAATCAAACCACCTCGCACAACCCCAGCGTTTTCTGAAGGTTAGGATTAGTATTTTAGGAGCATCTACTAATTTGGGAGGGGGGTTGTTTTCCTCAGTTTCTTCCTTTGGTGCTGAGGATGCTGCTTCAAAAGAAAAGGGGAAGAAATCTTAGTTTACCCATTGAGCAATGGATTTGTCTTCATGATCAAGCAAGAGAGCCAATAAAATTTGGATGTGTGATTACATGAAAAGCCACACCAGAGTGACAGTGCTGCTTTAAATCCCCATTCTGAAATCCTGTATGCTAAAAAAAAAGTTTGAATATTTTTATATAGTAGCAGGGAGAATGCCAGCAAGAGGAAGAGATAGCAAGACCCAGTGATTGCTGCCATAATAAGTGGAATGAATTAACTCCAATTTCTGGGCCTTTCTAAAGGGTGTTCACATATTTGCAGTCTGTGGATGGTGATGCATATATCTCTAACCTTAGGCATTTTTACATAGCACACTATTGCCAATGTGTGCATTTCCACACCCCAACAATTTTCTGTCATACCATGTGGTTTTGTGTGTTCACATATACATGCTTTGATGTACACTTCTCATTTGTGTATACTCATTCTTGAATAGTGGAATATATTGCAAAATCCAGAAAAATTCAGATTTTCGGTATATTGATAATATTCAGCTTCAGTTGTATATGAATATACAGTAAGATTTAGGTTGCTATAGCAAAGGGAGGTGTTCTCCCCAACTCATGGGGAGTACAGGGGTTTACCAAAATTTCAGTGGTATAATCATAAATCCAAATTTAATCATCAGTAGAGAATTGTATTGTCATCAGTAAATGATTCAGATTGACTGGGGTCATGACATGAATGAAGTATCCTAAAAACTACATTAAACTAGCAACATGTTAGGACTGTAAATCCTAATTTATTTTTAGAAAAAGGAATAATAGGGTTGGGAAAGCTTTTACAGAATTTGAACATAAAATTTTTCCCTGAAAAAAATTCAGTGCAAAAATTCAGGTCTTTGGTACATTGCTTAGTTGATCCAGCCATGAGTCTCTTGTGTGTTATTCAAAATGAAGGCAGGTTTCTCAGATCTCAGAGGCTGTATATATCTTGTTTACCAAAAGTTTACCATCAGCAGTTATGGCAACCATGGAAAATTCTACTCATCAAATCCAACACCTATTATAAATAGCACTATCTCATGTTGAAGATGAGCACAGGCACCTCTTATCTACAAAAAAATAATATGCCCTATTAATAAAGTTCCCCACTGTCAAAGGAACTGTAAGTGTGTCATGCTGTCCCGGCATGATTCTGAACATAGTATTATCCAACTGGATGTACTGTAGAAAAGTTGCCCAGAGAAATAATAACACATTCAACTTGACTCGAATAGTTCTTCTCTAATGAGGAAAAATGTGGGACGCCACTGCTGCCACTCTGCAGAAGGGAGGAAAATTCTACTGCAGAAGATTCAGATCAGCCAGGAAATCAGTGAAGATCTTGGGGACTGGTTTATAGGGCTGTGCTTTTCAAGGGGAGCTTTGCTTCCAGACTGACTCAAGCAAAGCAACCCCTCAAAACTGTCCCATAAAGCAGTTTGGCTCCCTGACTTCTAAGAGTGAAGTGACCTTTGCTTCACTTACTCCAACTAGCCCTGATAGCACTTGGAGTGGTCAGAAGAGGCTTCCAGATATCCCTATCTGGATGTGCAGAAATCTCTTCTGATACTTCTAACCAGGGCCAGGAAGCTTCTTCCTGCTTATTGCAAGGGCCAGCTGAGGATGAAAGCAACGCAAAGTGGCTAGTTGAGGCAAATTAGCCAATTTATCCCCTTGACAAGAGTAGTGTTCCTTGTCTGAAGAGTTGCTAAAGTCTAAGGAGGAGTTGCTAAAAGTTGATAGGAGCAAAATCATTTGTTTTCTCATCCTACCAAGCAAGCAGCATAAAGATGCTTAAACATTTCAGTAAATTAATGACTCAGCTAAACTACTCTGTACCTTCTAAAAAAATAATTAGCTACCTTCCAGATGCTTTAGATCACAATTTCCACAGTCCTTTGTCATTAGGCCCAAGTTGAGTAGGGCTGATGAATACTAATGTTCAAAAGCTCTACAGAAAATCAGGTTCTCTATCCTTTTTGTACAAGATAACTCTTGGAATTTAGTCATTCATTGGTTAGTTCCCAAATGTTTCAATAGACATCTTGGCTTAAAATGTGATTTAATATTTAAATAATTTATTTTGAGAAAAATATGGCAATTACATGTTTAAACTGGGGATATTTCTGCATATTTTAAAATCATTTAAAATCAATTATTTCCAAAATGTTTGGAGATTACTGTATGCTGCCTAGAGTTGCATTTTTGCCATTGGTGGCCATATAAATTTTATAAATAAAGAAATCTCAGCTACACCCTCTCTATACCTCAGATGCACAAAGATATCAAAAAGTCCAAGAGGAGATGAGAGTGGTTAATGAGGAGGGACAGACATTATCTTGAAGGCAAAAGAGCTTCCTTCAAAAAATGGAAGTCTTGCCCAAACTAAGAGAAACATAAATTACTGCAAAAAATAAGCAAAGAATTTTAAAAATGCCAAAATGAGACAGACAGAGAGACTTTGCTGAGTACATGAGAAAGAACATTATATGCCTCATGCTCACATCTTCTTAACTGCAGCCCAAATATGCCCTGGTAGTCATTTTTTTTTAAAGCCGTGTCTTCATGACATTGCTTTTTTTCCCCCTCCTCAACCCACAGTGGAAGCAGTTTAAAATAATCTTTAGCTGCACCAGGCTTAAAATAGCATTTTCCCTCTTCTCCCCAAAGAGAGAAACTCACGGTCATGGTTCTGATCTGGCACATTTCATCAATGATGTGGTGAGCGGCTGGAATTTTCTCAGCTCCTATTGACCATTTGAGGCTGCTCTGGGCACGCTCCCTCCCCCCAGGGCCATTTTGCCTTGGGCGGCAGGAGAGACCAGAGCGAGGCCTTTGTCTACATAGGGCACTTATCTGACACAGGTTCCTTGTACAGCCGGGATGAGTGCGCTTTTGAAACAGAGACGCTTTTTAAAAAAACAAGACACTTCCTAGGTAAAACGACATCCCTCGCACCAAAGTAATAAAAGCAATAAAAACATGGTCGTGTAAAACTCCTTGCTGGTGGATACAGTGGCAAACCTGTAATGTCCTTATTAGTGACAGCACCAGCCACATACAGCAGGCAGCCCCCAGCTCCCCTTCCTTCCCTTCCCCTTTACATCCACCTTCTCTGCAGCACAGGAGTGGTGCTCACTCAAGAAGAGCGCTCTCTTATATACACTGGTTTAGCATCCTTCGGATATTAGTTATTTATTCATTTGATTTATAACCCATATTTCATTTCAGGCAATACCCATGGCTCTCTCTGCTTCCTGCTTCCCAGAACCCCCACCCGGTGAGTTAGGGTGGACTGCAAGAGGGACTGCGCCAAAGTCTTCCAGCTTAGAACTATTAGGAAGGGAACTGAAAATAGAACTTCAGATGTAATAATGCCTTTACAACTTTGGCAACTTTAAGATATGTGGACTTCAACTCCCAGAATTCCTCAGCCAGCATGCTGGGAGTTGAACTCCACGCATCTTAAAGTTGCCAAAGTTGAAAAACACTGCTTTACCACTTGACTATGGTATACAGCTCTGGTCAGAAGTAAAAAAAGGAGCAACCAAAATTATTAGGGGCTGGAGGAGGAGGAGGAGGAGGAGAGGAGTTTGTCTCTGTGTCTCACCATGTTAGAACTTCAGTAATCCACTGAAGAGAGGTTCAGAACTGACAGAAATAATTTGTTTTTTCATAGCTCAACAATGATTTGTGATGTTTGCTGCATGAAGTTGGGGGAATAGCAGACACTTATTAGAGGTATAGGAAAAAGTGAAAACCCGTGGTATCTGTTCTTGTCAAATAAAACTGGCTCTCTTAAGTCTGGAGCTTTCTTTGTTTACTGTCAGGCTACAAGACCTCCTTCACTGAGCGGATGAGACAACTCTTACCTGTTATCCTTTGAGTCTCAAATGTCGAGGGAACTACAATACGGAAAAGACCTCTTTATCTATTGGTTCTCATTGTTGTTTGGTAACCCTTCCTCCCCACCCTGCCAGTCTTTCTAATAAGCTGTCAGGCTACTTACTACAGGCAAGGTTTAATGAATTTCCATTTCATGCTACTGCAAGACTCAGCAATGTGAGATAATTCAGCAAGGTCTTAAAGCAACAACTGCTACAGTACTTCCCACTATATGGGTGCATAACAAATATAGATTAACTCACTTGGCTGCAACATGGTGTTCTTCCAGGAGTTTGGGGGGGGGGATCAAATGAATTAGCAATCATGTCCATTCCCATCAGTACCATCCCTGCATGCTTTGCAGTTTCTCAGCAATAAGGTTTGGTGGAAACATATAGCTAATTGATTGCCCTGTCTCCATGGTTTCTTCTAATCTTCTTTTAAAGGTGTCCAGATTGGCAGATCTTCAGATAGTAATTTCTATAATTTAATTGTGTAAAAGATGAAGAATTACTTTCTTTTATCTGCTCTACCCTATTTCTCCCAGCTTCATTGGTTGACCCTGGTTCTAAAGTTGTGAAAGAAGGTGAAAAGCTTCTTCTGGTCCACTTTCTCCACCTCATGAATGTAAGGAATTTTGGAAATACGTTACTTTTGTGTTCTCAAAGGCTTTCATTAATATTGTTCCAACATACAGTAGATTAAAATAAAATGATTATTATGCAAGATAGCTGGAAGATTACTTTTTCCAGTTAGTTATCACTTCAGTAGCCTAAAGTGCATGGCTTAGCCCATAGCAAGCTATGATGATATCAGAATGATGACAAGTGCACAATAATGTCATTGCACAAATGGCATGTTTATTATAATGATGATATCTGACACAGGTTTGAAAGTTATACAGGGTATATCCACTGTGTAAAAACAGAGAAATTTCCTTGCCCCCTAAGAGGGTGGATGGAAGTCATGTAAAGCTTCACACACAAGGGCATGATGTAATGTAACACCTGTACTTCTTTGGTCTGAGAGCTTAAGAAAAGGTAGGTGGACCATATATACCATTCTCAAGTTAATTCTATACATTCCTTCCTGCAGCACCCTTGAGCACCAGGGCCTGGATAGCTCCTAAAGCTAATGGATTATAGAAATAGTCACCCATAGTGCAGTGGCCCATGAGTTGAATTCCCCATAGAGCAGAGCTTTCCAAACTTTTCATGTTGGTGACACACTTTTTAGACATGCATCATTTTGCGACACACTCTTACAGCAGGGCACAAGGCAGGCACTAAGACCTGCACAGAATCACAGCAGGTTTGGAGGCAGCAAGGCACAAGGCAGGCACTAGGACCTGCGCGGAATCCTGGCAGAGCAGGTTTGGAGGCAGCAAGGAGCAAGGCAGGCCCTAGGACCTGCATGGAAGCCAGGAGGCAGCAGCAGCCGCGACACACCCAGACACTGCAGCCGACACACTAACGTGTCCCGACACACAGTTTGGAAAGCTCTGCCATACAGGGTTTGAACACCATGGAAAGTTCTGTGGCTAAATATGTCTGATAAGCTCCAAAGAGGACAAAAACGGTCATGTACTCCTCCTGGTAGTCAATATAAGTTGCATCACTTGTGTCATGACCCAGATGTCATCTGCCTCCCCTGACTTGGTTCTTTTTGCTTTTAATTTTTTTAAAAATGACCCCCAAATGCAGTTAGAAAGACAGATTTCATATTGGTTAATAACATGGGGTTTTATTCAGTTATTCACAGGCAGTCAAGAACATGAGATGTAAAATTTGAATGAGGGCGATGCAACAAATGTAGCGCTCGTCAAGAAAAGCTAATTTCACATCATTTCTTAGCTTGTAAGTGTAGTAACAGATCTGAGCATATTAGAAGACATGGACTTAAAAGCCAATGGGCTCAGAGAAGCTTACAAGCAGGGCAGAGGAAAGATATTCCACAAGGCTTAAAGGAGATTCTGAACCCAACCCACAACATTTTAAAAAATCATTTTCTTTTAACTAGGGCTAGAAGAGAAAATTATAAAAAATATATTTGAATTTATCCATGTCATCCCTCCCCAATGTACAGGAAGGGATGGGCAGCTAAGCTTCCTGATATTCCGAACGCCATCCAGTATTGCTGTGATGTCATTAGAAGGGTGTGGCCATATTTCCCAGAGACAAACCATTCACATTCCTACCCTTAAAACTATACAAAATATTTTTTTAAAAAATAGATCAAATTTGTGCTACCCCATTGTAGCCGTTTTGCTGCTGAAATACAGAGGTTCAATCCTGAGGAGTTAGAGGAGGGCAAAATGATTGCCCGCCCTGTTAAATACAAGCTGGAATGGTAAAGTGCACCAACACTTACACTTTTTCTTGTTGCGGCCCATGCTGATTTCCCCAAACACTCTTACAATTGAAATTCTTATTTCGCTATTCATGGCATCCAGCACATACAACATGTTTAAATACAGTACTGAAGATGAACTTTTGTGGGGCTTCTCTGCTTTCTTTTGATAATATTTTATGCAAAGAAAAGATAAAAATAACACCGTTAGGGCAAAGAAATTATTTTTGCCTGGATCTAATCCATTGGCCCTGTTTGCAAAACATGGTTAACAGCTTCCCCAGAGCAGAAGGAAATGCCAGTAATAGCTGCTCAGTTCCCTTTGTGGTGGCTTGGAGGAAGATGAAAATGGCTGCTCCCCATCTGATCGAGGTGTTGTGGTTGTGTCCAGCCGGCACACAGGGTGAGTCATGGCTGGGAGAGGGCCTGACTCGGTCATGCAAAAGCTGCCTTTGGGATGAAAACATAGGCAAGCAATTTCAGGAGGTAGGCCCACTTTAATAATCAATAATAATAATAATAATAACAACAACAACAACAACAACAATAATAATAATAATAATTGTAAACCGCCCAGAGTCCCTCTTGAAGAGGGAGAGGGGTGGTGATAGAAATTTGATAGATAAATAGATAAATAAATAAATAAATAATAATCAAGTCTACAATCAGTCTCTTAGATCAGATATCTCTATACTTCCACCAGGGCAAAATGGCCAGACGTTCCTTTGAGCAGCCTTTCTCAATCTTTTGACCCTGGAGGAACCCTTGTAATATTTTTCAGGCCTTGGGGAAACCCTGCACATTCAGGCTCAAATATAGGCCAGGAGTTACAAAATTATTATATTCGTTTCATGTGTAGGCCTGTATATATGCATTTAAAGTGTTCTTAAACTAAAAATAAAGAACGAAGCTTACCTCTTTAATGTGAAGTTGCCTGAATTTGAAATATTTTTTTTAATAAATTGTGATCTCCCAGGGAACCCTAGTGACCTCTTGCGGAACCCTAGGGTGCCCCGGAGCCCTGGTTGAAAAACGCTGCCCTAGAGGAATTACGACTGCTCTCCCTGTGCCCCATTTTGCTTTTGTCTTCTCTCCTGCGAGGCCTCTGCCACTCACAATCATTCCCTTCCTATCAGCAAAGTTAATTGTTTTGAATGTATTAAATGCATATGGGAGATGAACACTTGTGGAGTAGTGCCTTCTGGTGAAGAAGGCTCTTTTCAGGGAGGCATAATTTAGTTTGGGTTGTAAAGAAAGGATGATCTTGTTCCTAAACTCATATTTTCCTGTGAATATAATGAATTGGGGTGGGGAGAGGATACACACACACACACACAGAGTGAGATATGCATCTCAAATGATGGAACGGAAATTACACTTTCCTCTTTTTAAAGTGGCCACTTTTTAACTTACCTGTAACACTTAAGTGTGGTCAGAAGTGTCAAGACTTCTTGTCTCTTTAGACTGTATTTGCCAACCTCACCCCTGTTCTGCCATGTCCATGCAATATTTTCTCATTAGTGACAGTTAATCATAGATGGGGATCAGACCAACTATTTCTTTATAAAGATGAGTTATTTCCATCAATACTTGTCCCATCTTGCTCTGGAGCTGTGAAATATTACTCAGTGGAAATTATCACTATTGGGCAAGTCTTGTCCTGTTTCACTAACGTGTGTATTTGATGATAGTTTTGTTAGAAAATATCTCACTTGGGGAACAACTTTATGTTTATTATCATCGCTTTTAGTTATTTATTAAAAAGAACATTCAGCATCACATTGTCAGTGGGTATTTAGAGTCAAACTTTAAATCTGATAATATGAATTATGGAAATTATTTGATCTTGGCAGGTAATTTCAAGGGTAGTCAATCTAACACAGTTAAATGCTAAAATACATTAGATATTGCTGCAATGCATTTGTAGGTGACAAATTGTAATTTTTAAATGCACATGCACACACACACACACACACACACACAGTCCTTGGGAGAAACATCCTTTTTACCAATGAGACTTCTGAATACACCTGTATAGGATATTTTTAAAGCATCATCCAATGATCTTTGGGAAAACATCCCAGGGACTGCAGGATAAAGCCATATTTTCTCCTCCGAAGTTGGGTGTAGTATCAGATCTCAAAGGGAAATCAAATGTAGGGGTTCCCCACCTGCATTCCTTTCTGTCTTGATGACTGTATTTTTTCCAAGATCAGGAATCCCTAACCTTAGAAAATCTCAAAAGGAAGTATTATCCACTGGATGATCTACTGGATCAAAAAGATCTCCCAATCTCATGTCATTTCCCCAAATCTCTGTTACATTTAGACCAGGTAAAGTTTTTTTATAACATTATTATTTCCTATCCCACCCACCCCCCAAAAAAAGAGGGGGGAAGGTTATCGTGGTTCCATTTTGCCCACTTGCTTTAGGACTCACTAGAGTGCTCCAGATTTGGACCACTCTTACAGGAACCTTAGAGAGTTCTGTTAATCAACTGGCTCAGATAGGCATTTGCTCACAATAAACTCTAAATAAGGGGGTGGGGGGGAGTAAGCATTACTTCCAGGTATTGTCATGGCCTGTCCAAAGTCCTACATTCTACTCACAGCTTTGAGAAATAACCTGAAATGATTAAATTTACCTAAGAGAAATAATGTGTGTAGGTGTAGCATGCTTGGTATAGGAATAAGAGAGAGGAGAAAAAAATGTAGTGGCTTTTTTTTAAGTTAAGATAAAAAAGATGATATCATAATGAGCTGTCAGAACAAAATGCTATGGGCATTTTTTAAATAAAAGCAAAATTATGTAATAAAAAAGAAAAATGTGTGGATGCCATGCATAGTATAGTGATATCTGTAAGGCTTTCATCATCAAGAAATAAAATCTTGAGCTAGAGAGAACAAATAATGCTTAAATTTAAAAAAAGAGACATTCTTTTCAGAATACATGAGAAACATCCTAACACAATCTGATAAAAATTAATAACAATTTATGCCTAAATATATATAACTCCCTATCGCTTCTCGGCCTTTTGGCTAAGATCAAGTGTAATATATATAACTCCCAGCCTAAATATATATAATTCCCAGCCTAACTTTCTCTAGGTATGTGAAACTTCAGCTTCTATAATCATCATTAAGCATAATCAAAGTTTGGTTTCTAGATGGGGAAACAAGGAACTAGATGGGTGGGTTTATGGATGGGGCTCTTTGTCTTACCCATTCCAGTGTCAACTGTTTCAGAAAGGAACCACATTGCCCACCTGTCCATTTGATCTAGAATAATTAGTGTTAGAAAAACATAATTCATGTGCTATATCAATCTCCCCAGCCCCACAAACTGATATCCACCCGGTGCATGGAACTAAAATTCCCAAGCAGAATTCCAAGCCAGAATATCTAGTGGTAGGGAAGCAATTACAATAAATGTTTGTACTGTACCTTCCACATAAGAACCTGCATCCACTTAAGAACCTGTTATAGAAATCCCCCCACCCCTCCTTTGATTATATGATGCATTTTGTTCCTGTGTTTTCCTTTGTAACCACCGTATGGTCTGCTAGGCTGTTATGTTCAAAATTATTACATCTATTGACCTTAACTAGCTGGCTCTCTTTCTCAGGTTGCTCTGGTTAATTAGAGTTCTGTTTACTGAGCTGTAAATAATGCCTGCTGTTCAGAGAGTTCTTTCTCTGTGAAATGGATGAACATTTCAGCATGTTAATATCTTTTGATTATTATGATGTTGGATTAGCAGAAGGCGGAAAGAATGGTGAGGCCAAGTTTACCCCAGGTGTAAGTGCCTATTGCAGTTGGGAGTGATATGTTAGGAATGAATTGCAATTCCAGTATTTTGGCACAGGGAGGTGGGAATATATTTATCTATATACTGTATGTCTGTATAAACATTTCAGTTCAATAACATGGGAATGGGCTACAAATGGTGGGCAAAGACTGTACATTACACATAAAGATGTTGCATATGTTTTTATTTAAATAGTAAGCATTGCCCAACCTTCTCCTCTCCAGATAAATCTACTCAATACCCACAACTATTCCTTGCAAGCCTACCTTCCAGACCCCTTTTCGTCTTGATTGCTCTCCTCTGGACATGGTTCACTTCATCAATGTCCTTCCTAAAATGTGATGTCGAGAATTGAAAGCAATATTTTAGGCATGGTCTGACCAATGCAGTATAGAAGAGAAAGGTCTTGACACTATATTTCTGTTGAAGCAGCCTAGAATTGTATTTGCTTTTTTTGTAACTGCATCACACTTTTGGCTCATGTTCAGCTTATGATTCAGCAGGACACCCAGATTTTTTTCACATGAATTGATGCCTAGTATGGTTCCCACCATACTTATGCCCTTGATTTTTCCTACCCAAGTATAGGGATTTGCATTTGTCTCTGTTTACATTCATCTTTCTGGTTTCTGCCTATTGTCTCATGTTGTTATTGTTATTTCCCACCTTTTTACATATAACTCAAGGTGGTGAACATACCTAATACTCCTGCCTCCTATTTTTCCTGCAATAACTACCTCATGAGGGGGGTTGGGCTGAGAGAGAGTGACTGGCCCAAGGTCACCCAGCCGGTTTTTCATGCTTACAGGAGGCCTAAAACTCATAGACTCCCGATTCGTAGGCCAGCTCCTTAACCACTTCACCAAACTCACAAAATGTTCCTGGGCCTTGATACTCTCCTCTAAGGTGTTTACAGTACTATTGTTGTGTCATTTGCACATTTGAAAATCATATTTTCTAATCCATCATCCAAAGAATTTAAAATTTAGTTAAATGGCTCAATGCCTAGAATGTAGGCTGCAGGATGCCACTCAACACTTCCCTCCAGATTGATATGGGATTATTGACAATCCTCCAACCCAATTTTGTCATCTTTAATAGAATCTCATGGGAGACAGTTGAATGGTTTGCTGAAGTCAAAGTACACTATGTTCACCGCTTTCCCATGATCAACTAAACCGGTTACTCTATCAAGGAGTTCAGATTATGTTGGCATGATTTAAAGACTGAATTTTAAATTCTTTGGATGATGGATTAGAAAATATGATTTTCAAATGTGCAAATGACACAACAATAGTACTGTAAACACCTTAGAGGAGAGTATCAAGGCTCAGGAACATCTTGTGAGTTTGGTGAAGTGGTTAAGGAGCTGGCCTACGAATCAGGAGTCTATGGGCGGTGATATAAGTATGATTGATAAATAAATAAATAAATAAATAAATAAATAAATAAATAAAATTTAGTCTTAATTCCATGTTAGCTCTACCAAGCAATGCATTCTTTTCTAAATGCTCCCAAACTGACTGCTTAATAATCAATTCCAGAGCTTTGCCTAGTATTAAAAGCAAGCTGTGTTTAGTTATCCAAGTCTTTTTTTCCTTTTTTTGAAGATAGGAACAAGCCTTTTCCAATCCTCTGGCAGTATAATTATCCTCCATGATTTTTCAAAGGTCACAAAAAAGGGCTTTAACATGGCATATGCAAATTCCTTCAAGATTCGCAAATGTGATTGGTCTGGTCCCATGACTTAAATTTGTCAATGGCAGCCAAGCACTCCCTAACCATCTCTGTACTTACCTCGTGTTGCTACTTCCTCTTTCTGTCAATTGTTCCACTTAGATCCATTTGAACACCTCTTTGGGGAAAAGATTAAAGTAAGGCCACACTTTGTCTTCTCCCAATTATCCATTATTATGAAATTCCTACTGATGGGAGAGAGAGAGAGAGGAGATGATAGATAGATAGATAGATAGATAGATAGATAGATAGATAGATAGATAGATAGATAGATAGATAGATAGAGTCATGCACTTATGTCATACAATATAGAAAATACACGCTGCTGTAAATTTTAATTTTTCCAACATTTCCTCCCATATTTAATATCCCCTCTTATCTTCTTTTTAAAGGTAAAGTCGAGACAAATTTAACTTCTCATGTAGCTTTCATGGCAATAATACAACAGTGGTTTGCCATAGCTTTCTTCCAGAATGTTTTTTGTTTGATTTCCCAGTCTATTCTACAACTCTGCTAAATCATAAATTAAAGCAATTTCGAGAGAAAACTCTGAGAGCAATAGAATTGAATTATGGTTATAGTGCCTTAGGAAGTTACCTAAATTAGCATTACTTTGGCCCTATTCATAAACACATTTGACTGGGTTATGCTGTGTGTGGGAATGGTAAGTATGTTGTACAAACTCCTAAACTGAGTAAATTGACCCAGACAAGTAACTTAGAGGAGGTTAGATTTAACCCTAAATAAATTAAGTCTTGTTTAGGGCTAAGCTAAGTCCTCTAGGTAACCTACTCCAAGCAGGGCTGAAAGGCTATCATTTATTTCTCTTGCTATGTCTCCTTCAAACTTCTTATTGTAGTGTGTCTCAACCTTGGCAACTTTAAGATGTGTGGACTTCAACTCCCAGAATTCCCCAGCCAGCGTGCTGTGGTTGTGTCACTTTTCATCCCAATGAGGGTTCATATGACTTCCTGAATCTGTCCTTAAGAACAATATTTCTGATTATGCCACTGCATTTTTTTAAAAAAAGTTTCCTTTTCTGGAAGGAAAAATACAAATAAAAAAATCCAGAAGCAGAAAAGGAAGTGACCGCCTTTTAGACCCATTTGCAACATCTGGAAGTATTAAAATTATGGCTGCTGGACGATTGATTGAGTTATCTGGGATCATGTGATGCTGGCACATAAAGACAAATCTAGTGATGGGGAGAAAAGATGACTCCATCATTCAAGCTATGTGGACAGGCTAAAAGGTTACCTCAATATCACATTTTTGTCATTCCAGATAAGATGTAAGAGATTGAATCCTATTTACTCCCTCTCCCTCCTTGCTCTCTTTCACAGTAGCCACATGCTAGGCACACAATCATTTTGCTTTTATATGACTTTGATTCTGAAAATGTATGACTAAAAAGGAAGATACCAAAGACAGTATGGCATAGTGGTTCAGGGGTTGGCTTAGGATGGGGATAAAAAATGCTTTTGAATTGCTAGGTTGGCAAGAGCTGGAGCTAGTGCGGGAGCTCACTCCGCACGCAGGGCTAGGGATTCGAACCTCCGAACTTGCGATCGACAAGCCTGGCGACTTACCCACTGAGCCACCACGCCCCTAGATGGGGATGGGGATGGGGATACCTAGGTCCAAATCCACCCTCTGCCACAAAAGTTCACTATACGGCTTTGAATTCATCACTGTCTTGCATCTCAATTTACCCAGCAGGTTTATTGTTGTAGGGGGGAAAAGGAGGGAGTGCTATGTATACCTCTTTGCTAAATGATTATAATCATCACCTTTAATATTAAGGTGAAAGCTCGCAAACCAGAACAGCTGGCTAGAGAAATGAATTAGGTTATGCGTTTTATCTCTGTTATTCTGTGGTGCCACTACTGTGGGGTAGGAGGAGAGAAAGATTTTCAGATGAACAATGGAGACAGAGGGGAGGAAATTTAAACCTGGAGTTACCTACCGAAGAGCATTTGGCATGACGGGATTTTAGCTGTTCTCTGGAAATGGGCAGCTGCAATATCGGCTCCAACAGAAGACTACAGATGATATGCCTGACTTGTTTTATTAAATTTTTCCTGGTCGGCTAAGGATGTGAAATTTCCTGCTCAGTGGAAGAAAGAGAAAGTTCAGTGATTCCCTCATCCTTAACTTTGATCAGTCAGCCAATTTTTGATCTACCGTTGTTTCACAATCATGGCATATTCTGCTTTCTGTGATTCTTCTGTTGCCTCCCGGAAATTAAACAGTTTTTGGCTGCCAGGCTGCCAGTGTAATTTGGATGCAGTGGGTAATGTGTACAAAGCAAAAGCTGTGGGTAATATTTCCTTATAGTTCATGAATCCTGAAGAGCCAGGAGTGAAATGATAAGGTTACTGGGCCCTTAATATAGATATTACGTGGACATACAAGATCATTTTGATTGCATAAAATGGTTTCCATTTCTATAGAAGAGATCTTCCAGAGAAGAAAAGAGGGTGCATACATTTACCCATGTCTCCCATCTTCCACAGCTTCATCCAGAACCATGAACTGAATTTAACGCCTACAATTGGTATGCAAATAGATTTTCTCTGCACAACCAGGAATCTCCATTTTCAGGGTTTCTGATTGCATGCACTCAGAGCCCTTGAGCATTGATCTTGCATGCATGTAAACACAACCTTCTGAAAAAAATTAATTTGCATAGAAACAACCCTAATAAGATAGAGAGAAAAAGAGAAAGTGATACAAGAGCGTTTTAAAGAATTCTGCCCAAGCTGTTCACACCAAGATATTTCTTTACTGACTCTACAAGTGGGAAACCTTCAGCCTGCAGGTGGCCCCTAAGCTCCCCCTACCAAAACTGTACCGTATAATTTGGAAGCAACTACCAAACAATGGCAGCATGATGACCCACCAATTTTCAGTAGGAAATGAAAGATAATCCATGCTTCTCCCCTGAGTCCTTGGCTTCCTTTACCCTTGATAGACTAAACAGATTTAAAATAATGCGGGGGGGGGGCAGAACTCACACCTCCCACCCCATCTATTAATGTCATAGCATAACCATCCTATCCACTACAACAGAGCTTTCCAAACTTTTCATGTTGGTGACACACTTTTTAGACATGCATCATTTCGCGACACACTCTTGCAGCAAGGCATCATTTCACGACACACTCTTACAGCAGGGCACAAGGCAGGCACTAGGACCTGCGTGGAAGCCAGGAGGCAGCAGCAGCCGCCACACACCCAGACACTGCAGCCGACACACCAACGTGTCCCGACACACAGTTTGGAAAGCTCTGCACTACAACTTCCAGTTCCTGAAAAAAAATAATTTAAATTTTGTAAAACAGTAGCTCTCTCCTCATCTAAATTTCATCCCCACCCCCTTTGGCTTGGGAGTTAATATAGGAATATTCCTTATGGCAAGACAAAGAGTGTGTCTATCTATCCCAGTAATGTCTGCTCTATTGGGAGACATCTGAATATGAAGGTGGGATCTTTTTCCCGCAAAGCCTGTGTTTTACCTTGTTGCTAGGATCTCAAGAGAGTGACCATCAGCTTGCCTATTGCAGAGCAGAGGAAGGGGAGAGAAACCAGGTGGCTCCATCACTGATGCTGAATGACCCTCTACCTTATGTATTTTACATTATATGCCTGAGGCAGGAAGTAATTTTCAATAAGTATTTTAAGTTCTCAGAGACGTTAGCAGTAGAAAATTGGGTGGAAAGGAATTAATAAGGGGAGGGAGGTTATGAAAAGTTAAAAAACAACCTTCTCCATCGTCCTCATCGTCCTCATCTTCATCATCATTACAATAATTTGTGTGTTGGGGGGGTTCTTTGTTTTCCAAAGACTGGACATACCACAGCATAGCAGATAACTGTACATAACGGTTTATTGTAGCATGTACCTTTCCTGTTGCTCTGGGTTAACTTCACCCTCCTAGGCTTTGCAAGTTGATGTAGCCACATAAATAAGTCTTTGATGGTTAGTCCTTGTAACAAATGAAAATCTTAAAGTTTGTCAAGTGGCATACAACCTTTGCCTCCCACCAAAAGTTCTTGCACTTGTTGGGATTAGGTGCTGCCTCAGTGTGGTTGCTCCTCTTCTGGTTGCTACCAAGCTCCAGGCCAGGCTCTAAGCCAAGCATCATACCACAATGGGCTGTGTGGTCCTGGCAGTTGACTGATAGCCCTCTTGCTTGCCTGTAATAGTTGTACCTTCCAGACGTCGCTTTCTGCTTCCTCGTCTGCTTGTTGCCGTCTTCTTTTTTCTCTCCTACACACCCAGTCTTTTGTAGGCTAAAGGCCTGGGTGGGGTGAGGCTGCCTATGGACATCGTCAAGTTCCTAAAACCGCCAGGGTGTGGCTCAATTAGCCTGATGCCTGGAATGCTGGCATGGATGGTACATCCCATGCAGGGTCTTGTCTTGCCATGGCACTTCCTCTGCTTGATCTTCCTTCCATGTCTGCTGCTGCTTCAGTCATTCTCTCAGCAGCTCATCTTTAGGTGCCATCTTACTGATGTACTCCTGGATGCTCTGAGTCTCATCCAGGACAGTGGCTTTGACACTCACCAGACCCCGCCCGCCCTCTTTCTGGCTGGTGTACAGTCTCTGGGTGTTGGACGTAGGGTGGAAGCCTCCGTACATTGTGAGGAGCTTCCAGGTCTTCACATCAGCAGCCTCCATGTCCTCCTTTGGCAGCTCACTATACCGGCAGGGTATCTGATGACTGGCATCAGCAGCCTCCATGTCCTCCTTTGGCAGCTCACTATACCGGCAGAGTATCTGATGACTGGCAGGGCATACATGTTAATGGCATGGATCTTGTTCTTTCCATTGAGCTGGCTCTTCAGGACCTGTCTTATCCTTTGGTGGTATTTGAATGTTGCTGTCTTCCTTGCTTCCTCATCATGGTTCCCATGTGACTGTGGGATACCAAGGTACTTGTAGCTGGTCTGTATGTCTGCTATGTGGCCTGCTGGTAGTTCCACCCCATCAGTCTTAACTACCTTCCCTCGCTTTACTACCATCCGGCCACACTTCTGTAGTCCAAATGACATCCCAATGGCCTCACTGTAGATCCGTGTCAGGTGGATCAGTGAGTCGATGTCTCATTCACTCTTAGCATACAGCTTGATGTCATCCATGCAGAGGAGGTGGCTGATGGAAGTTCCACTCCTGAACTTGTATCCGTATACAGTTCTTGTGATAATCTGGCTGACGGGGTTCAAGACCATGCAGAACAACAGTGGAGACAGTGCATCACCTTGGTATATGCCACACTTGATGGCCACTTGAGCGAGCTGTCTTGAGTTGACTTCCAGTGTTGTCTTCCACAGTCCCATTGAGTTCTTGAGGAAGGTCCTTAGTGAAGAGGAAGGTCCTGTTGACTTTGTATAGTGCCAGGCATTCACAGATCCATGTGTGTGGCATTGAGTCGCAGGCTTTCCTGTACTCAATCGAGGCTATGCTCAGATTGGTCTGTCTAGACCTTGAGTCTCGGGCAACTGCTCTATCTATGAGCAACTGGTGTTTGGAGCCTCTGGTGTTGTTCCCAATGCCCTTCTGAGCTGTGCTCATGTACTGGCCCATATGGTCCTGCAGCTTGGCGGCTATGATGCCTGATAGGACTTTCCATGTTGTGGGGAGGCAGGTTATTGGCTGGTAGTTGGACAGTGTTGTTCCCTTGTTGGGGTCTTTCATGATCAGCACTGTCCTACCTTGTGTTAGCCAGTCTGGGTGGGAGCCTGCTGCTAGCAGCTGGTTCATCTATGCTGCTAGGCGTTCATGCACTGCTGTTAGTTTCTTTAGCCAGTAGGTGTGGATCATGTCTGGGCCAGGTGCTGTCTACCTCTTCATGTTCTTGACACGCTGTTGGATATTTGCTACTGTGATGGTGACTGGTTCCTGCTCTGGGAGATTTCTGTGGTCTGCTCTCAGGTCCTGCAGCCACTTTGCACTGGTGTTATGTATCTTCTCTTTCTCCCATATGTTCTTCCAGTACAGTTCCATTTCTGCTGTTGGTGGCTCTGCTGTTACTGTGTTGTTGCACTGCAGCTGGGAGTACACCTTGGATGGTTCTTTGGCGAACAGGGCATTTATCTTCTTGGCCTCTGCTTCTCTAGTGTATCTCCTTAGCCTGGTAGCCAGTGCTGTGAGTCTTTCTTTAGCACTCTCTAGGGCTTCAGATGGAGTCAGGCCCTTGTATTTTTTCAGTAACTGAGTCTTATCCTTAATCTCCACACCCTTCTGTAGTTCTATCAGCTGACTAACTTCTCTCCGAGTTGCCTTGATCTTAGCCTCCAACCTCATTTTCCAGGGGGGGTATGTAGTGCTTTTCTTCTTGATCATGTAGCCAAGCATCTCCAGGATTACAGTGGCTGTAGCGTATACCAGTTCATTGGTTTGAGTTATAGTGGTAGTAGGGATTGTCGTGAGGGCTCCGTTGGCATCTTCTAGCATACTATCTGATGGTACTTCTCCACTGAACCTTGGTAATCAGTCTCGAGAGTTGACTGTAGCTAGTTTATCCATGATCTTTTGCCTCATATCAGCTGCTGTGCTCTGTAATGGAGGGGGTGGCAGTGACGTTCCAGCTTCAGGTGTTGGCTGCACATCCAGTTGTTCTTCCAGGTCTTCTTGAATCTGGGATATAATGTGTAGTTGGTCTATCTCGAGTTGTGAGAGCAGCTTCCTCTTCACTATGTTGAAGCGTTGGGTAACTAGCTGTTTCTCAGTTAGTGTGAATGCAGGTCTTCTGTCTATCCATAGTTCCCTCATATGTTTCATATATCCCCTCTCATTAGGTCTACTGTTGTAGTAGCATTCCATCAATTCTTGTTAATCCAGGCGATGTCCGAGCCGGCATGACTCTTTTAGTTCGTGTCACTCTCATATTTTTAGGTAGGCAGGTGAAGCATTAGGGGGTCTTTGCCCAAGGACCCCTACTGGTAAGGTAGGTACAGCCAGGATTTGAACCCCGGTCTCCTGCTCCAAAGGCAGTGCTCTAACCACTATGCTATCCAGCAGCTATGTATCTCTGTGTGTGTGTGTGTGTGTGTGTGTGTGTGTGTGTGTGTGTATTTCCAAACAAAATTTCTCTTGTCCCATTAATGGACCTTAATCCTATCTTTACCAATTATGGTGAACCTTATTTTGCTAAAGTTACTTAGAAGGTGAATGTACTTCCAAGGAGTTGATTAAATGTTGTCTTATAGAATATAAAATCTAGCTGCTTTATAAAGAATTTCAGCCAGCTAATCACTCAGGAGATACATAAAAATCCCAATCTAGGGTATTACTAATAATAGACAAGATATAAATAAATTGAATGACTCTATAAAAAGAGTAGTGCAACAATATACGTTTGCACTCAATCTCTCTCCCACCATAAGGGCAAAGATGCTGCTAATCTGGGGCTTTGTGGGGTTATTTTGCCATCTAGGGAAGCAGCACAATAGGAGTTTCTTCAGTCTTTGGATGGGCTGCTATATATAGTTAGGATGCTCTAGCACTAAGCTCTGGTTAGGCTTTGCTCCAACGTCCCATTTATATACCCTATGCTTCTGTGGCTCACCCACTGCATGTGGATCCTGTGCATTGGCTTGGGAGTGATATGTGAACATCCACATGCATGAACCCATCAGAGCAAAGTGATGGTTTTACATACAATATTCAGTAAACACTCTTCTTCCTTTCTTCTGCTCCCTGTGTCCGTCAAATGTAAATCACAACTTTTCTGATATTACGCAGCATCACACTCAAGTCATTTTCCGTCACAAGATCCCCTACTGGATGGAAAATGAACAGCCATAATTACACCTGAAATTAGCACTATCTTTGGCCACTGTTTCTTCTGCCCAAAGGCAACAGCTGCCACTGCAAATGTCTAGCTCTCCAATGAGCAGCTGGGAATCTGGGGAGGATCCAGAAGGAGAGGTGATGTCTGGCTGCAGTCAAATCCAGTTTGCAGGCTGAGGTTCCTTCCCCTCTCCCCCACTGTCAATCAGACCAGTATAGGCAGTACGTCAGCAGAATTGTCATTACTCCAACTCTGTCAAACCATGTATGAGTCCAAAGTTATTTAATTAACTTAGGGATGGAGGTGTCGTCTTCAGATACATGTACAAAAAGTTGCATTTTTGTTTGCCTCCCTTACTGTATCTTGCCCTATAGCCTTTCTTTTAAGTTGCAAATAATTCACTTGAAGGCTCAAAGGTCCATCCTTGTTTTCAAACTTTTCAAAGAGCTTCGGAGAGCACTGGAGACATCTGTGAAATGACTTATAGGACTCACTTCTAATGAAAAGCTTAAAACCTTTTCCTTTTCTGATTTTTATTAGAACTGATGTTTTCCAGTTTGCTAGTATCCTTGGTGTTATAAAGAAGGGTTGCTCATTACCTAGGTACCATAGTGTTAGGCAGGGCCGCAACTAGGGGGGGCAAGCGGGGCATGTGCCCTGGGCGTCGCACTGGGGGGGCGCCAAAATGATGCCTGGGGGGCACCAAAATGACAAAATAACCCATGGGGGGACGCGGAATCCAAGTTTGCCCCGGGTGACACAGACCCTAGTTCCATCCCTGGTGTTAGGGATGGACTCTTCCCAGAATTGTGAAGTTATCTGTGGCTTGTTGATTTCTTCTAAGAAGAAACTTCACAGAGTTTGATCCCTGGTATCATTATGCACAAGCACACAAGCACTGGGGTTTTAGTGATTATTTTGAAGTCCTTGCCGCTTTTACGGAGGCCAGCTATGCCTGAAAACCATACATGCTACTGAAGAGTAGACGGATATGACCTATTGGGTGTTTGAATGTATGCTTGTTTATTCTGTCCCAGAATGGCAGCAAAATAAAAGGTTAACGAAGTTGTCACAAAGTGAACGCAGTGTATGAAACAGAAGTTGTTTGAATAAATCTGTCATTTTCTGTATCCCTAATTTTTCTATCCCTTCAATGTCTTCTACTCCTTTTCTACGTCAATTGGCAATTTTTTAAAATCACCGTCATCCACATTATGATGAGGTGTCTTGTATTTCCGTTTTAATTATTGCTAAATCTGCTCTTGACATATAAGTAAGTATATGCAAATAATATGCCAATCTTTTTCCACACGTATGTATTTATTTTGGTGACGTACTTCCTCTTTTTCTGAATGCTGCATAAGTGGTGCGCTCTTTCTGAACCTGTGAGGCTGGGAGGAAATTAGGAATTGCACAAGTCAGGCAAAATACTCTGCTCTCTACTATGTTCCCCTACTTACGATCACGTACCATGACCTGCACATCCTGCAATAACTGGACAACCCAATAAAATCCATTTTATTGTTCTGGGTGTGTATCTTTATATGGGACCCAGCATTGTCACTGGGTTACTAAATGTTAATTGAAAATAACTGGCTTTACATTTTTCCCTCCTCCTGTCTCAGCAGTGTGCCCTGTTTTGCTAATTGTCCTGCTGTATCTGCCTTTTCAAATGTTAAATACCCACCCCACCCTTTCCTGTAAATGATGCACCTTTTTCAAGGGCATATTTGTGTGGTTGCTACCATGAGAAATTCCTGAGTTTCTCACCAATTAGTTCATCAAAGACCACTCAGAATCTTGCAGAGAAATGGGAGTATTGTGACTGGAATTTAAAAACTTGATTTTCTCAGTAGATAAATTGTACGTTCTTGTTTTGCTTTGCAGTTAGGTGAGTTCCCTGCTGTTCCCCTATTCTGTTTAAAATTTGGGAGTGAGGAAGTCCTTTAATTGTTCTATACAGTATACTCAATCATCAGAAAATGTCTATAGTCAAGGGTCAAATCTAACATCATGAGTGATAGATGGCTTGTATGAGGAGACATTCTCCTCTTCTCTCTCTCTCTCTCTTGCATTCTCAACACATCCCCCAACTCTCTTCTGGAAGGTACCCAAGATACCGGAGCAGTATTTTGAGAGTGTGCAGTGTAGCATGTTGTGTTATTATCATTGATTTATTAATCTTGCCTGTGATCTTGCATTGTTGCTCAGTTACCTTGGCCTGCCTATATATATATTATAATTCTTGCAGACTTACTGGAATTTGCTTTTCTGTTAGTTTCAATAAAGCAAGCAGCAGAAAAACCTACTCCTGACTCTTTTGTATGTGTTTTGTCAGTAGAAAATTTGTTTTGTCAGTAGAACAACAGGGACAATGAAGTAGAATCATTTTTAAAATGCTTCACCTTGTCTTCAGAGGGGGGAAAAGGCAGTAACAACAAACAGAGGAAGAATAACAGTGACCCAGCCAAGGGAGAAATTGCACAGCGAGATGGCTCACTTTATTGGGATGTTGAATGCACCTGATGGCACCGCAGGTGCCTAGGCATTATATACAGAGAGACCTTAGCACTTTTTTTGAGGCACATGAGGTAGTTGTTGACCAAAGGTGCCTGTTTTCTTGAGTGTTATGGGAGGCAAAACATACAATTTACTAAGAAAGGCCCCTAAAACCCCTCACAATTCAGCTTTGCAGAACTAATAAAGATAATGCAGGGACATTTGGCACCAAAACATTTATTGATTGCCAAGAATTTCAGATTTCATAAGCCCGAACAGAAAGAAGAACTAAGAGGAACTAGCTGAACATAAAAATATGTCTGAAAAGTTGCAAATTTGGTGAAGGACTTTGAGAGTTCAGCTACTTGGTAGAATTCTGAAAGAAAACCTTTTTGAAAACCTCTCAACAGACAGATTTAACATTTAAGGGAACACTGGAGATTGCTATCTCCATGGGAATTGCTGCTAGAGACACAGTCAGGAGTACCAACAAATGTAAATAAGCTTGCAGTAGCAGACAGAAAATAACTGATCAAAATGAATGGTGCTATCATTGTGGCAGAGCTTCACATGCACCAGCCCCATGCAGATTTATAGAAGGAAACTGCAGAAAATGCAGTAAGGTGCGACATATCTGGAGATCCTGTCACTCAAGGAAAAGTAAAATATCTGCTAAAGATAAACAATCAGGCCACTTCTTTAAAAGGAATACAGTGGCACATGCTACAGATGAATAATTTAATAATGAAGGCAAACAGAGATAGCTAATCTGGAAAACTATAGCTTGAAAGATGACAGGAGACCACTGTATGATTCACACTAGAAGCAAATGGCAAAATCCTATCAGTACTATATGACACTGGTTCCCCTGTATCAGTTACAGTGCAAGTTTGAACAGCATTTCAGAAATGCTAAAGCTATTAGAAATACAATTACAGTCTTTTACTGGAGAAAATATCATTCCCATTGGAGTGATAGCTGTAACTGTAAAATACAATAGCAGGCAAGACATGATGGACTTATATCTTGTGAAAACAGGAGAACCAGCCCTCGGGGTCCTGATTGCCATGTTAGAATGGACTTCCATCATCAGCTTGTATGCTGCACTTCCTATCATGGGACCCACTAAGACAGAGCTTTCCAAACTTTTCATGTTGGTGACACACTTTTTAGACATGCATCATTTTGCGACACACTCTTACAGCAGGGCACAATGCAGGCACTGGGACCTGCGCAGAATCACAACTGGTTTGGAGGCAGCAGGGCACAAGGCAGGCACTAGGACCTGTGCAGAATCACAGCAGGTTTGGAGGAAGCAGGGCACAAGGCAGGCACTAGGACCTGTGCAGAATCACAGCAGGTTTGGAGGCAGCAGGGCACAAGGCAGGCACTAGGACCTGCGCGGAATCCTGGCAGGGCAGGTTTGGAGGCAGCAAGGCACAAGACAGGCACTAGGACCTGCATGGAAGCCAGGAGGCAGCAGCAGCCGCGACACACCCAGACACTGCAGCCGACACACTAACGTGTCCCGACATACAGTTTGGAAAGCTCTGCACTAAGAGGAAGCTGGAAAAGGTATTGGATTATGTTGGTTATGTGTAGCCTTGCTGCACTCAAGCAATATGAAAGGTACAATAATGTTATCAAAGAACACCACACCCAAGTTTCACAAAGTGCATCCAATTCCAGATGCCAGAAATAAAAAGGTAGAAACTAAACTGGATCAGATGAGGAAGATCTTTAAAAATTGATTGAAAGCCATCTGCTACACCATGATTCCTGAGGCTGAAAGGAATGGAACTAAGTTACCATTAATCCTCCACTATTACAGGTTGACCTAAAGGTGTGATGGCTCAGTGGTTAAGATGCCAGGCTTGTCGATTGGAAGGTCAGCGGTTCGAGACCTGAGCGCCACGTGACGGACTGAGCTCCCACACTCGCCTCAGCTCTTGCCAACCTAGCAATTCGAAAGCATGCAAATGCAAGTAGATAAATAGGTACCATTTTGGTGGGATGGTAGCAGCGTTCCGTGCTTGTCATGCCGGCCACATGACCACGGAAGCGTCTTTGGACAGCGCTGGCTCTTTGGCTAAGAAATGGAGATAAGCACCGGCCCCTAGAATCGGACACGACTGTGCAGGGGAAAACCTTTACCTATTACAAGTTGAGTATTACTGAATGCCTAGAATTGAAGACATTTTGCTAACCTTGTTGGGGGACAGCATTTCATTAAAATAGACCTAGTAGAATCTTATTTATAGATGGAAATGTAGGATCATTCCAAGGTGTTTCCATCCATCCATCCATCCATCCATCCATCTTTCTTGCAGAACTCTTCTAGCCCAGAAATATTCTTAGGTTTCTTGCATGGACTCCATGTTTGATTTTCAATAATCTTCAAATCTATAAAGGCCATTCCAAAATCTTTATCTTTCTTTCATGTAAGTACTTCATGGTTAATTTGGATATATATTTGAGATCATTGTCTTTTCAACTGCACTTTCTCCCCTGACTGTGGAACATTAGTTGCTTGTGTTAGGCCTAGTTGCCCCTTGAATCTTTTAGTAAATCTGTATTAAGTTTACAATGTTACTTGTACATGAATTATGTATGATATGTATTCCTTTCTATTGTTTTGTACTGGAATACAACATGGATTGATTAGCTTTGTGTTCTTTGCTGAATGTTGAACACTGACATGCAACATTGATGGACTGTTGTTGTTGTTATGAAACACTGCAGGGGCACGGTAGCTCAGTGGGTTAAACCGCTGATGCTGTAGAACTGCCGATCAGTAGGTCGGCAGTTCGAATCTCCGCATGGCGAGGTGAGCTCTCGTCACTTGCCCCAGCTCCTGTCAACCCAACAGTTCGAAAGCATATGCAAGTAGATAAATGGGTACCACCTTACGTGGGAGAATGTGCTGGCATCCTGTCGTGGAGCCGGTTCCACCGGAGAAAAAGATCGGAGGAAGACTGAATGCTGCCGGTGAGGACAGACAGATCCGTAAGTGACATCAACAGGACGTCAGCAGCCGGCTCAAGGCATCCTGGGAATTGTAGTCCAGAGCCTTAGAAGATCCGGTTCCCTTACCCCCTCTCCTGGTGCATAGGTTAATTACACTTGGTGATATTGTATAATGATAAAATGTATATAGATATGTATGTAAGCCGCCTAGAGTCCTCCGTTAGGGAGGGGATAGGCGGGGTATAAATACCACTATAAATAAACAAACAAATAAATTAATTAATTTTATTAATAAATAAATAAATAAATAAACTATCTAAAACAATAATTTTGATCTCTTTATGTTCCTATGTCCTTCTCATGAACATAAATATACTGAGGAATGCTATATCATGGGAAGGAAAGCGTAGTAACAAATGAGGAGCCTGGCTAATATCAGTAAGGGGGCTGAAGGGCTAAAATATGGAGGTCATGGACACTGGAATGCTAAGGTGTCAGGAGATGCAGCATCCCTCTCTTCCAGGTTGGAACATTGCCAAAAGGAGCCAATCCCAAACACAACTGAGTAAAGGGGGTCCGATCTAGAGTAGCCAAACAGCCAAGGAAAGGATGGACTGGAGCCAAATAACAGCAAAGGGCAGCGGGAGTTTACCATGATCCCTTGAACCATGCCCTGCTCTCTCAACTGTAGGCCAATGCTTCCTTGCTTTTTTGTCTATCGCTGTTTCAATCTCTCTCTCCAAGCCCCTCTAAAGGCAGAGGAGATTGGCCAACTGACTCATGTGTCTACACCTAAATATATTCTTATGCTTGTAACTTTCTTGATATTGCCTACTTTTTTTTAAATCTTTATTCATTTCACCATATAATAAAAACAAAATGCAAAAACAACATAATAAACATAATACATACATTAAATAGAACACGTATCATACAAACTTACAAACTTATGACACACACAACACGTTGAACCAATGAAACAAACAAAAAAAACCCCAAAAACATTTAACATGTGGTTTCCGACTATCACAATTGTGAATATACTGTATTTATAATTGTATTATCTTAACCTCTTGTCTTTGTTCTATCTATCTTACCATTATTTCCATTTAATTAATCCTTTAATATGTAAAACCTATAATCATAACATCATTTTTTTCCATTGTCATAAATTAATCAAGAAATGGCTGCCATACTTTCTAAAATTCAGCCACATTTTTGTCCTTCATCAAATCTGTTAATTTTGCCATTTGAGCTAAGTCCATTATTTTGATATTGAGGTAAAGGTAACAGTTCCCCCCGCACATTTGTGCACACGTGTCCGACTCTAGGGGCCGGTGCTCATCTCCATTTGTAAGCCGAAGAGCCAGCGTTGTCCAAAGACGCTTCCATGGTCATGTGGCCCCAGCATGACACGCGCGGAATGCTGTTACCTACTCACCGAAGTGGTACCTATTTATCTACTTGCATTTGTATGCTTTCGAATTGCTAGGTTGGCAAGAGCTGGGGCTAGTGCGGGAGCTCACTCCATCACGCGGGGCTAGGGATTCAAACCTCTGAACGTGCGATCTTCCGATCGACAAGCCTGGCATCTTACCCACTGAGCCACCATGCCCCTTCAATTTTGATATTGCCTACTTCTTATAGGTTATGTGCTTATTTTGTATACTTTGCAAAATTCTTTAAATAAATTAAGAAAAGAGTATTTAAGTGTGTTCTTTGCTTATGTCTTGAAGCCTAAATCTGTACCAAGTTACTTTAAGGGGGTTGAGTGGGGGGGTGATATTTACTGCTGTCTGAATGTATTATATGCTTGAGTGAATGTGCTGGGTTGGGGAACTCACAGCCCACAGAGCTCCTTTAAAAGCCAGAGAGTCCCAGATATGAGCTCTGGACTCTAGCAATACCTAATTTAGAAGTTGTGCTGGCACTTTCTTATGCATATAGAGATTCATTGCGCGACTCAGAAGGATGGCATGTTGACCCCTGTCCCAATAACAAGTAGAAGGAATTACATCTCACATAAATGCTGCGGGAAGTGGGGCTATTGTGGAAATTGGATCTTATTTGTGTGAATGACTGGCGGTAAACCATGGAAACCTCCACAGAACTACTGTAACACTAGGATGTGTTGATATTCAGTTGAATCCATTCTTCCTTTCCTGCAAAATTTTTTCTGTGCCACCGGCTGGCTATGTATATGTATATGTATATGTATATGTATATGTATATGTATATGTATATGTATATGTATATGTATATGTATATGTATATGTATATGTATATGTATATGTATATGTATACATACATGCATAATAGAGCTACCTCTGTGGGGGTAAGGTGTTCTGTTCTTCAGATAGTTCAGCCCTTTTTTCTCCAGATGTATCTTGTGTGTTTTGGCTGAACAGTTCAATATTTGTTTCCTCACTGCAAAGCACTTTGCTGCAAAATAGATTTTCTTTTGCATATTTTAGATAATGCCTTTTGTGTTGCAGTCGAAAAACAAACTTTCCTTCTGAGAGTTGTCCTGTTCAGATCATTGTTGTATAAATAATGCTGTACTATGGGTCGGTGGACCACTGCTCCACTGTCAGCTAAATTTTTTAGCAGATTGTTTGCAATGATCTGTGCATTCTGTTTGGCAGATCTGAGCACTTTTCAGGCTGAGCTTTTCTTAGTCTTCCTTGCCTTGATTTCAGTTCCATGTAACTTCCCTATCTTAATCATGTTTCTCACAGTTGACATGGCAAGTTGGAAGCATTTAGATTTTTTGATACCCTTCCCCTGCTTTGTAAGATTGAATTGTCTTCATTGTCCAATGCTTAGACAACTGCCTCGAGGAGCCCATGGTTGTTGAAAATAGGCAGAACAACAGCCACAACCTCAGAGATTAGAAGGGTCAGAGGATTTGATCCAGTGTGGAATTGCCTTCACCTGGCTAACAATAGGCAAATGAGTCAATCACCTTTTGGGACCTTATTGAAAACTTTCCAATTAAAAAAAAAAGTAGCATCCAAATTTCTGCACCTGCCATATTCACTGTCTCCTTGTGTTGAATTCAAAACCAACCGTGTACAAATTGTTAAGTATGCATTCACATTTGGAAAAAAGATGCCATGTTTAACTTTATATCGAGGTTGGGTCAATTTCTGTTCCCTTAGGGATTCATTGAAATGCGCAATTTGACCAGAGTTGCCTAAATGTTTATGTGCAACTGTACATCTTGATCCAACATGCTTAATTACCATGACTGTATGTTTGTGTGTGTGAAGCAGGGCTGAACCAGGCTTGTAATTTAGACATTAAAAAATGCCCACTTTGGGGACATGGTTGAATCAATCAAGTGGAAATATCCAAACCAAAGGCGGATCTATATGTGGTATGTTTCTCTCATTATTGCTGTACCATTCTAGTAAGGAACTCTTGTTTGAAAGCTTTGATGGGCCAAAAGCAGCTCCCACATGGAAAGCTAAAGCTTAAGGGAAAAGCACCAATTAGAACACTGAGATTAAGTCTTCCTTGCTGTTTTCTGAACTTCTGAGGCTGTCAGGATGAAAAGTAGATGGCTGCCTTGTCATCTTCACTTCTCGTATTACTTCACAGGCAGCTGCCACATTGTGACTTCCAGATGCAAGTTTTGCCCAAGATAAAGTCAGTCTGTTCTGAAAACACTCATCCAGGGGAGGGTTTCCTTAGCAACAGGAACTGCAGAAGAGTTTTTGCATACCTACTCAGGTTAGAAGTTCATATTCATTCTAATGTCTAAAAGCAATTTGAAGTACAAACATCAACACAGGTGTCAAGCATTGCCAATTTTTCTCAATCTCTTGCTGTATGTGTGACACAAGCATACTTACAACTGAACTACAGTTCTGGACAACCCCATACAGCAGAACCAATAACAAAGGATGCTGGAAGATGTAGATCAATAATGTCTGGAAAGCCATGGGTTGGGGGACTTTCAGGATTTCTGCATGTTCGAGGTTTCCTCTGTTATCAGCATTTTCCAATTTTGGGGTCAGCAGAGTATGAACATTTGCAAGTGTAAATCCAAGCAAGCTGAAGACACTCAGGCTGGTTTCATACATCATGTTAGCTATGAATTCTCGGTCATTGTTTATTGAATAAACCTCAACTGGTGGCTTCCAGGGAGGATTCATGGTGAACTAGATGTCCCTGAAGAAGCAGGAACAGCATTGTGGCTAGATCGATGGGCAGAATTCTGGCTGGCGATAGTGAGATTGCCCACTTGCACTCCAGACAGATGCTCCTCATGATTAGACTGCAGGAACTGAGGTTTTTGTGGTCAGCTTGTGAGCTGAGCAGCTGGGAGTCGAGGGATTTCAATCAAGCTCACAGCCATAATGCAGCCTATATGGACACAAGGTTCGCATGAGCTTCATTTCTTAAACACTTTCAGAAGTAACTAATTTACAGCTAAAGAGAGATTTTCTGAGTGGTAGGATAAGAACATTCCACTTGGTGAGTTATTATTTTTTCTGGATTAAAAAGGAATAAAGAAAAAACAGTTTTAAAGACTTAAGTTTTAAAGCTTAACAAGGAGTTATTTACTTATTTATTTATTAATTTATCTTATTTATTTATCTTATTTATCTTATTTATACCCTGCCTATCCCCTCCCTAATGGAGGACTCTAGGCGGCTTACATACATGTAAATTCATATATATTATACAGCCATATATATTAAACAATGTTACCGCGCGATAGGGAGGAGGTGAAGGAACTGATTCTTCAGCTGCAGGCATCGGACTACATGCCACAGAATACCTCGCTTCCGAGCTGGCTGCTGACATCCAGGAAGTTGTCATTCGGGATCCCCCATCCTCCGCCGCCATTGTCGCGATTCACCAGGTCTTCTTGGTCCGAGGGCGACCATCCGAAAGGACGCCAGCAAATTATCCCACATAAGTGGTACCCATTTATCCACTTGCCTTAGCTTTCAAACTGTTGGGTGGACAGAAGCCAGGGCTAGTGACGAGAGCTCACCTCGCCACGCGGTTTCGAACTGCCAACCTTATGGTCGTCAGTCTAACGGCTCAGCAGTTTAACCCGCGCCCCAGTTATGCAAGAAAGTTTAAAACAGATAAAGGGGACAGTTATTTTGAAAGATTATTTTTTGGTGAAAGTGCTTTTTAACAAATTGGAATTAAATTAGACAAACAAACTGGACCTTCGTGGGAATGTTTTTTGTATACTATTAAAGAGTGCAGACAATTGGTGGATTTTACAAAACAAAAGATAAAAGTAATATGAGCCAGACTGTGATGCTGACTGTAACTATGGAACGCCACTTGAGATGAAAGCATTAAGGGCACAGGAAAACAAAAGAGAAAAAGAGGGGGGGGGTTGCCTTTTCTCTTTCCCTTGTTTGAGACACTTTCATTTTTGGATTATAATACCATAATGACAACCACCAGAAAAGCAGCAAAAATGGAGAAGAGGAGAGGATGCTAGATCAACCTGCAGAGAGAGAAATTACACCAAATATGCTTCAGAACATGTTTGAGCAACCAGACAGTAAGTTAGCTGAATAACTTGACACTAAATTGACAGCTTTTGAAAAAAGAATGGATGAAAGACTTATAAAGATGAAAGAGGAGATGAAAGAAGAAGTTAAGAAGATGGAAAGCTCTGTAAAACAAGTGTTTGGAGATGTAAAACAAATTAATCACAAAGTGGAAGTTTTGGAGAGTAAGACAGAAGTTATAGACAGAGAGTTGGAAAGAGAACTAGATAATCTGGCTCTATTGGAATTGAGAGAAAAGGAATTTTGTTTGAGATTTATTTTTATTTTTATTTATTTAATTTTTAGCCCGCCTTTATTATTTTTATAAATAACTCAAGGTGGCGAACATACCTAATACTCCTATTTTCCCCACAACAACAACCCTGTGAGGTGAGTTGGGCTGAGAGAGAGTGACTAGCCCAAGGTCACCCAGCTGGCTTTCATGACTAAGGTGGGACTAGAACTCACAGACTCCTGGTTTCTAGCCCAGCACCTTAACCACTAGACCAAACTGGATTCTGGTGAAGATATTAGAGAAAAGATTATTAAGGTGTTAGCAATTTTTTTGGATTGGGATGAGGAGGATACAGAGGCAGAAATTGATAATGTATATAGAATAAATACAAGATTTGTGAGAATAAGAAACATTTCAAGGGATGTTTTGGTGCACTTTGTCAGGAAGAAGACAAGGGATCAAGTTTTGCAGCAGCATTTTAATACAAGACTGAAGATTGATAATACGAATATAAACATACAGTATCAGAAACTACTAATAGACTGTTACATCCACATGGCATCACCATAGCACACAAACCAACCAAAACCCTTCAGAACATTGTAAGTAAACCAAAAGACCCAGTAGCCCAAGAAGAAAAAACAGGAGTTATCTACAACATACAGTGTAAGGACTGTAACAGCCACTATGTAGGACAGACTGGCAGAAGACTAGCAGAACGCATCCACGAACACCAACTAGCAGTCAGAAGACACAATGAAAACTCCTTAATCTCACAACACATGAACAGACTTAACCATACTTTCAACTGGGAAACTGTGAGCATCTTAAACCAAGCCAAATCCAAAAATGCTAGAGAATTCCTGGAAGCTTGGCACTCAGACAAAGCAGCCATCAACAGACACATAGAGGTAAACAAGATTTACATACCATTCATAAGAGACAATAGAAAAGCCAGAAGACCAGAACACCTCCTTGCCAGCAATCAACACCCAGATAGGCAAAGATTAACACCAAGATTAGCACCAGAGGGCGCAATCAAACAACACAATAGACCCTAATCAAGGAACTATTAACTCAGTCAATCAACCAAGCAGCAAACAACAGCCGAATCAAGGAACTCCTAAGGGGAGAACAACACCTCCACCCACACAAGCAGGACAAGCCATGGTATATAAACAGAGAGCAAGTCCCACTCCCTTTTCACACTGAAGATGTTGCCTAGCCTGGCAATGAAACGTCTGCAAGAAAACAACAAGGCTCAGAGAGCACCAAGGACTCCACAATACCGATATAATTGTTCTTAAATAAATTCCTATTAGAATTTTGCATAAGAGAAAAGAGGATTCTTTTTTGACTGAGAGATTAAATCAGAAAAAGATTCCATTTCGATGGAACAAATTGGAAGGTGTGATTTTTACTTTTAAACAACAGAGAAAATAAATAATTAAATTAAATAACTCTAAAGGACAGCTTTCTGAAATAAGGGACAGTCCTTTATAATAAAGGATGTATGTTCACTGTAGGTTTGTCCAATGTAACTGTCCTGGCAATTTATTTTGTACATTCAATTCTTAGTTCTGGGACTTTCACCAAACCAGAGGGCAGCAATTCTTCTGTCTTATCTACTGTCCCTTATACTTTGTTTTGCCTAGTATTTTTCTCACCCTGTTAGACATACCTAAGGTGTATGGAAGTTTTCAGGAAAACAACATGGGTGTGCTCATGAAGTGTATTGATCTTAAACACAAATACATACATCTCTGATTGAGAATAATTTTATGACATTGGACCCACACTACATGAAGATACTGAAGTCTGATGGAGATTTCATTTGCCTGAAGTTCAGCAAGAGGCAAAGCTCTGGCATATAATTCATTTGTAGAATTACAGTTTTTACATGTCATGTTTCCTAAACGGCCTGTTCCCATTCTTAACATCAAGGGAGCTGCTGGAGGAAGCTTATCCATATTAAAGAATTCTCATTTTCTTCTATGATAGCAAGCAGGCAGGGGGTTGAAGAAGTTTGCATGGTATTAACCATTCTCAGCAAAATTATCCTGTACTTAATGGTTAGTGCTTAAAGAGGGGACCTTCCTAGAAATCAAGGGATGCGAAATACCAGCTGTGAGAATGAGCCACTAGGTTGAAATTTTTCTGTCGTCTGTCGTCTGTTGCTGTTTTCTTTATTCAGCAGATCTATAGGCTATCTAATCCAAATGGCTCTAGGCAGTTTACAGAAATGTAAATCTATCGATTTAGTGTGCAACCCTATAAAGGCAATTCCAGGAACCTTTACATAAGCTGATTTTTACAGATGTCAGTTGGCACGCTGTACACATGCCTCAAATGGGAACTGCCACTTTCACATCCCCTTGCACAATGTCAGAATTATGTTGTTTATTTACTATTTTTATAAAATGGTCAGATTAGCCCTTCTTGTCTATCTGACAGGGAGTACCTATTCTGACTTTTCTTGTGTATAAGAAGGACTTCCATCCTAAACAAATTGATAATATATGTATGCAATCAAAGGAGCATGTTTAACACAACTGTAATTATATATTGGCTGGATACTTTTAAAGTGGGATAGACTGTTCTAAATAAATACATTTAACTTTATTTACAACAGAGGTCCTCAGATGGTAGGTGGCCTTTTAAAGCCATGGCTGCGGCCCCAAAGGCCTTTAGACATTGTTATCAAAATATACAGTAAATTATGTTATTTCCTGTCAATGTTTTAATTATTTGTATTACAAATATCTACGGTCAGTTGTAAACCACCATAAATATTTGACAGATACTGCAGTGGAGAAATATAATAAATAAGTTTTTTTAAGGTTATGTTTCAATGAAAAAACAATTAGGATCGCTAAAAGGAGAAACGAAAAGTTGATTACATATGTTCTCTATTCAATCCCTCCGCCCCACACATGTTCACCTTCCCAAATGTATTTCAACCATCCTCAAGAAAAAGAAGGAAATGTGGTGTGATTTAGATTCTAAACTACAACTTTTGGTGGCACTCTTTTGAAAATGTATCTGCTCTGCGTCTGAATAAAGAAAGATGCTCACTGAAGTCTCTCTGGGGATCACAAACCTAGGAGCAATACAGAAGAAAAGGAGTAGATGGTTTTCCACTGGAAACCGTTCAGTAATCAGCCTGCAAGTGGGAACACTGAGAGTCACGTTAGAAGCAAGAGACATTTTGCCAATTGTGCTACTTTGAGTTGTAATATAGATAGTCCTCACTTAGTGACTGCCTCATTTAACGACTTCACAGTTATGACAGTAATGAAAAAGTAACCTTGCAACCAATGCCTGCATTTACGACCTTCGCAGGTCTGTAAAAGCAAAGGAAAACTGAAGTAATATCATAAGCGTGGTTGCAGTTTCACTTAGTGACCACATTGCTTAACAACCGAGTTGCCAGTCCCAATTGTGGTTGCTAAAGGGGGACTACCTGTACATCCTTTCCTGGCACAATGGATCATTTACATAATGGCTTTCAGGCAGGGGCAAGTTGTTTTGGCACCATCCCTGCCACTGATACAGGATAAAGACTAGCTTGAGAATAGTTGGGGTTGCATATTGCTACAAAACTTTGACTTGAATCTTTCTGGAGAAAGTATGCATCTCACTTGTCTGCTTCTGGCAAGCATCCATGGCCTTGCTCACTGGCTGCTCTACCAGCAAGCCTTGCATCAACCATATACTGTATCTCAAGGAAATCTCCTTTTCTCTTTCACCCTCAAACACTATTCTTGCTTCAAGTGCACTTTCCCTAGCAACCCTCTGGCTATCTCAACATCTCACATACCTTTCTCTTTCAGCTCATTCCCTTTTGGGTCTGCATCTTCCCTCCCAATTGGTCGGCAGAAGGAATCCCAACTCTGGATTTGCCATCTCAGTGATCCTTAGTGAGTCTCATCTTCAATCTCAGAGAATCCTTCTGAGTTTGTGGCTGTTCCAATAGGCTCATCTCAAATCTTCAAATACCTTTCTCTGCGTTCCCACTCCCTCTGCATCTTCCTAGCACAAATTGGTGGGCCTGAAGCAAACAGACTTCCCATTAGAAACCACTGTGTATGAATCTAGGATGGCCAAAGGTTGAGAGCACATCAAGTTAGAACACACACACACATACACACATACCCGAAGCCCTTTAACTGGGTTCATTACAAAAAAGCAAAGGTAAGGGGAGGGGAATAAACAAAATTCATTTGAGGTACTGCCTTTAATAAATTAATTCAAATCTATAAATTAGTGGGTAAACTTTTCAGTTTCAAGAGCTCTCCATCAGTGTTGGAGATTCTGGCAAATCCAGCATGCCTCATCAGCATATGGATGGCTGCTCTAGGATGCAAGCTCTCCATGCTTTTGAGGAAGCTGTTTGTGGCCACTCCCACTTCCTCTTCTCTCTCTCTGATTCTTCCATCAAGGAGGATGCAGCACGTGGCTGCTCCTCTCCATGGAGAAGCCATGTGCTAGGCCTCAAGCCCCTTTCTACATGCAGACTCTTGCAGCAAGCAGGGCAAGAGGTATTAAGTTTAGGGAACAGGAAGAAGAAATGGAACATCATTTATCTACCGAAAATGCTGTACCTGCAATGAATAAGCGTAAGGACTCTTTTGTACTTACTTTTCATACCTGCTATGACTAAGCGCATGTTTCTTTATGCTTGGGTGGGCTAAAGGTGTAAGATTAACCTGGATCTCTCTAATATGCTCATGGACTCTGTTTATAAATAATATTCTTTTTCTGTACACGAACTTTGCAGCTTTGCTCCATTTCAGTAGTTCTAACAGACTGCTAAATGGGCTTCAATCAGAACAATTGGTTAAACAAAATTCAAGGCCGGACAAGCTGAAAACCTCCAACTCTCCATTAAATATCATTTCTGTATCATTTTCACCTTTGCCTGATTTTTAAAAATCAATTTGCCAGATGAAGAGTTCTTAAAACAAAGTTTTGCCTGCTGTTATGTAACTGTGAGTTGACCAAATAAAAGAATTGCCATAAACAGGTTTTAGCATTAACTTGCTTACAACCTTCAATATATTTCCCAGCTTTTTCTGGGGGGAGAGTAGATATATTCACTTTTCAGTAGAATACTTAAAATCAAATATTTGTAGGCGATATCTGTACATCTTTTCCTATAGCTCTTCTGATTTTTAGTCTGAAGCATTCATTGAGGCACAAAGCTCTCAAAGCAGATTGATAAATCTCCATTCTGCTTATTTTCTTAATTCCTGGTAGGGTATAGCACAAAACTGTAATTGCTGCTAATATAATGAAACAGATTTGGCTCCTTCACACAGCTTCACAACTGTGATTGTGTGCATGCTATGGCTTGTAGAGATCTCATTAGTAAGTCCTGCTTTATGATACTTGAGAAATCATCTGTCCTGATGATGATAATGAATACCTTGCTGAAAGGAAAGAAGTTGAAGAGAGCAAGATGTGTTCCCATTTGTTCTCTCTGGTATCCATAGAGACAGGGCTGCACAAATGGGAGATATCTTACAAAAATATTTCCCAAGGTAATATTGCTGCTTGGGCTCTGGGTAGCAATCTGTGGTAAGGCAGTAATTGGGAACCTCAAGCTCTATGACAGGCTAGTAGATAGGGAAACATTAGGAACAAAGAACAATCTAGAAGGTAGGATCCAAGATCGAGCTAGATGTCAAGGTCAATGGATGAAGGGAACAGGAATCAAGATAGACATCTGTTGAAGTCTTGAGCCAATGTTTTGAGGCTTGTGAGGGACTGGATGAGAAGAAACAAGCTTAGAGTGAACCTTGTCAAAATGGACCTGGTTTCAATTGTGACCTTAGATGGGGTTGCATTCCCCCTATAGGAACAGGTCCATGATTTGGGGTTCTCCTGGATTGATAGCTGCTGCTTGAAGAGCATATGGAGGCCATGGCCAGGGGAGCCTTTGTCCAGCTTTAGCTTTTGTGTCATTTTGGTCTAGTGGTTAAGGCAATGGGCTAGAAACCAGGAGACTGTGAGTTCTAGCTCCGTCTTAGGCATGAAAGCCAGCTGGGTGACCTTGGGCCAGTCACTCTCTCTCTCAGCCCTAGGAAGGAGCCAATAGCAAACCAGGAGACTGAGGGTTCTAGTCCCGCCTTAGGCATGAAAGCCGGCTGGGTGACCTTGGGCCAGTCACTCTCTCTCAGCCCAACTCACCCCACAGGGTTGCTGTTGTGGGGAAAATAGGAGGAGGAAGGAGTATTAGGTATGTTCGCCGCCTTAAGTTATTTATAAAAAATAATAAAGGTGGGGTAAGAATAAATAAATAAAAATAAAAAATTTCCTACCTGGACCAGAAAGCTCAGGCAACTGTGATTCACACCCTTATCACACTGAGGTTTGTCTACCTAAGTGGGCAGTGTAATTTTTTTCTTAATAAATAAGAGATAAATATATTAGAATTGAAGGAACAACTCAGAGATTAGACTATAATGTGTAAGTAAGAATTTATGAGACAGGGAGCTCAAACTGAAGATGTGCAATGATCATATTCCATCTCTGTTTGGTTGAAAAGCTGAAACTAGTTAACTAACAATATTGACTTGTGGTGGTCTGGCCAGTAAAACAGACATTGTGGGTTGAAAAGTCAATAAGTTCCAGTTTTGGACAGGCTGATCTCTTGGTTCACCAGATTCTTGACCCATCACAGGAACTGACAGAACCTGAAACAATCCCGACTTACTTTGGCTAACTCTGAGGAATTAACAGTGTTTTTAAAATAAAACAGCAACAGCAACAAAATCAACTACTCAAAATGAAATCATATAGTTATGACCTGAATGAAGCATAGCTGCCTAGTATGGTAGCCGATAGCGCCATTAACTTTTGTTTATTGTCCAGGATAGCCAAGGGGGAGAGAGAGAGAGGGCGAGGGAGGGAGGGAAGGAGGGAAGGGGGGAAAGAGAGAGAGAGAGATTAGCCGTGTGGTAGATTGCTAATTATTGCTGGGTCAGACTTGATAAATGCTGAAAGCTCGATTCAAATTAAACTTTTGGGATTCCAAATAAAAGCGAGAGGCAAAATGCCTACCTATCTCTTAGACCCTCCCTGCTTTTGTCCTCTTCGTTTTCATTTTCCCCCAATGCCCCGAAACAGCACTTAATCAGGGTTTAATATCACCCTAACCTGCTTGCAAGAAATAAAATGGCAGTCTCTACCTAATGCAATTTTGTTTGGGGCATTTTGGAGAACTAAATGGCAGAAAAGAGCAGCTGGTAAATTTTACTTCCATTCCCCACACTCAGAGAAGAGCCAAAAGGCCTCCTTTTACAACCAGCAGAAAATAGAGAGATTTGGATTCTTTCTTGGGTGATAGAAGCCTAGTGAATTAGGTTTGTCTTGGTAAGCCTAGCTTCTGCAGGAGTAACTCTTAGAGAGGCTCCAGGAGCCACTCCAGAGACTTTGGAGAACCGCACATGGTTCTGGGGCCCAGCCTGATATGGTCCACCCTGTGTCTAAAAATCTATTCAGAAGAAGATTCTGATACAAATCTCAAGCTTATTGTAGGAGCAAACTAATGGGATCAGAGCTAGCAGTACTGCTGAGGAAAGAGATCTTGGAGTAATGATAAACCATTCAATGAAGGTGTCAATACTCTTTGCATCTGCTGTAAAAAAAAAACGGCCAACAGCATGTTAGGTATAATCAGAAATGGTATTGAAAATAGAGATGCCGATATCATAATGAGCCAGTTTGGCGTAGTGGCGAAGGCACCAGGCTAGAAACCGGGTGACCGAGAGTTCTAGTCCCACTTTAGGCACAAAGCCAGCTGGGTGACCTTGGGCCAGTCCCTCTCTCTCAGCCCTAGGAAAAAGTAGGCAATGGCAAACCACTTCTGAAATCTTGCTAAGAAAACTGCAGTCCAATCGTGTTCCAGATATCTCTTTTGGAGCTTCATCTCTCAGAGCTCCTCAGTAAATTAAGGTAGGCCCCAGGATCAGCGCACAGGGAGAGGCTGCATAGGGCTCAGCCAAACCACCCACCAGATCCACAGGGAAAACCCCAAGCTGCCACGCGAACCCCACTGGGACCATCAGTCACCTGGGGTAATCTTCCACTTCGAGATTGTGACGCAACTGACCTGAGACAAAAAGCAGATCAAATGTGCAGCCACTGGTATGCCTCAGACCATCAATAACTTTGGACAGGTCCATGGTTGCCATGGAGGCCATGAACTCCTGAGCTGCCCCAGACTCAGTGCCACTAGGTGGCAAATTGAAATCTCTGAGCACCAGAAGCATTGGAGATCCTATTGCCAGCCTGGCAATGGAATCCAGCAGCTCAAGGCAGGGATGATGGTGGGTCACAGGGAGGGCAGTACACCAGCAGTAATCCCAGCAGCTCCCTAAAGGCCAACTTCAACCAAAGCACCTCATATCCAGTTGTCTGTGGTGCAAGGTCTCTAAAAATTTTCAAGAACTTGCCAATAACAACAGCCAGAACATCAGCCCTCTGCCCTGAGAACTCGGCTGGTGCACAGCTCTAGGTGGGCCAAATCTGGGTAGCACAAGAAAGCACACACCCCTCCTGGCCCAACTAGGTTTCAGTTAGACTCACCAAGTTGGCTCCCTAATCCATGATAAGATCATATATATGGCAGCTTTATTATCAACTGACCTGGCCTTCAAAAGCCGCAGCTGGAGCCCAGGGCCACTGAGGATCCAATAACCAGGCACTGAGGGTAGGCAGACTACAGGACTGCTTTCGAACAATGGACCCAGTGTCCCTGAGTGGAGCCTGCCCCGGGGTTCCTGCCATACCTTCCTCTGTCCATCATAGGCTGACCATATTTCAGGATGGCAAAACGGGACAGGGTCTTATGTAATATTACGTATTCATGGAAAAGACAGGGGTCCCCGCCCCCCGGTCCACGTGATTGGCTCCCGCCTGCAAACCCTGCCCCCAGTCTGTGTGATTGGCTCCCGCCTGCAAACCCCCACCCAGCCCGGTCCGCGCTCTGACTCGGATCCTCCTTCCGTGCCATTCCCGCCGGGTTTGAAAAACAGGGCAAAATTTAGATTTTTATGAAAACGACGGGATGGTTGAAAAATGCTTAAAAAATGGGACTGTCCCATTCAAAATGGGACGTATGGTCAGCCTAGCCCATCACTGCCCTGATGTTCCTATCTGGTTGGAATCTCAGAGAAAAAGATTGGCATAATCTTCTTCTGTCTTTCCTGGGAGGCACTGTAGAAAGAATAATACTGTATATAATCCTTGTGTAGGTCATTATAGAAATTGCAGTGAAACAACACATGTTGGATAATTTCCCCAGAATCCCATGGGCAGATCCATTATGTTAATGGGATTTTAGTAAATCTGCCCGATATTGATATTGATATTGATATTGATATTGATATTGATAAATTAAATTTATTATAGCCACCCAACTCCAATGGACTCTAAGCCAATGGTAAAAGATTGTGCTGGTCCTAAGAAGTCCTTCCTCTCAACCTGGAGGAGGTTAGTGTGTATAAGTAACTTGCCGATCACCAAGTGTCTTTAGCTATCAAGGTTCTGCTGTTTCAGGAGAGGGCGATGTGTAGAGTTCAACTCCCAGAATTCCCCAGCCCGCATGCTGGCTAGGAAATTCTGGGAGTTGAAGTCCACACATCTTAAACTTGTTAAGATTGAGAAACACTGTTCTCTGTCATTCAACCTTTGGAGTGAATTTATGTTGAGCCTGGAGAGCCTTGAGCTCTGAATCACTGCTGTTAACCATGGTGAGGGGTACTGTTGCATCTTGAATACTCAGATCTCTGCTCGCATTCAGCCAACAAACTGACAAAGATTTTTGTGGACCAAATAGTTTGAAGTGGAAGAGAGACCTTGAGTGTAAGAATCTCAATTGGAAGAAATCCATTGGGGAAAAAGTAAAAATAATAATGTACAGACAGTTAACACTTGATAGTGTAAATTATTGTGGAAGTGGACATTACCCCTGACAGCAAGAGGTCTTGGCTTAAATTGGTTTTCCTTCTGAAGTAAAGGACAACTGGCTTTATTTTGACCAGCCACTGTGATTTTTCCATGACATTCCAGAAATTCTTATAATTTATCTATCATAACATGCCTAACCATCACACAACATTCAGCGGCTGCTTATTTTAATCCTCCAGAGACATGAGTGCTTGTGAAGGTCGTTTTACTTGAAGTGCTTTGAAAAGTTTTGTGGTGGGTGGTGTGTGAGAGTGAGCAAGCAAAAGAGTGTTGTGCAGGAGGGGGGAAGAGAAGCCTTTACAACATTGTGTTTAGAGCAGTGCAGTGATTGAGAGAGGCTGTGGGAGGAACACAAGTAAAGAGGGAAAGGGAAACTTTGGTAAAATGACAAAATAACGCATGTGAGAAAGGAAACGTTATTTAATTGTGATGAAAGACATCCCAAATTAGAGAAAGAATTTTGCCTTAAACATTCAATATTCTATACAAAATATTGTTAAAGGCTGTAACAGAACACTGTATGATGTCTGAAGTTTAGTTTTTTGGCTACTTGTGTTCTGATAGGTTTATTGGGAAAAAAAAACTAATCTGATTCTAATCCCAAAATTAACGCTTCTCTTTTCACAGAAAGTCAAAGGGTATCCTGATCTTAAGCAAAGTGGGTACATTATTCCTAGAGGGATCAAAACCAGCTGGAGAACTGGAGAATAGTATATACCGAAGAAGAGGGGTTTATCTTTCTTTATTCCAAAGAAGAGGGAACAAGCATGTTTGGGAGCCTGGATAGAGGGAATAAATGAGTGGTGATTAGAGCCATGATTAGGCACCATGGAGCTTCAGACAATTTGGCCAACAATAGATTTGAAAATTATCCAGATTTTGAGCTCTTTAGTAGCAAGGTGCCTCTGTTCAGGTTTGGCCCTTAAACTACAGCTGGATTAGCACATTTTTAAGACTCCAAGAAAACCAGAAATAAAAAAATTTGTTTGTTTCCCTCATTCCCATTTTCATCTCTCTGTGTCTTGCATATCAATGTATTTTTTTCTCCATTCTCTTTTGTCTATTGAGGCAATGCCCAGGCAACAGGTTAGGAAAGCTCCAAACAACAAAATAACTCCTAGCATATGTCTATGAAGGTTCTCAGTCATCCAGGTGGAATTGTCTGTAGCTTGAATCATGTCAACTGGATTTCTATTTTCTCAGTGGAAACGTTTCGCTCCTTATCCAAGGAGCTTCTTCAGTCTGAGCAAAGTTAGTAAGGGAATCCTAAATATGTTTCTAGGTGGCTGTGTGACCTTACACCTGGGGCTAGGTCATGGTTATATTGAGGTGTTATTTCTAAGTCCCTTTATCATCTAAAGGAGGATCGTTAAGATTACCCTGCTGCTGTTGAGCTTGCGAAATGGTCTTAATCTTCCTAGGCACAGAAGACAAAGCAGGAAGGAAAATAGGGGAAAGATTGTGCCTGAGGCCCCCACCTCTATTCAAGGAAGGATTTTCCAAGTTGGCATAAATGGATTCCTTGACCCCTCTCTCAAACCACCTATCTTCTCTGTCTAAAATGTGAACATTAATGTCCTCAAATGAGTGTCCTTTTTCCTTTAGAAAAACTCCTAGCATAGGCATTTGCAGAGGAGCAAGGGAAGGTAAATGATGAAATGTGAATTGTAATATTGTTGTCAAGTCCCAGGCAGCTGGGCAAGATCAAGGAAGTAAGAACTGCACAGATTTCAGGAACATCTCTTTAATGATAGTCTGGGGCAAATATAGAATCTTGGAAACTGTAAAATCCTCCTCCCCTCCCCCTCCCCCTCCCCCTCCTCCTCCTCCTACCTGAATCATTCCACTGCAGATGAATGGACTGAAGGTTATGGATTATAATCTACCACCCTGGTCCAATGTGGGTTGATAGGTAGATTTTTTTTACTTCCCAGTCTAAGGTTGAGGGAGAGTGACTGGCCCAAATCACCCAGCTGGCTTCTGTATATAAGGGAGGACTAAAACTCATTCCAGCCCGGCACCTTAACTACTACATTACCCTGGCTCTCATATATAGCAATCCTCATTTATAGTGAATTAATTAAGGTGGAGTCTCTTTGAATACATTGAAATGCTTCTTCCAGGTTTTTGGCTAGCTGTGCTAAGTTGCCATTTATGAGATAAGTTGTCATTTGACTTGCCTGCTATCTCTTGATTGTTTATATCTACTCTCCCATTCTTTTCTCAGACTCCCCACAATCTTTCACAATCACAGTGCAAGTTCTGCCCCTTAGTACTTGTTTTGTCATTTGACACTATCGTGGGTAGAAATGGGCACATATGACTCCTAGGATTTTTTTTAACTGATTAGTTTTATTGTCCTGAATTACAAGTACAGATCCAACTGATTTACTTCAAATACTAAGTCATATTTTAGATTGAATCCTTTCTATGAGTGGGGAGTGAGGTAATTGCCTACCCACAAAAGACTACTGATTTGGATTATTTCTCCTCGTCCACAAAATTCTCACTATTCCAATTTAGAAGGAATGAAGATGACATTCTTTTCTGAAGCAAGGAAAACCAAATATCATGTTCTTCCATATGATATATCTCATGTTCTTCTTGAGTTAGAACCTTTTACAGTAAAGTAAGATTTAGCAATCATGGGATAAATTGGTCAACTGAGGCAAAGACTTTGCACTTGTTTGGTCTTAAAATGAAGTAACTGTGACTGTATAGAGATAGACAACTCATAGTTCAGTATCCCTTTTGCACCACCCAGAGCATCCCAAGATCCCCGAGAATTGGTGGAGGCCCAAATTTGGGAATATTTCTTCAGGGTTTGGTAAGTACACACTCCCCATGATTATTTTGCAGGCTACTTTAAATGTGTGCAATAGTACCTATTGAATATATGTGTGATTACTTCCTTATTTAGATACATTCCTTCTTTGTGTAATTTAGGATATGTGCTTCATTGTGTCAGTAAACACAATATTCCTTAATAGCTTGCTCTGAAGTAGGAAATAATTAAATTGTTCCAGAGTCACCGCTATTTGAAAACACTACTGCATTCTTTGTGTCAGCTATATCCCATAAGCATAATAGAGCCTGGCTTCCTGGATAGTTTTCTCCAGCAATTTGCTTCTTCATAGTTCAACCCACCATTTAACACTGGGCCCCAAGCAAGATTTGCAAATAAAAATTCTGATCTAAAGATGTAGGAAGAGATCTAAATGAGTCACTGAAAAAAGAAAGTTGGCATGATGATGCAAATCGAAATTCAGTTGTGCCAGCACAGTACTTTTTTTAAAAAAATCAACCGTTATTAAGACTTTATTAGTATTATCCTGTTTTTTAGAAGCCAAATATATTTTCTAGGAAGCTGAATATTCCACTTAACTTGATTTAGAATTTTGGCACGGAAGATTTCCAATATTGCTCTTATATTAGGTTCTTTCTTCCCACTTTTAACAGAGCACAGGTGAGGTAATACTTACTGCTTAACACTTTGGCATGAGAAGAAATATAAGTAGGAGCTGCCACATGTTGTTTTGGTGCACAATTCTTTAATTCAGTTAGTCTGCCAGCCAGCCAGCCAGCCAGCCAGCCGTGCCATTTTCCAGGGTATTCCTTCCATCCCTTTACCTTTTCCCCTCCCCACAATAGAGTCATAGGATTTCACAGATATCAAGTACTGTATACTCAGGGCTTATTAGGTTTGTTTGTTTGTTTGTTTTATCCGTTCAATCGTGTCCAATTCTTGGAGACAGCCTGGACAAGTCCCTGCAGTTTTCTTGGCAAGTGGTTCAGAAGTGGTTTGCCCTTGCCTCTTCCTAGGACTGAGCAAGAGTGACTGGCCCAAGGTCACCCAGCTGGCTTCATGCCTAAGGTGGGGCTAGAACTCTCAGTCTCCTGGTTTCTAGCCTGATGCCTTCACCACCACACCAAACTGGTGTGCGCTCGCGCTCTCTCTCTCTCTCTCTCTCTCTCTCTCTCTCTCTCTCTCTCTCTCTCTCTCTCATTAGGCTATTTAGTTGCTTCTAATTAATATTCTAATATTTTCTTTCTTTATATAAAACTTGGGATTCTTCAAAATCGGTGAAAATGTAGTGCCTATTTTTATGCCTAAGGATTGCCCTTGGAATGATTGACTTCACGCATTGTACTAAGTCACCTTGGTTGTTTCATTCTGATGAAGTGCAATGTGTGACCCAGACTCTATGGTGGGTAACCAATCATTCATGACTTAGTGGGTTGTTCAGTTCAGCACAGAGAGAGGCATTCTTTATTATTTTTTTATCAGATAAATTTTAAGAACATACGAAATGCAATAATACAGCCATTTGTATTGTAACTAAAAGAATGAGGACTAATTGGAGCTAAAAGCACTGTTTGCCATTTGAAGCAGTCTTCTCCTAAATTCAAATTAAAAACTATTTCCAGTTAATTAGGATAAACCGGAACTGAAGCAGCGCTTCCAGAATAAGAACAACCTGCCCATAAACCCAAACCCCAAAAAGAGAGAAAACCTTCCAAAATATGAACACCAAATAGAGCAAAATGTTTTTTTTAAAATTCTGGCTTCTAAACCCATACCTTTCACAAACTGTTTCAGTTCTAAATTCCAGTATACAAACTGCATACCTGTTCAGTTATCTTTGCCTAAGTATAAGCAATATTTTCCCATTCATTTACTTTTTGAATGACAATCTGAATATATGGTTTCTATCACCTGTTCTTGTTGTAAAACCATACCTGTCATCATTAGCTTTGAAAATCATCAAGGAAATCAATGTCCATTGACAATTCCTTTGCTGATTGATCTTGGTGAAGCTAGTGTCTCACTTCTTTCCCTGGTTGGTGTCACAGATTCTTTTTTGAACTGCAAATAATCAGATTGACCCAGACTGAATAAAGACTCATAGCAGTAGAGAAGATATGTTGAGAAACCAATTGATAAGTCAGAACCTCTTACTGTACCTTGGAAGAAAAAGATGCATGGGTTTGAACAAGTATCTGAGCTTCTGAAACAGGAAAATGTCACTGAGGCTGTTGCATAAAAGAAGCCAGTATAGTATTCCTTCTGAGCTACCCTAGTATTTAACACCACAGCACCCATTAACCAGATCCTGTTTCTTGGAGAATACCATTGGTTGGGGTCTGTAGGATCTAAAGTGATTGGTGATTAAAAGCCCAGCCTATATACTGTATATCTCTGGGTTTAAGAGATGGTATAAGAGAATGTTCCTCAGTGACACTGAAGAACTGTTGGAAGATGCTCAGTTGCAAGTAACTATGTGAAGATCAGGATGCAAGAGTCATTTCTCAAGTCAGGACACAGAAACTCTGCCCACTCCTTGAAATAAGTCTCTCTCATACTTGTGTGTGTGTGAGTGTGATGTGTGTGTGTGCATGTATATATACAGTATGTATATGTGTGTGGGTGTATGGGTGTGTATCTTCATCCACAGAGACATGTCTGGATAGAGGATGCATCAACAATTCATCAAAGGAATAAATATTCTCTTCAAGATCTCCTTTTGATTTCTAACACACATCTGATTAACCTACCAATGCTGCTCATAAAAAGTACATGAGGACCACTACCCACCAGCAGTCTCCCACTCATCCCCAACATAGACATAGAAACTAGTTTAATTAAATGGGTTTGCAGCACAAGTGGTTCGTTTTTATAGATAGCATTTATGCTTTATCTATTTTGATGTCCTTTAATGTCATTTCAGTGATATTCCTTCAGCTGGGGAAAACCATCCTAAGTATGGCAAGAGTTTGGCCCTGGACCTGGGTTCACACATCATGCTAAATAATGTGCTTTGTTAGATTTATCTTAGAATGTTTTGTGAGCCCAGACAGTTCTAGTTTATTCACTAAATTGCAATGATGTAGAAGTCTGCAATATGTAGCAGCAGCTAAGTAACTTTAGCTATTCCTTAGCAGGATTGGACCTGGTTAATATTGGTTGGGAGATCATCAGGGCTGAAGGCAAGACTGAGAAGAGATGATGATGATGATGATGATGATGATGATGATGATGATGAAGAAGAAGAGGAAGAAGAAGAAGAAGAAGAAGAAGAAGAAGAAGAAGAAGAAGAAGAAGAAGAAGAAGAAGAAGAAGAAGAATCACCATCAGTCAATTGCAAAAGGCAGCTTTACTTGGTTTCATCCTGTGATGATACCTTGTTTAATAATATTAAACAACAACATCTGCCTATCCCAGGTCCTTGGGAAGGACTTGATAGGTGGACAAAAATACCAAATCCAGTCTGAACATTTGGATGACTGTGCAATCAACCATAATAATAATAAAAAACTGAAGACAAACAAACCACAGAAGAAGGCAGTGACTTCTTCCAACTTCCAAATTGTTGCCATAAGAACTACTTGGACCTGCTCATATACAGTAGTCATCAAGAGTCAAGCTTAACTCAAGGGAGTCTTGATTTTGTTGAAGTGCCTCTTCATCTGGAGATTTTGCCTATCCCAACCTTCTCCAGCAATCTGAGAATAGCAGGGGTTTTTTCAGCAGAATGGTTGGCTGTAAGGTAATGAAGTCAACCTCCTATGGCAAGATTTTTTCATAGCCTACAATATATATTTTTTTCAAAAACCAAACAAGCATAGATTAAAACTCCAAATATAATAATAGCTAGTTCCTATTGACCAGTAGAAATACTTTGTGCACCTGTTGCTAAATTAATCTGGCATTGCTATCCCAGTATAGGATCAGGGGTGTGGCAGGCTTGAGTTTGGTTCCATTAGGCCTGTTAGTATCCTGATGCACTTGAAGTGGATTGTAGCAAGCCTAGGACTGAATGTGTTTGAGAATCTCATCCATCCCCTGTGAAATCTGACGGGAGAAATATTTATAGAGATGTTTGTGCATGGAATACTACCATGCTTTTGAAGAATTCTCATAGATTTAAGTGGAACCTGGGCAGGAGGGAACATCCCACTATATGTTGCAATCTACCTCTACACCAGTGTTTATTACATGTAATAACCACTTCAGTTAACAGCATTCTTGCTGACAGACAGCTCATCAAAATAAGATTGTGAGATTTGACAGGCAAACAAAAAAGCCGCTAGAGCTTCAGGATCTAAGTCTCTTCTCTTGTTACATATTTCCTCATTCTCTCATTCAAGTAGCCTGGAAATATTTACCCAGAAAAGATTGCATGGTGATGAAATCATTAGACTTTGACTTGCCATGTGGAGAAGCAGAAAGTAGGACTCTGGTTGGAAAACCAGTGGAATAGTTTCAATCATTGTAGGTACTTATATCCAAAATAAGAGGCTTCTGCATGTGGATAGCAGTAAAGGATCCTTATCAAAACCATTCCAATTAGCTGTACTATCTGGTCTACCATCACTGGATTTTAAATCTTCACACCTGCATATCATGTTCCTGGCAGGCACATGGGTGAAGATTTATTTAGTAAGTATGTTGTAGTAAGTTTAATAAGTACATGGCTTGGCTCTGGCAAAATTGCCTCTTCTACAGAAGGGATGGGATTCTCTTGAAGGCAAAGGCAATCTCTTTATCAATATTACTGTACCTATGGAAGAGGACAGCTTAACATCATGTTCAGTTATTGCTAACATCTTAGAGGGTAGAGAGAATATGCATATAGGGGTCCTTGGTTCAGAAGCAAGGCTTTGTTATACAGGACACCACGCTAGCTCTTTCCCATGCTCTCCACCTGTGTGAACTGCTTGATCATGATTCCAGTATTTCATATATCACACATTTCCTTTCCTGACAATGCACATATGCACATAAGCACATCTCGTATATATAAATGCACACACAAACATACTTGTTTGGGCAGATAGGCCCATTATTTCAGCCATGTCCCTTAACAACCAGCACACTGTGCCAAATGCAAAGTTTGGTTTGCTCATCCATCCCCCCCAGTGGTCAGCCCATTCCAATACTGAAGGGAGAAAAGAGTTACCTTGTTTGCAGCAGAGCAAATATCCTAGTATCTGGCCTAGCTACCTTTCCAAATCTGATGCTCAACACATGTGCTGGGACCGCAAGTCCCAGCATTCCCAGAATACCTTCTTTCTAGAATTCTGGGATTTGTAGTCTCAACATGGTTCCAGAGCACCAAGTTGAGAATGGCCAGTATATATGCCATTGTTCTCTGTAGAAACATTCAGTGGCCTAGAGTATTGTTTGTTTGTTTGTTTGTTTAATAATTCACATTTCTAAGGCCACTTGGTTCATTAAATCTGATTTAATGATGGAATTTTAAAAGACGTATTGAATAATTTTTTTCACATCCAGCTCTTTGCTTTTACTGTTTATCTTTTGAAAGAGACCATTTTTATTATTTTGCTAGCTTTGGTTTCCCCTTCTCCCTGTTCATTGCTTGATTAAAATAGTGTATTTCAATTACTAACCAGATCCACAGATCAGAATGTGAGACGATGCCTAGAATGATTTTACAGCTTAGTCAACAAACGATCATACCCTTTCCAAGTGCTCCTTCTCCAAGGTGCTGATAAACATCATACAGTGGAATTATCTATGATTATGGCTAGAAAATTGCATCTTAAAATGCCATCCCACCTTTCCATAATTACTCCCAGTAAACCTTCTCTATTTACAGTCAGAAAGGTTTCTCTCTTTTCCTGTGTTGAATAAGAACACAAAGTATCAGTCAATTACACAACTTCTTATCCTGCCCAGTCAATTAAACCTTAGGCAATCATTTGCATCAAATAGATGACTGTGGAATTTATCCTGTTTGCTGAATTAAGAAAACCTTTGCCCATCCCTCCAGGTGGCTAAACATAAACATTTTCCATTGCCAATAAAAATGCAATCTACTCTTCCTTTTTCATCTTCAGTAATTGAAGCCTTTATTTTACAAATGTAATTGCAAAAAAAAGTTCTCTTACAAAACTGTAGGTGGTATTTTTATATTTTAAATCTATTTGATTTTTATATAAGTGGTACTTCCCATGAGTAAGATAAAAAGCTATGCAAATAGGAAATGGTGTTCTTGAAATTCATGAATGGCATTTTCAGTAGCAGGGGTTCTGATTCATTTCCATTTTTTCTTAGCAAAAAATGATACAGGTAGCACATTTGTCATGTCCCAGCCCAAATCAAACGCAGAGCAACAGGGAGGCAGTTGCAAACTTTACTGAGGAATTTGTGAGGTAAACGAACTGGCGGCAAGGAAGTGTGAGCGCCAATGCACACACTTTACAGAAACAAGCCCAAAAGCCCCACAAGCTTGCCTTAAAGGAGTTTCACATTCAAAACAAGGTTAGTCAAGTGAGCCCAAGGGTCCAGAGTCAAGTCATGTGGTTTCCGATCAGGAGTCAAGGCACATGGAATCTGGTAAGCAGACGGTTGTCCCCAACGACCGGTCTGGGCTTGCGGCTCCCTTTTTATAGAGGCAGACCCGGGTGGAGCTTATTTAGTAGGGCGGGGCTGCTTTCTCGCATGCAGCCTCTCCGACCTCCGCTGTTTCTCCTTTCCGCTCTCCTTGCTCTCGGGCTGGGAGGGGGTGGCAACCTCGTGTCCTCATCCCCACTGAGCAGTGACACCTGCTGCTCATTGGCCAGCCCCGCCTCCTCTGCCTGCCCAGAAGGACCTTCGTCCGTCGCCCCATCACTGCCTGCATGCCCTCCAAAGCTGTCCCAGGGCCTGGCTGCTCTTCCTCATCCTCCAACTCGGACTCCAAGCCCCCCATGACACTATCCCTCCTCTCAGGACCCGCCTCCCCCAGAGTTCGAATCTTGGGTTTCTGGGGGTATTGATGGAACCGTTGGGTCAGATGAGGAGCATGCATGTCACTTTCATCTTCCCAGGAGTATTTGTCAGGCTCATACACCTTCCAATCAATCAAATATTGAAGGCATCCTCAGTGAATCTGAGAGTCTAGGATTCGGGCTACCTGGTATTCAGGCTCCCTGTTAACATTGACAGCCAGAGATGGAGGTGCCACAGACCGATGCAGGCTGGCGGGAGCTGCTGGAACCAGGAGAGATCAATGGAATACAGGATGGACACAAATGCAGGGCGGCAGTGTAATCCAAAAGGTTACCGGGTTGATGACAGCTTCTACAGGAAAGAGTCCCTAGAAGCGGTGATCAAGCTTTTTCTATGGGAGCAATGTGGAAAGATGTTTCGTGTATAGCCATACTAAATAGGAGCGCGGTGGCTCAGCAGGTTAAACCGCTGAGCCGGTAGTCTGCCGACCACAAGGTTGGCAGTTCGAAACCGCGGGGCGGGGTGAGCTCCCGCCACTAGCTCCAGCTTCTGCCCACCCAGCAGATCGAAAGCATATGTGAGTAGATAAATGGGTACCACTTCGTGGGTCAATTTGCCGGCGTCCAGCGGAGAGTCGTCCTCCTTGAACTGAAGAAGATCTGGGAACCCCGATAATGGCAGCGGAGAACGACGGATCCAAAATCAACAACTTCCTGGACGTCAGCAGCCGGTGCGAAGCGAGGCATCCTGGGACATGTAGTCTGATTCCTGCAGCTGAAGAGCCGGTTCCCTTACCTCCTTCCTATCGCGCGCGTAAAAACATTGTAATGATTGATTGTATAATTTGATTGTATAATATAGATATGAATTACATGTATGTAAGCCGCCTAGAGTCCTCCAGTAGGGAGGGGATAGGCGGGGTATAAATAAGATAAATAAATAAATATAAATAAATAAATAAATCGCCAATGGCTAGAGAAGGACCCGTTTGATGATGTCGATCAGCGAACCATTTGTAGTCCTCTTTGGTCTTATCCAGTTGTTCATGAAGAACCTGATGGATCGCTTGTAATTCCTGTAGAAACTGGTCAGTAGTGAGGACTGAGGAATCCGGGGAGGACAATGGAAGAAACTGAGGATGAAAGCTGTAGCTGGCCCAGAAGGGGGATATCTGAGTGGAAGTATGCTGCGCATTGTTATATGAAATTCTGCTAAGGCCAAAAGGTCTGCCCAGTTGTCCTGCTGGAAATTCACATAGCAGCGTAAGTACTGCTCCAGGATGGCATTAACCCATTCAGTTCCTCCGTCCGACTCTGGGTGGTGCACCGATGACAGGTGAACTTGGACCCCCAGATTTTTAAGAAGGGCCCGCCAACACCAGGCAGTGAATTGCGGGCCCTGATCCGAAACTATACTCTCGGCCAATCCATGAAGTCTAAAGATGTGGCATATAAACTTATATAAACATATAAATCTTGAGCCGTCGGCACCCCAGAACAGGCAAAGAAATGTGCCATCTTGGTTAGCATATCAACACTACGAGGATTCTTGATGCCCATTTGGATGTGGGTAGATCTGTGATAAAGTCCATGGAGATGGACACCCATGGACACCTTGGTGTACAAAGTGGGAGCAAGAGACCGGAAGGTTTTCCAGTGGAGTTCTTGGCTTGCCAGCAATTGGGGCAGGATGCCACGTATTGACTTACATCACTTCAAATATGCTGCCACCAAAAATCCCTAGAGATTAAATGCAAAGTCTTAAAATATCTTAAGTGGCTGGCCGCAGGACTGTCATGACATAATTACAGGATTATGCTACACAACGAGCCCGCTGCATGTAGTAGTGGTCCCGGAAGCACAGGAGATAATCTTTCCAAGACCATGGGGTGGGCTGATCCTCAGGTATCTGTGAGAGTTCCTGTCTTCGAGCTCTGACGTAAGGATCCTTTTGTTGCTGTTGCTCCCAAATTTGCTGGAGAAGGTCTATCTTAGTCTGGGCAGCAGCAAACTTTTCTAGAGGGATTACAGGTTGTGGCGGGGTTTGGTTCTCCAAGCGGCTGTACTCTGGTTTGCGGGAGAGGGCATCTGCTTGCTGATTCTGCCCCCTAGGAATATACGTCACCTTGAAGTTGAACTGGGGGGAAAAAAGTGACCACCGGAGCTGGTTTAGTTTTCTGGCAGTCTTTAGGTGTTCCAGATTCTGGTGGTCAGTCTGCACTTCAACAGTACGTTGAGCCCCTTCCAGATGGTGCCGCCAAACCTCAAAAGCCACTTTAATGGCCAGGAGCTCCTTGTCCCAAATGGTATGGTTCCGTTCTGAGGGCGCAAGCTTCCAAGAGTAATAAGCGCATGGGAACAGGGTATCAGTCTGCTGATCTGCTTGAAGCAATACTGCCCCACTGGCCACATCTGAAGCATCGGTTTCTATTATGAAAGGACATGAGGGGTCGGGATGCCGGAGGATGGGTTCAGAGGCGAATGCCTCCTTCAGGATTTCAAAAGATCGCTGCTCGGTATCGCCCCATGCAAACTTGGTTGTTTTCTGCAGAAAATTGGTCAAGGATGCGGTGAGTTCAGCAAATTGGGGTAAGAACACACAGTAGTAACTGACAAACCCCAATAGACATTGTACATCTTTAGCCCGACGTGGGGGTTGCCAAGTCTGGAGTGCTTCGACCTTGCCCAGTTCCATGGAGATGCCAGTAGGGGAAATGTGATGCCCCAAAAAGTCAATGGTTGTTTGGGCAAACTGGCATTTCTCCAGTTTGGCAAAGAGATGATGTTCTCGTAGGCCCTGTAATACAGTTTTTACATTGGGTGTGTTCTGCTGGAGAGGAGAAGACCAGTATGTCATCCAGATAAATTATGACGTATCTATCAAGGAGGTCTCGGAACACATCATACATAAAATGCATGAAGACCCCCAGAGCATTGGACAACCCAAAAGGCATGACCACATATTCAAAGTGTCCATAGCGAGTACGAAAAGCAGTTTTCCACTCATCCCCCTCCCAGATTCGTACTAGATTGTATGCACCACGTAGGTCCAGTTTGCTGAAGACCTGAGCATTGTGCAACCGTTCCAGGAGCTCTGAGATTAATGGCAAAGAATACCAATTCTTTATGGTAATCTCATTTGTTGTTTGTTGTTCAGTCGTTTAGTCATGTCCGACTCTTCGTGACCTCATGGACCATAGCACGCCAGGCCTTCCTGTCCTCCACTGTCTCTCGGAGTTTACTCAAATTCATGTTCATTACATCGGTGATGCTATCTAACCATCTCATCGTCTCCCATCCCCTTCTCCTTTTGCCTTCAGTTTTTCCCAGCATCAGGGTCTTTTCCAGTGAGTCCTCTCTTCGCATTAGGTGGCCAAATTATTTGAGCTTCAGCTTCAGCATCTGTCCTTCCAATGAGCAGTCAGGGTTGATTTCCTCTAGGATTGACTGGTTTGACCTCCTTGCAGTCCAAGGGACTCTCAAGAGTCTTCTCCAGCACCACAGTTCAAAAGCATCAATTCTTCGGCGCTCAGCCTTCCTTATGGTCCAACTCTCACAGCCATACATTACTACTGGAAAAACCATAGCTTTAACTATACGGACCTTTGTTGGCAAGGTGATGTCTCTGCTTTTTAATATGCTGTCTAGGTTTGCCATAGCTTTCCTCCCAAGGAGCAAGCGTCTTTTAATTTCATGGCTGCAGTCACCATCTGCGGTGATCTTGGAGCCCAAGAAAATAAAATCTGTCACTGCTTCCATTTCTTCCCCTTCTATTTGCCAGGAAGTGATGGGACCAGATGCCATGATCTGAGTTTTTTTAATGTTGAGTTTCAAGCCAGCTTTTGCACTCTCCTCTTTCACCCTCATCAAGAGGCTCTTTACTTCCTCTTCACTTTCTGCCATTAGGGTGGTATCGTCTGCATATCTGAGGTTGTTGATATTTCTCCCGGCAATATTAACTCCGGCTTGTGATTCATCCAGCCCGGCATTTCTCATGATGTACTCTGCATATAAGTTAAATAAGCAGGGTGATAATATACAGCCTTGTTGTACTCCTTTCCCAATTTTGAACCAGTCGGTTGTTCCATGTCCAGTTCTAACTGTTGCTTCTTGACCCGCATACAGGTTTCTCAGGAGACAGGTAAGGTGGTCTGGTACACCCATCTCTTTAAGAATTTGCCACAGTTTGTTGTGATCCACACAATCAAAGGCTTTAGCATAGTCAATGAAGCAGAAGTAGATGTTTTTCTGGAACTCTCTTGCTTTTTCCATGATCCAGCATATGTTGGCAATCTGATCTCTAGTTCCTCTGCCTCTTCGAAACCCAGCTTGCACTTCTGGTAGTTCTCGGTTCACATACTGCTGAAGCCTAGCTTGTAGGATTTTGAGCATAACCTTGCTAGCATGTGAAATGAGCACAATTGTACGGTAGTTTGAACATTCTTTGGCATTGCCCTTCTTTGGAATTGGAACGTAAACTGACCTTTTCCAATCCTGTGGCCACTGTTGAGTTTTCCAAATTTGTTGGCATATTGAGTGCAGCACTTTAACAGCATCATCTTTTAGGATTTTAAATAGCTCAGCTGGGATACTGTCTTCTCCGCTAGCTTTGTTGTTAGTAATGCTTCCTAAGGCCCACTTGACTTCACTCTCTAGGATGTCCGGCTCAAGGTCAGTGACCACACCATCGTATTTATCAGGGATATTAAGATCTTTCTTGTATAGTTCTTCTGTGTATTCTTGCCACCTCTTCTTAATCTCTTCTGCTTCTGTTAGGTCCCTGCCTTTTTTGTCCTTTATCATGCCCATCTTTGCACAAAACGTTCCCTTGATATCTCCGATTTTCTTGAAGAGATCTCTAGTCTTCCCCATTCTATTGTTTTCCTCAATTTCTTTGCATTGTTCATTTAAGAAGGCCTTCTTATCTCTCCTTGCTATTCTCTGGAAATCTGCATTCAGTTGGTTTTATCTTTCCCTTTCTCCCTTGCCTTTTGCTTCCCTTCTTTCCTCAGCTATTTGTAAAGCCTCATCAGTCAGCCACTTTGCTTTCTTGCATTTCTTTTTCTTTGGGATGGTTTTAGTTGCTGCCTCCTGTACAATGTTACGAACCTCCATCCATAGTTCTTCAGGCACTCTGCCTACCAGATCTAATCCTTTAAATCTATTCCTCACCTCCACTGTATATTCATAAGGGATATGATTTAGGTCATACCTGAGTGGTCTAGTGGTTTTCTCTACGTTCTTCAATTTTCAAAAAGCCTAAATTTTGCGATAAGAAGCTCATGATCTGAGCCACAGTCAGCTCCAGGTCTTGTTTTTGCTGATTGTATAGAGCTTCTCCATCTTTGGCTGCAAAGTATATAATCAATCTGATTTCGGTATTGACCATCTGGTGATGTCCATGTGTAGAGTCGTCTCTTGTGTTGTTGGAAAAGAGTGTTTGCTATGACCAGCGTGTTCTCTTGACAAAACTCTATTAGCCTTTGCCCTGCTTCATTTTGTACTCCGAGGCCGAACTTGCCTGTTATTCCGGTTATTTTTTGACTTCCTACCTTAGCATTCCAGTCCCCTATGATGAAAAGGACATCTTTTTTTGGTGTTAGTTCTAGAAGGTGTTGTAGGTCTTCATAGAACCGGTCAACTTCAGCTTCTTCGGCATCAGTGGTTGGGGCATAGACTTGGATCACTTTGATGTTGAATGGTTTGCCTTGGATTCGAACTGAAAGCATTCTGTCGTTTTTGAGGTTGTACCCCAGTACTGCCTTTCCCACTCTTTTATTGACTATGAGAGCTACTCCATTTCTTCTAAGGGATTCTTGCCCACAGTAGTATATATAATGGTCTCCTGAATTAAATTCGCCCATTCCTGTCCATTTTAGTTCGCTGATTCCCAAGATGTCGATGTTTAATCTTGTCATCTCATGTTTGACCACATCCAGCTTACCTTGATTCATAGATCTTACATTCCAGGTTCCTATGCAATATTGTTCTTTACAGCATCGGACTTTCCTTCCACTTCCAGACACATCCACAACTGAGCGTCCTTTCGGCTTTGGCCCAGCCGCTTCACTCTTTCTGGAGCTACTCGGAATTGCCCTCCGCTCTTCCCCAGTAGCATTTTGGACACCTTCCGACCTGAGGGGCTCATCTTCCGGCATCATATCTTTTAGCCTTTTGATACTGTCCATGGGTTTTCTTGGCAAGGATACTGGAGTGGTTTGCCATTCCCTCCTCCAGTGGACCACGTTTTGTCAGAACTCTCCGTCATGACCTGTTCTTCTTGACCTGACTTCATTGAGTTACACAAGCCCCTTCGCCACGACAAGGCAGTGATCCATGAAGGGGAATCTCATTTAGTTTCCTGTAATCACAGCATCGTCTCAGTTCCCCTGATTTTTTCTTTACAAACAGCATGGGTGCAGCTACAGGAGAAGAGGAGGGTCTGATAAATCCCTTCTTCAGTATATGCAGCCCACTGGGAGCTTGGCGCCAGGGGCCAGTTCAATGGGACAGTCATAGGGCCTGTGGGGTGGGAGCTGATCTGCCTCCTTCTCACTGAACACATCTGCATAGTCCATAAATTGACAGGGGAGATCCTGAAGAGGTAGGACTGGCTGCCCTGCAGCAAGGGTGTTTAACACATGGGCTTCACAGCAAGGGCTGCTAAATGTAACGACCCCTGAGGACCACACAATAAAGGGGTCATGGGCCTGAAGTCATTCTAGACCCAACACAATAGGAAAGTGAGGTGCAGATGCCAGGTAAAATTCCACCCATTCTAGGTGACTGTCCATTTGCATTTGCATGGGGTCTGTTGCTGAGGCCACGGGCCCAGAGCATAGCGGCCTCCCATTGATTGTCTCAACTAGCAGAGGAGGGTCTACTGCATGCCATGGAATATCCCACTCTTGGGCAAATTTTTCATCCATAAAGTTTGCAGTAGCCCCCGAATCAATCATGGCTCGGACTGGTAAAGCTGGTCTTCCTGGGATCTGTAGAGAAACAGTCACAGCCAGGTGTTTGGCAGACATAAACTGCTGAGTTTGATATGCTTAAAAGTTTAATCTGTGTCTTCTGATGAAGATTCCTCCAGAACAGACATAATTCTATAGACAACCAGATTTCAGTAACCTATATTCTAATAACCTTGCATTTATTGCAGTGCGAGCTTTCCTGGCCTGTGCTGGATTCCAACTCAGCCAAATGCCATGTAGGAAATAAGGAAGCTGATGTAATGGTGTAATGTTTTGTAGATAGGAATGACACCGAAGTCTGCCCAAGCACTTCAGGCTTGTGCTCCAAAACATGGAAGACATCAGGACAAACACTGAATATGATTGGCTTTAATAGAACTACTTACAATTAAAGCAGTTGAATAGAGTCAATACAATTAAGCCCAATGGATTTGATAATTCTCCTTCTTTCACATTAAAATTCTGGGTAACTTACTCTAGGAGCAACGTGACTGACATCTGTTTTCCATCAACAGCCTAGGGGATATCCCAAGGATCTTCTGTATGCAAAGTATATGCTCCACCACTGAGCTGCGGCCCTTCCCTTGCCATTGCATAAAAAGCATGGCCCTGATGGCAGCTGAGTGCAAAATCCTTCATCACTAATGAGAATGTGTATCTACAGATGCCATCTAGACAAGGAAAATGTCTACAAATTGCTGAAACCAATATTTTGCTTTGTCTGCAGTTAGGAATCCTTAATTACTGAGATGTATGAATTTATAATCTAAACTATGGGAAGCAAATCCATAAAAAATAACACCTGTTACGGATACCAAATGTTGGTATAAATGCAGCTTCAATATACTGTACAAACAATAATCTGCCCTTAACATGATTATGAAATATAGAAAAGTTTGTTATATTTTCTTAAACATAGAAAGACTAAATCAGAATCCACCGAAGCACCAGAAAATAGCCAGTATTTTCTGCATGTGGCAGAGGAAATATTTTCATACTATCAACAGCAAACAGTTCTTCAAGACATTCAGGATCTTGCTTGCTTTTTCAAAGAGACCAGCTGGTTTACTCTTCCCACAGGAAATTAACAAGAAGTAAAAAAGAGAGAGAGAGAGAGAACTTTCTGCAGAAATGGCTTTTTACTGCTAGCAAATGAGTTTCCCAAAATCAAAACAGATATGAAATTCATATAATCTTCTACCCAAGGCCCCTTCCAAGAGCAATGGTTGTTTTGTTTATGGCCTAAGAAGATATGTTAGCGGTAACTGCATAGCCAACAGGTTTGGAAATTCTTAAGTTGGCTTCTGGTCATGAAAAATCTGCACTGTGATTTCAGCTCCTGATTTGTGAACTGAAGTCAATGCAAATACATTAAATGCCATAAACCAAGAGAATGTGGAAGTGGTGCGTCAGGGAGGCATCACCTGCTCCTGGCATCAAGCCTTTTTCAGATGGAATTTCAGAGAGAATGTCCATAGCTTGTTCTTAAACAAAGAGGGAATCAAAAGATTCTTAGAAATTATTTAGTTGAATGTTATGGGTGTTTTCTTAATGGAAAGGTGGAGATTGATTGCCTCTGGATATATTGGCCAACAAGCCATGTCTTTTTCTCCTAGTTAAGCAATTGAAAGTTCAAGATTTCCAAGTAAGAGATTATTGTGATGCTTGTACTTCTTTAGGTGTGAGGAGTAGGAGAGTCAGAGTTCTCTTACTTGGAAATCACATTCCTGATCATAATTTGATTTTACTGGATTTCTTACTTAGCTATTTCTGGCTTTGGAACAATTTTTGCTTACTTTTGCTGCTGTTTAAAAAAATGTGGTTTATTAACATCAATCAACATCTTTTTATCTTTTACTTAGAAGCAATTATACCTCTACTAACCAAATAACCCCACTCTGTAGAGACAGAGCTGCCTCTGTGTGTTTATATTTTTTATTTTATTTTATTTTATTATTTTATTTTATTTTATTATTTTATTTTATTTTATTTTATTTTATTTTATTTTATTTATTTTATTTTATTATTTATTTT